>CADEHL010001120.1:395000-441718 GCA_902827135.1 Harpagifer antarcticus | reverse complement strand
ACCCTTTCTGGGGAGAGTAAATCAACGTTAGGGCAGAGCAGGTATTGATCGCACTGTGATAATTGATTGATCGGGTCAGTGTGTGTGTGTGTGTGTGTGTGTGTGTGTGTGTGTCTGTGTGGCCTAGCATTACTATACTTGTGTGGACCTAAATCTGTTTACACAGTGACTTGTGGGGTCTCGCCTCCCTTATGGGGACAAATTGGAGGTCCCATGAGGGGAATCATTAATTTTAGGGTGAAGACTTGGTTAGGTTTAGGGTTAGGGTAAGGTTTAGGTTAAGGGTTAGGGTTAGGCATGTTATGGTTAAGGTTAGGATAAGTCTCCAGGAAATGCATGTAAGTCAATGTAATGTCCCCTGAAGTGGTGTGTGTGTGTGTGTGTGTGTGTGTGTATTGTGTTTCCGTGTGTGTGTGGTGTTTGCTGTCTGCAGGGGTACAAATACGAACATGCAAGTTATCAATTACTAATATATCGTTTAACATGTTACCACACTTCATTATTTGTGTACCGTGTGGTTCTATCTGCACAGAACAATATGAAAGAAGTGATTGATCAGCATACTAGAATGTGTGTGTGTGTGTCTCTGTCTGTGTGTGTGTTTTCCTGAGTGAATAGAGGCAGTAAACCATCTGATTATTGGACATTGATTTGCTATTCAGTTTTATGAACATACCAAGTGGATTTTACTGTGCTGTTGATCAGAGGAAAATGCTTAGCAGGACACTTCTCTTCTGTTACGAGCCCCTCTCTAATAAAGTAGATTATAGCTCCTCTAAAGTCTTGTCAAAGAGCCACCTTTTATTAAACTGACATTTATATGTACAAAATATCCACAATTAGGAGTTACCGAGGAGATAAATGTGACTCGTTAGATGCAGATGCAGTTTGTTTCCATCACAGCAGCGTGTTATTGACGTGTGGTTAAATTGAAAGTTGACGCTTTCCGTTTACACATGACAGTTTAACGGATTATGGATAACGCCGCGGGGCAGAATTAGTGTATTGATTGAGAGTGCACTGACCAGTTGTGACCTGTAAGATGGTCAGACCCTGTCCAGAGCCAGCTGCTTCTTCTTGCTCCTCGGATGGGTACGGGTGCTGGGAGAGGACACACAGAGCGAGGGTTTAAAGGAAGCAAGACAGTTCCCTGATTTGATCAGAGTACTGCGATCACACAAATACAACCTACAATGCAGATGTTTCTTTGGTACAGCGCTCATGTCATCCTTCTCTTTACCAGTTCTTTGTACTGTTAACTTATTGTTTACGCATGTATTTGTATGTGTATATATTAGGGCTGTCAAACGATTAACATTTTTCAGATCAGATTAATCACCATTCGAACTATGTCCAAATATGCCATTTCTTTATGTATATTGTTGTGGGAATTGAAGACAATGAAAGAAGGCGGATATATCCATTTAACGTACAGTATCTATGTTTATATAACATTTTTCTGTGTGTCAAAATGAAACCCACACACCTATCAATCATCAAACTGTGCTGTCTTAATTCATTACGTGTTGATTTCTATCAACGGGGGAGTACTTCAGGAAAGTCTACGGGGGGCTAGTGGAGTACTTCGTGACCACAGAGTGTGAACGTTGTGATCAGCTGTTTTAGCGCAGTTCTCCAGTGAAGGGGAGGGGGGGGGGGAGTCTCCCTCCGCAGCCGGTTGGCGTAGTTTTGGCACAATTACGTTGTACAGACCGACGTTAACAGCAGCCCTGTCTGTGCACACAGAGACCGACTCTGTCGCCCGGTGATCTAACCGCCTTCTGGAAAAGCTTCACAAGTACGTCGGTACGCAAATGCGCTTTGTGACACAAGTGACGGTACGCATTTCAGATTACGCACATAACCTGCGTACCAGTTAGTGCACCCCTTCCTGCACAACACACACCACACGTTATCTTGATTCTGATTGGCCAGAAGACATTATCAAAGAGTTCTATTGAGAAGACGATCACTACGTGACAAAAGTTTTCAAAACCGTTTCTGGTCTTCGGTATTCCAGACAAGTGGCTGAAATCAATCTGACTAACTGCTGTCTGTGCAATTTTGCTTACTTCACATCATTGTTCATGGTGGGGCTAAGCCATTTCTTGGTATGGGTTAGCCTACCCCAGCCATACCCGGCGCTGCCACTGGTGGGATGTATGGGGCGGCCATTCTGCACATGCGTTAAATGCGTTAATATTTTAACGCAATTAATTCAAAAAATTAATTACCGCCGCTAACGCGATAATTTTGACAGGCATTAGTATATATGCATTTTTATTTGTAGAGATATATGTATTCATCTCTCTTCTTGGCCCTTGTTGGCGTGTGTTTTACGATATAATGAAAAGGGAAAGTACTGTGATTACATTACGGGATATATAATAATAATAAATTATATTTCTATAGCGCTTTTCTTGAACTCAAAGACGCTTTTCTTATATTTTAGCCCCCTCATCAGCAATCTAAACATGTTCGTGCTTTTACCTTTTTAATATAATCCCCCTATGAATTTATTTTCAATTTAGTAATTTAAATATATTTGGGCAGTTTCTTATGAGTTAATGTTTTAAAAATAATATGTTTGTATTTATTTATTTTGTTATTTCTCCTTTCGTTCACGTAACAAAACAACTGATTTCTGATTTAAGGCATTTAACAATTTCCGTTTTAACAAATATGACTATAGCTATAAACTTGGAATTCAACCAGGAACTATGTGTGAAGCTACAGATTAAATAACACGCGTGACAGAAAGCTGGATTTTGGAATATTGCAGAAAATAAGATCCAATACGTTTTGTTGAGCAGGATAATCTCCACATATTAGCAACAATTGTTATCATTTTTTGAAACACAACTGCAATCACCAGAAGTAAAAAGCTAACGTTAGGCTGTAGGAACTAGGCTGCAACACGATCATATGACTTCACTTCACCACCGCTAAGCTAAAGGCGGCTAATGTTAGCCGTGATGGCGTTTAGTCGTCTCATCTCATTCACACTTGTTGACAACCGCTGTTTTTTTCGGTCAAACACAAGTGGAGTATTTGCTGACCTATTTTACGACAAAACGTGAAAGCGTGGCTAAACCACTGACCTTATTTCAGGCATTCAACCACAAATACATGAGGAAAAAGCTACAGGCGAGTGAACAAGAAGTGGTAACATGCTAACTCATTCCCCAGTTTTAGGACTCATTCTGCACCTACTCTTTCACATCTGCACTCACATGTTCACCCTCAGCAAGCCTCTCTGTATGTCTATCTCTCACACACACACACACACACACACACACACACACACACACACACACACACACACACACACACACAACACACACACACACACACACACACACACACACACCACACACACACACACACTTACTGTATTAACTGGAGTGTAGCAACATTTGACCTGCCTCATTTAGCAGCTAATTACCTTGCCAACAATTACTCACTCTATTTCTATCACTTCCACAGTTACTCAAAAGCGAGCATATTCACATAATCACATAATCCCCTGATTTATCATTTAATTTAATTGACCTCCATTACACACTCTGCTCCCTCTCTGATGTTTGGCCTCACACTAAATCCTCTCTTTCTTTTGTTACAGCTCTTTGGGTTTTAATTATTGCGGAAATTCATTGTTTTTACGAGTAATAATTCGTCTTTTATGTGGTAATAACCAGAGATGGCAAAAGTACTCACATCCTTTACTCAAGTAGAAGTACAGATACTCTTGTTTAGAAATACTCTGGTGAAAGTAGAAGTACTGACTAAACTTCTTTACTCAAGTCAAAGTAGAGGCTTTGAAATGTACTTCAGTAAAAAGTACCCATAGCTAGCAGCTGTTTTAAAGAGTACCTGACCTCCCTTTATATTAATAGAACAATAATGTCATTGTTAGCTAATGAATGTTTCCATGCTGAACAACGGCAACATGACAACGTTTCCATTGGTCCCTCTTCTTTAGAGAAGACCAGGAAATGATGGATACACGGATCGTGTTCAAATCAATAGGCACGCAATGACTCTAAAGAATAATGATCACGCATCAAACACACATTCAGACTTAAGGAACCAGCTGTTTGGGAAATGAGAGAAGTAGAAAGTACAGGTATTTGAGTTCAACATGTAAGAAGTAGAAAGTACAGGTATTTGGGTTCAACATGTAAGAAGTAGAAAGTTCAGGTATTTGTGTTCAACATGTAAGAAGTAGAAAGTACAGGTATTTGTGTTCAACATGTAAGAAGTAGAAAGTACAGGTATTTGGGTTCAACATGTAAGAAGTAGAAAGTTCAGGTATTTGTGTTCAACATGTAAGAAGTAGAAGTACAGGTATTTGTGTTCAACATGTAAGAGTAGAAAGTTCAGGTATTTGTGTTCAACATGTAAGAAGTAGAAAGTTCAGGTATTGTGTTCAACATGTAAGAAGTAGAAAGTATAGGTATTTGTGTTCAACATGTGAGAAGTAGAAAGTACAGGTATTTGAGTTCAACATGTAAGAAGTAGAAAGTACAGGTATTTGAGTTCAACATGTAAGAAGTAGAAAGTTCAGGTATTTGTGTTCAACATGTAAGAAGTCAAAGTAAAAGGTCGTCAGAAAAAGAAGTAGTGGAGTAAAGTACTGATACCAGAAACATGTACTTAAGTACAGTAACAAAGTATTTGTACTTCACTACTTCCCCCCTCTGGTAATAACGTGCTCTCTCACCTGCAGGTGTTGGAAGAGCCAGGCTCTCATGATGTTGGTGGCCACTTTGGGGAAGATGCCTCTCTTCTTGTTGTTCCTCCGGTCTCGGTCCGAGTCGTCGTCGTCTCCGGTGCTCGGGGAGCCGTCTCCGTCCAGACCGTCGCCTGCAGAGAAACATCATATATCAAGGACTGTTTGACTCTTAATCAGGGAAGTGATCTGAGCTCACCATTTCTGCAGATATGTTGTATTCATTTGTAAAGAAAACATTACATTTGTCCATGTTTGTGCAAAGAAAACAACCCTTTTGAAGCTTTTCTTGTGGAAGTTATCATATAATTGCCCAGATTTGAATGCGTACTCATTCTATTTGTTATATCTATACAACAACATTCAAATCAAAGGTGTTATTGTCTTACTCACATAAGCTACCGTGTAGAAATGGCCTTTCAAAATGGCCACTTTGGAACGATCACTGCAATAATTATTTATTAGATGTAGTGTATTGTTTGCTCGTGTGTGTGTGTGTGTGTGTGTGTGTGTGTGTGTGTGTGTGTGTGTGTGTGTGTGTGTGTGTGTGTGTGTGTGTGTGTACCTATGTCGCTACAGTTGTCTGCTGTGCTGTGTGAAGGCAGGCCACAGGTGCCCGGTGTTCCCAGAGGAGTCGTGGCGCACTCATCCGGCTCCCGTAACCACGATGCATTCTGCAGGACGACAGGAGAGACATGGAGGAGAGGTTAGCGGAGGAGGAACAGGAGGAAGGAGAGGAGGAGGAGGAGGAGGAGGAGGAGGAGGAGGAGGAGAACTCAGCAATTTTTCCCGTCTATCGTCAAAGATATGAAGTTGATTTCTAATCCTCGTCGTTATGTTTCCATCCCATACATTTATTTGACCAGATTCTCTCATCCTGCATTCATTAAGTCAGGCATCACACGGTTATTATTCACTGTGCCGCTGTGCAAGTGAAAGCTGGAGTGTCTTCTCCTAGTTTAATTAGTTTATAGTGTCGTGGACAGTCCCCATGGATCAACTGTCACAACAAACAGCATTTAGCCATCATTGCTAATGTCCGGCTGTTGTCCCCGGCCAGATGATAATAGACACCTTTTTAAAATCACAATACATCAACGAGCATTAGTTATAAAGAAAGGATGACTACTGCTTCCTGTTTGACAGGTTACTCTCTCGGCTCTCACCTGCTCCGACAGGCTGGTGCAGGACCCGGTGAAATCCTCCACGTCGGACTTAGAGCCGCCGTCCTTGTCGTCCATGATGAGGTCTGTGGGCATCTTGCCCTTCAGGCAGGTGATGTATCGATGGCAGAAGTTGTCACACAGGTCGTGGACCTACAGGGACAGATTTAAAGGTATGAGTGTATACTGTTAACAACACTTACTGAAAGGGTCCTGGTAGTGGTTGAACAGCTTGATTGTCATATGCAGGATAGCTACAGCGTAAACATATAATCTGAATCCTCAGCGCAACATACAACATACTGCAAGTGACATGGTTTGAGTCAAATGTAGTGCTGATAACATTTAGGGATAGTTGCATTTGTGTCCCACCTGTGACATTTCTCATAATCCATGCCTCAAATGCTAACACATGCCTTCATATGTTAATATACGGGCCCTAAGACAACATTTCAATTAAGTTGTAGGAAAAGTGGTTTCAGTAGCTCTTGCGCAACCCCTAATATTACACTACATGTCACTTGTTAGACGCTTTTATCCAGAGCGACTTACATACTCAATACTGTGGGCAATCCCCACAGGAGCACTTTGGGGGGAAGTGTCTCAGGGACACAACGACATGCTGACTGCAGTGGGTTTGAACCTGTGACCCCCTGATCCAAACACCAACGCACAACCCACTGCGCCACACGCCTTCTATCATTTAAAATAGGCTTTTTAATTTACTTTTTGCTATTATTTTGTATCTATCTCCTGCAATGATCACATGTGTTTGTTCGTGAAGACACTTTTGAAACTCTTTTAAAGTCTTCTTTAAAATGTTCACTCTCAGATTTACTGAAAACAGTGTTTTTTATTGAATAAATGTGCAGTTAAAATACAGTAATGTAATTCTTGTTTGTATCGATTGACACACCTTGATGTCAGACCTTCCTGCGAGCTCACACACTATTCTCCATACACAACCACATGCTAGTGCTTCTCTCCCACTCACCTTCTCTAACTCCAGTAAATGAAAGCGCAGAACTTGAATGGCCTGGATCATCTGTGGGAGACGAGACAGGGGATTCATTATTAACTCGTATCCCACAATGCATCTGTGGTGATAAAAGCATATTTCGGTGTGATCTCAGTGAGCATCGTACCAAGTTGTCCAGCTCAGGATTGGAAGAAAATATGGGCTTCTCGGATCGGATCTGCGACACAAAATAAACATGGTCATTAATCTGTATTCATACAACAACAACAACAACAACAACAACAACAACAACAACAACAACAAGGCAATGCAAAATGCTCGAACACATTAGGATAAAGGGCAAAAGAAACCATTATAAAATGTAATTTAAATACATTTCAAGATTAAGAATCTAAGAGATGTGTGTAGATGTGTATATTCCTCTTTAGTTCTAATTTCATAATAGTTTTTTTAAAGAGTTTTTTATAATACTTCTATTTTTTGTCCTTTTCTTACAATTTATTTTGTTTATATCTGCACCATTATCCCCAAAGCAAATTCCTTGTATATGTAAACCTACTTTGCAATACACCTGATTCTGATTTTGATTCAAATACAAGTTGAGTGTAAGAGATGTGAAAAGTTTCGTTTTTTTGACCAGATTTCGTCGATAAATCATTTTAAATCCTTTTTTCGTGCGGAATGACTTATCTCCAAGATATCTATAGGCATATCTCTGGTAAAAAAAATATTGGAATTGCTGTAGGATTGTTTCAACGAGTTCCTTGTAATTGGTTTAACCCTCCTATTGTCTTCGTTCCCCCCCTTACTTTGGTGTTCGTAGTCAAATTTGACCGGTCCTGTTTTAACTGCTATTACATTAACACAAAAACCATTAATCATCACCACATTTAATTTAACACCCTTTCAAACTGTACATATTGTATCAGAGTACTGGTGTACACGAACAACTGCAGTAAATATACAAAGAACAGACACTGAACATGTATTGCGTGTGCCAGGTGTGATCCATGTGGGGGGAGGGGCACATAAGAGCGGGAAATGTATCAAATTGTTCTGTCTGTGTGTGTGTGTGTGTGTGTGGGGGGGGGTGTTTGTGTGTGCCAAGTGTGATTCACATGGGGGATTGGGCCCATAAGGGGGACACACACATCTAGAGTGTGTGTGTGTGTGTGTGTGTGTGTGTGTGTGTGTGTGTGTGTGTGTGTGTGATCAGTAATGTTATATGTTGAAATGTCTCCAGTGAAGGATATCATGAAGCTTTAATGCATTCGAATGTAAAACTAATAAGTTATGATTGATGAAAGCAGTAAACCGGTCAGATTTGACCCGCAGACAACAGGAGGGGGAAGAGATGCTACTCTACATTGTGTACTGAAAAGGTCTTTGTACTCATTTGATTCATTGTGGAGAATCGTGATTTTTACAGATCGGCTGTTTTAAAGGACACTCACCTGCTTTGCAAACGCGGCGATGTCATCGTTGAAGGAGTCGGAGGAGCAGACGTCGCTGTGATTGGTCATGCTGTGATTGGGCATGCTGTGATTGGGCATGCCGGGGAGGTGGGAGGTGGCCGAGAGGGAGGCGGAGTCTCGAGGGGAGCAGGTGGCGAGCTCACACTTTTCAAACACTAAGGCCAGCAGTGGAAACAGTGGGTGACTGTGCACACACACACACACACACACACACACACACACACACACACACACACACACACACACACACATACACACAAACAGTTAACATACTTTACATAAACACGGTAACAGTCGACATAATGTACACACACGATACATTCCCAGAAGGTGCAACAGGAAACTTCATAGCACAGTATTTATGAACAGCTGTAAACACATGTATTTTCATATTCAGTACACACATATAAACTCTCTGTTAAGTAATGTTAACAACTATGGCACTAACAGGGTACATGAATCATTATTTCCACTATAGGGCTGCACAATTCATCTAAATCTAAATTTGGACCGGTGCTATATTCATATCGCAGGAAGCATAACATTAGTTAGAGGCTAAATATGTGTTTAGATACCATTTTGAATGAAGTAGCTTCAGTACGGAAAAGGACTAGGGCCACATGTGACGTTTCCTTTTTTGGATCTGGCCAAAAGGGATCTTTGTAAGTCGGAGTTTTGAATCCTGAGAAAAAAGTCAGGATTTTAAGGAAAAAAGTCAGAATTCTGGAAAAAAAGCTCAGAATTCTCACTTTTTTGTTTAAATATTCCGAATTAATTCTCAGAAAGAATTCTAACTTTTTTCTCAGAATTTCAACTTTTTTCTCAGAATTCTGACTTTAATCTCAGGAGTAAAAAAAAACTGTGGTCAGATCTAAATAAAAATTCCCATTTGGCCCTAATCCCTTTCCGTACTTCAGCGATATCACAGTCTACACATGGTATTCTGTAGACCTCAAACAGACAGATTCTCTTTAATATATCTTCCAATGCTTGTGAGAATAACGATGCAAAACTGATCTCAAATATCGTGAATCATATCGCAATTTCTATATCAGTAAATAATCAACTAGTTTTATTTTGTGTTTTGGGGTATCGTCAAAATCTGGAACAAACTCCCAGAAGCCTGCAGGTCGGCTGCAACTCTCACTACTTTTAAATCCAGGCTGAAGACTTTTCTTGTTGCCGCTGCTTTTAAGTGAACTATTCACATCTTAAACTGCACTGTAACTTGTAGCATGTACCCGTGTTATTCATGTTATATTATCTTTTAATGTTTCTTAATGATTTTTGTAAAGCACTTTGAATTGCCTTGTGTTGAAAAGTGCAGTATAAATCAACTTGCCTTGCCTTGCACACGTATGGGGTTCACACACTCTCTTACCCATAGATCTGGTCTTTGTGGTGTTTGAGGGAGTCTGGGATGATGGGGGGGCCGTAGTGAGGGGGAGGAAGCGTCCTGACATCGTCCGCGTACCCCCCCAACGACATGCCCTCCGACCCCGAGTAGTGCACCAGCTCTTCATACTGAAACACAATTAGACGGAAAAAAGAAAACATGAGACACGTTGGACATCTGCGCCCCTCTGACATCAAATCATATTTTATTACGCAGCCGGGCTGTCACCGCCAGGAGCTGCTGGGCTTTATGTTCATGTGTCCGAACTCCTGGACACAGTTAAATAAGGCATGTTGTGCTTACTGCTAATGTTTAAAATCACATTATAGATTAGGTGTTTTTACAGTGAAATGTCACAAAATAGTCAAATAAGCCCTTAAATATTTTTCTAAAGCATGTTGACATGTTACATTTTTCCAAAAAGTCCAAAAACCAATTGTTATCTTTTTACTATAATAAAAAAACTATGAAAATCAACAAATATTAAGACTGAAGATCTGGAACGAATGCCTTTTGGGGTCAATATCAACAATAAAACAAACATACATTTCTTTTTACCCCTATTATTATGTCTTATATTCACAAACCAAATCCAGGATGTGTGTGTGTGTGTGAGATATGTCCCTGCAGTGTGTTGTACTGTTCCCTGGAAATGTGTGTGTGCCAATTCCTTCTTTGTTTTCCCTTCTAATGATGGATCACATGCTGCTAATTGTGCCACTCGGAGGCTAATTAAACCCATTCAAAAGGCATTTGGATTGCATCAAAAATGCAAATCAAGCCGAGATTTAAAATTCTTGGAAAGTCTGTTTGTGTTTCAGAAAGGGAAAGCGGAGGAAGAGGAAGATGAGGGGAAGAGTGTCGCTGCTAATATCCTCTCCTCCCTCCTCGACTCAGACAGGAGCCGTGCTGAGTCGTCGCTCACATCCCACTGTGACAGCCACACACACTCAGTGAGTCAGACACACATATGGCACACACACACACACACACTCTGATACAACACAGGCATCTTGTACACAGCGTCATGAATATACATGTCTGGCTGCCTGTGTTACAGAGCTGCTAATTTGTGCCTCGCTGCAGCTTGTGTCTCCGAGACGACGCTGCTCAGGTCAGCAGATCTGCTTTGTGCCGGATTAAAGGAACACTGGGATGACACACACACACACACAAACACACACACACACACACACACACACAGCACCTGCTAGTCGACCTGAACACCTTTTTAACTTCTGTGTTATTTTAACCAAGCCATAAAAGTTATTATCTGCTTAGCGGTGTGTCTTTCTGTGGGCACTTTTCCCCAGACGGGCAACCACAAGAGGTTGTGGTTTCAATGAGTGTGTGTGACTGTAGATAACATCAATGGCTCGTTTGCATCTGTTCTTGTTATATTCATTGCTATACTTATATTTTTGTAACCCTTTTTTTATAATGTCATCATTCCAAATGGCTCACAGAGAGGATATTTGTCAAAAACTGTCAAATGTGATTTGTGTCGTTATTTGTGGAGAATACACTTAAATCACACAGCAGCAGTGAACCCCAACATAAATGTAATTATTTTTTACACTTTCTCTCCATGCTGACCTCTGGGAATTGAAATAAATGTTAAATTAAATCAGTCCTGTCCATGTGCCTGCATTGACCTCCTGTAAATCCCCTGCAGGTCCCCTGGAGGTCTCCGGACCTCACTTGGGCACCACTGTCCTAAATGGCTTATCAAATTGTTGTATTCCAGAGACCCATATGGCCACCGGGATCACAGAAAGCACCTGCTCTGAGGCCCAGGCCCCGGGACACCTTCTAGTTTTTATGGAGGCTGTGGCTATTAACACAATCACCGCTATCGGATTGCGCGTCTCTCTTTACGCGCGGCTCCTATCGGGTTTCTGTGCGTCAGGCGGATCAAAGCGCACGAGCCGAGATGACAAATTCCGCGCATTTCCCCACTTTTTCTAAAAAGTCACGGAGCGGGTAAACAGCGTTCAGATGTGGGTAATTGTTTTTATTCCAACAGGCCTAACAAGCGTGTTTTCAGGCAGCTTCAGCTGGAACACACGAATAAAGTACAGCTTTGTGCTGGACTGACTCATAAGAAAAGGCAGGAAATGAAGACGAAATTGCTCATATTTCAGACTCTTTCTAAGTCTTAATAAGTTAATAAACCTTCATTTTTAATAAAGAAACACGGCTCTGTAAAATCTACATGTTTCACTTTCGTCGAAAACAAGGGCCGTTTCTCTTGAAAATAAGCAAACTAACTCCTCCGTGTTCTCAGGGCACCGATTTAGAAAAAGGGAAATTAAATGTGCTTTTGCTTAAAAGTTCGTAGTTGTTTCTTCACGTAAATTAGCTAAACTTAGGTTGCAACTAACGAAACGAGCGAAAGTCTAAAAAAGTAATCACATTTGTTGAAGCTTACAGTTTTTCTCAACGGTTTTCGCTACATGTTTGTAAAATGAATAACTCCTGCACTTAGCACGTAACAAAACAATCAACAACTGGACTTTCCTACACAAAATAAAACTTTAGTTTAAGCTGTTGAATGGAGTAGCTCTTATGTGTGTGTATTGCACAGTTCCTCTTCTCCTTAGCTCGTTATTCTATATGTGTATACAGCAGTGATTTCCTATCACACTGTACATGTCTTATTGCTCTCCTGGACATTATGTATCTGTGTCCACCCCCAGCATGCATGCAGGGCAACACACAAAAACTCGCCTACTTCCCAAGCTCTCTCTGAATGACCACTCTAACCCATGCGTGCCATCATTACGCCTGACTGACATTGCACAATAAATCTATATATTCTCAGAGGAGGGAGAGATATTAGATCTTAGAACATTTCCTCGTTAAGTGTTTCACACATTGCTGCTATCTACTTGCATGTTAATACACAACCTAGTCGAGCTCCAATGCACGTCACTTAGGGATTATGCCTGGTCAAATTGTAACTTTGCAGCACCGTAAAGCGCGTACAAATACACATATATAAGTAGCATTTATTTGAGTTTTCAGTGCAAAAGAAAGGCATGTTTTGCATGTTGTAGTTCCCTAAACATGAAGTCCATGCCAGTGCAGTCCACTAGTCTGTTTCCAGCGGGCCTCGTGTTTTTATGGCTGCTACACCCGAGCAGAGAGCCATCAGTGCACAGAGGATTCCCGACATATGCCCCCATTATGATGCTTATCTAATGAACCTCCTCTCTGTTGTTACAAAGGGTGTGTTATCCCGCCACAGGCTGGTGTAGATCATTTGGAAAAGAAAAATCAGCAAACACATACCCTCTTCTCCATGCGACCCGAGAGCCAGTCCTACACCGGAGAAGATGATGCTCTGCTCGGCTAGTCCAGCGAGCTTTCTTCTGGTCCTGGAACTAAAAGTAAAACAAAAATATTATTGTTTTATTGCATGAGGTTTGTAAACATGATAATCATGCACAAAACGCATACAAACAAAAACAATACTGTGGTTAGAAAAACAGTTAAGAGCTGTGTGGTGTGTGTGTGTGTGTGGTGTGTGTGTGTGTGTGTGTGTGTGTGTGTGTGTGTGTGTGTGTGTGTAATGTGTGCGTGTGTGTGTGTGTGTATAATGTGTGTGTGTTTACTCCGAGCCCATCGCGTTTTATATTACAGCATTATGATGGGAGATGTGATGGTCCTTGTTTACACTGGTCGATGTGCGCGTAGCGGTTCATAATGCACTAAGCGGTAATGAACGCTGTACATAATACAGCTCGCAGCCTATTATTGGTTTTATGTTTCCGGTAAACGGTGTAAAAAAAATGTCCCACCGAGAGGGTAAATATCCAGTCCTGTTCGGGTCGGTGTGGTCCGGAGCTCCGGGAGGATGTACCGGTTCCTGCAGCTTCTCGCCCCCGCCTGGTGCGCCTCTCGCTCCGGGTCGGGGATGCTCGGTTTCACGGGAGGGTTTGTGGGCAGAAAGCGTCCCTTTCAGCTTTTTGGCTCCTTGTGCTTGCTGTCCGCGCTGCATATACGGCGATAGGCTGGAATATGTCACGACTGGATAGGGGTTTCTGTCTCAAGAGGAGAAGAAGAAGGAGGAGGAGGAGGAGGAGGAAGAGGAGTGGTGGTGTTAGTGGTGTGTGGGGAGGTTTCCGAGGGTCAAAACGCGACGGGGTCTCTTTGGCCCTCCTCCCTCCATCCCTCCATCCCTTTACTCCTCCTCCTTATCACACACACAAACACCAGAGAAGAAGAAGGAGGACCCCCTCGTTGGTTTGATCTCGCCTCTCCTCCGGGGTGATATCACTCCTGCATCCATCGCCACTTTCTCCACATCCCTGCCTCGGCTGCACCACCGTTATCTCGGGATAACCCGGGAGAAAGACCCGTGATAACGCTTAGTGGGATTGAGCATGTTTAACAGAGTCCATTAAACCCATGGTGAACCGATTAAGTTGATAAGAAAATCCTTAATTTGATCATATTATAAAAGTGCATAGGCCTACTTGCAATGCGACGCATACAGATTGTTTTGACTTCCTTTTCATACGAATTAGAAATGTTTGGCATTCTGCATTCTTGAGTGTATAAGGGATTAAATAACGTATCCGTCTATCTATCTGTTAAGTGAATCCTTTACACCCTCAACAATGCAGAATGCTAAATATTTCTTAATTCGTATGAAAAGGAAGTAAAAACAGAAATAGGAAATTGCGCAGTAAGAAATCATCTTAATGTTGTTTTAGAGTCCCTTGTTTTAAGAGTAATTAAAGTCATGATTAGTAAATAATAAGTGTTTGAATCCTCTTCACATCGGATCATAAATAATCTTCCAAGCGTGCTCGATGACACGATATGTACAGGCTGATAACAGCTTTCCAAGTGTTTTATAGTTTTGTTGTCAATCAATTAATTTTCAGTAAGCCTTTTGACAGACTCCAAATGGCCCTCTTCTTTTCGTGTTGATTAGGAGGAGGTGAGAAGACAGAGCTATTATCGTGAGAAAGTTGCATTGGAAGCCCTTAACGTGTTGGTGGCATGGCTAAACTGGCCGTCTTGTGTTGTAAATGTCACCTCAGCTCAGTAACATAACAATTATTCAAATCGCTGCTGTTGCCCCGGTCCCGCTGCGAGGGGCCAACAGACGGCTGCACTTCAATCAGCGGCCGGGCAGGAGGCTCGGTGGGCGGCCTGTGTGAGAGCCATGCACCGGCCCTACAGCCAGGGGTCTTTTAACTCAGCGGGGGGGGCTGGTTTCCTGCAGGGGTGGGATCACAGCCTCCACCCCCCTACACTGAGCCGCCAATGGACTGGAAAAGGCGATCCAAGGGCTTGTTTTCACTTTGTTAACAGGCTGCATGAAAAGGATTAACACTGAAGTCAAATCATCTGAGGAATCCATGTTCACAGGCTCACTCATTTGTCCTTGGAAGACCTTTGCAACATGTATCAGAGGTGGGAGAAGTACTCAGATCTTTATGTAAAAGTAGAAGCACTCAGATAGGCCTACTTGAGGAAAAGTAGAAGCACTCAGATTCAGATATTGTACTTGAGTAAAAGTAGAAGTACTCAGATATTATACTTGAGTAAAAGTACCAGAGTGTAAGAATGCTCTCAAAATGTTAAGTATAAAAGTATTCTCATCAAAATATAGTGAAAGACAGTGAAAGTAGTCGTTGTGCAGATTGGTCCATTTCAGAATAATATATCTGATATGTTTTATAATGATTGATCATGAAAGTGTTCTCAAAGCTGGTGATGGTGCAGCTAGTCTGAAGTACTTTGTAGACTGCAGGGTAGCTGGTGGATTTACTCCAGGTGGAACTAAAGTCTGATTAACACTTGATTATATTTCACATCATTCATCCACATCTGTGAAGTAACTAAGGTATTAAATACATGCAGTGGAGTGAAAGTACACCATTTACCTTTTAGTAAAAACTAGCATAAAATGAAAGTCTCTCAAAATTCCACTTAAGTACTTGAGTAAGTACACTTAAATACTTCACACCACTTGCATTTCAATTATTAAGAGTGACTTGTTGAGCTGTTTTTCTTCAGGACTCCTCTGCACCATAAATCGTAACTTTCTAACATTTATCTAACAGACCATTATCTAAACATGTAGATTGCTCTCATTAGCATCACAAACACTTGAGGATCTGTCATTTTCTATCTCGCCTCCTCCAGTCCTTGGGATAACACCTTCGTTTTTCGGGGCTGAATATGCTAACGACAACCCATTTTTAACACAACATATGTTGTTAAGCCTGTGCTGAGAGGTAACACAACTGCAGTGTGCTGTCCCAGAGAAGACACACACACACACACACACACACACACACACACACACACACACACACACACAGGTGTTGCATATTATCACACTTAAAGGTATGTAGATCAAGATTTTGTTAAAATGAAATCCTGCATAAAGCAGTAAGGGGGAATTCATTAAGACAAGGTGAAATCTCTTAGTTAAAGGAAATGACTGTCCTGTCTTTTTGGAAGGGAAAATACATTCTTGAGTTAATCATAATATCAATGATAAATAAAAACATAACATACTGAGACTTTGTGTAAATCAAGGGATTATATATTTGCTCAAAGTGCGTATAACAAAACCAAATATTGAACAATAGTTCATGCTCATTTCTGTCAGTCAATATCAATACATTCAGAAACCCAGTTGTTTGCAAAGGCTAAAAATATAATAACAACCTTAATACTCTACTAATAGATAGATAGTTAGATAGATAATTAGATAGATAGATAGGTAGGTAGGTAGTTAGATAATTAGATAGATAGATAGGTAGGTAGTTAGATAATTAGATAGATAGATACATAGTTAGATATCTAGATAGTTAGATAGATAGATATATAAATAGTTAGATAGATAATTAGATATATATATATATATATATATATATATATATATATATATATATATATATATATATAGTTATATATATAGATAGATAGATATATATATATATATATATATATATAGATAGTTAGATATATAGATAGATAGATAACTAGATAGTTAGATAGATATACACATAGTTAGATAGATAGATAACTAGATAGATATATATATAAATAGTTAGATATCTAGATAGTTAGATAGATAGATATATAAATATATATATAGATAGATAGTTAGATATATAGATAGTTAGATATATATATATATATATATATAGATAGATAGATAGATAGATAGTTAGATAGATAATTAGATAGATAGTTAGATATAGATAGATAGATAGATAGATAGTTAGATATATAGATATTTAGATAGTTAGATAGATATAGATAGTTAGATAGATAGATAGTTAGATAGATAGATGTACTTTATTTATCCCAAATTAGGAAATGATTGTGGTGATACATTGCACATGATTGACAAATACAGATAATATTTATTTGTATCAACACAACTGAAGATATTCCTTCACAGGGTATCTATAATACTTTGTTTTCTTTCCTTCAAAAGAGTGTGTTATCCTCTTTGAGTGTAACTATCTCAAATCTGAGCATCATGTTGCAGCAGCATCAAATCAATTGCATGTTTGTATGGACACTCTGATTTGTTGACAGCTTCATGCATGTGTTGGCTGGTTATAATGTAAAGAAATGGCTTCTAGACTGAGGGCTAACTTCCTGTCGTGGAGCTGTCCTGTAGGAAAAGCCTCTTTCCTGCAGCACACAGTGTGATATGAGTCAGAGAGGTTCATTCTGCATGTCAAGGCTGCTGCAGTTATTCGTCACTCGCTGTCAGAGCTCAAGTGCTCGCTCCTCTGCACCCGGGCCTGTTGGGTTTCTGCACTCGGGCTACAGCATGCAAGTGTCTTCATGACATCAGTGTGTGTGTGTGTGTGTGTGTGTGTCCTTGTCTTTGTGTGTACTTGACTTACTTGTTTGCTTGCGTGCTGCAGGGTCAGTGTCAACGTGCTCCTGTTCTAAGTCGGGCCTCACTGCAGGCGATGCCCTGGGATAGAAAACAGGAAGCAGCTAGCAAGTGTGTGTGTGTGTGTTTGTGTGTGTGTGTGTGTGTGTGTGTGTGTGTGTGTGTGTGTGTGTGTGTGTGTGTGTGTTGTGTGTGTGTGTGTGTGTGTGTGTGTGTTGTGTGTGTGTGTGTGTGGATGTTTACCTGCAAGACTGGACGTGTCTTTGTATCGGAGAGAGAGTAGAAGTAGAATTGACCACTGTAAAGTTCTGACTAGTTGGCCTTTTATAGAGTGATGAGGTCTTGTTGAAGGCAGACCCGGAAGTGAGCCTCGTCGTAATTCCTCTGAGGAAAAGCAAAGCGATTTGACCGTTGGACTTTTGAATATTGCAGAAAGTAAAAACAAGATCTGTTGCAAACACATGTTTTGTTCAGCAGGATAATTGTTTTCACCACTTTTATGATTTTTGTAGCATAAATCCAATTCCAAGAAGTACAAACATGGATGTATAAAGAGAACTGGATACAGCATCATTTCAATGTACGTCTCCGTGGTGCATACAACCAAAATGTCCGTCAAAATGTTCGTCACCTCACGCCTAGACTACTGCAACTCCCTCCTGGCTGGTCTACCTGCATGTGCCATCCGACCTCTGCAGCTCATCCAGAATGCAGCGGCTCGTCTGGTCTTCAACCTTCCTAAATGTTCCCACACCACTCCGCTCCTCCGCTCTCTCCACTGGCTCCCGGTAACTGCTAGAATCCACTTCAAGACACTGGTACTTGCATACCATGCTGCGAATGGATCTGGCCCTTCCTACATCCAGGACATGGTTAAACCGTACACCCCAGCACGTGCACTACGCTCTGCATCAGCCAAACGGCTCGCTGCACCCTCGCTGCGAGGGGGACCCAAGTTCCCATCAGCAAAAACACGTGGGTTTGCTATCCTGGCTCCAAGATGGTGGAATGAGCTCCCCATTGACATCAAGACAGCAGATAGCTTACACACCTTCCGGCGCAGACTGAAAACTCATCTCTTTCGACTCCACTTCGAGCGATAGAACTATTAACAAAGCACTTATATACTAATAAAGGACTGGCTTATCTAAAGCCAGCTGAGTAGCACTTGAAATGTTTGGCTCTATGAAACCTGATGTACTTTATGATTCTGTTTTCTTCAGGGTTGTGTCTTCCTGGTCGAATGTACTTATTGTAAGTCGCTTTGGATAAAAGCGTCAGCTAAATGTAATGTAATGTAATGTACCAACCCCCCCGGTCCCTCAGATCCACCTCAGCCGGTTTGCTTTCCATCCCCAAGGCCAAACTCCGGAGCTTCGGGGACAGAGCCTTCTCTGTGGCAGCCCCGAAGCTCTGGAACTCCCTCCCCAAATACCTCCGTGAGTCTGAGTCCCTCACCCTGTTCCAGTCCCGCCTCAAAACCCACCTCTTCAACTCTGTATCCATAAGCCCCCCCCCCTCTCAACCAACTTCCTCCTGACTGCTTTTCTGTTTTGTTTTGTTTCTTTGTGTCTTTGTTTTGGTTTGTCTACCCTCCCTCCCAAATGTAAAGCGTCTTTCGATTCAAGAAAAGCGCTATAGAAATAAAATATATTATTATTATTAGAAGTGGTAAAATGCGACGTAATTTCCAGGCTTTGAGGACACATTTTGCAGAACTCTATCATAGCGATGGTGCAAACAGAAATAGGACGTGGCCAGCTGCTGAAAAGTCCAGTTTCTACCAGAGTGAGGTATGAGGTAACAGGCCACCCAGCCTTGTTGACTCCAGTGACTCCGCCATTAAGAGAATATGGCTGCCGTGACCCCTGGGTACAACCAAAAACATCAGAGAGCTGGGGAGAAAGGGAGAAGGAGGGAGTCAAGTGATGGAGCGCGGTGCAGAGAACCAGGAGAAGGGAAGGGGACAGAGAGGGGGTGCAGAGTGCATTTTTATGAGCCTGAGCCTCTCTAGTTTCTGGGTCGTCTGGAAGTATAGACATCCATTTTCACCCCCTCCCTTCCTCCTACATCGCTGCTGCTTATGGCATGCAAGGAGAAAATAATAGCTTCACCCGTTTGCAAATGTATCCTGTAGTTTGTTTTCCTTTATTTAGTTTCTCTCCCTCTATAAAAATGTGTTTCGTGTTCCTTTAGATGCATGTGTGTACAGAGAAAATCGTATATCTTGTGGGATTAATAAAGTGTGTCTCCTTCTTCTCCTTCCTTCTTCTGTGCAGTGTAGTGATGTTTTGTTCATCTTTGTTCCCTTGTATCTTGTCTTAATAGAGAACCGCAGTGACGCGTCCTAAAACGTGGAAGTAAGTTAGCATTTTTACCGCTTCCGGTTCCTTCGACAAAAAGCAATTCAGTCTCTCCATAGGGTTTTGGAAAATAGCTGAAATAAGGTCTGTGGTTGAGACACATTGAAGAGACGGATCAACGACATTAAATCATCAGCAGTGACCCCGCTCGTGATTTCTGAAGAGTTGACGTGTCTGAAAAACGATGGTTGTTACCAAGTGGCTGAATAGGACTACAGACGTTGTCGAGGCCGTTGTACGTCATTACACCGAACACGTAAACACTCCTCTAAGTTAGTTTCTGTTCTGCTTGATAGCAAGTCCCTGCATCCTGCAAACTGTTCAAACAAACACTTCAACTTGTACCATTTACAATCTGTAGTTTTGATATGGATCTTAAGTTGGCGTGACATTGAAGCAGCGACCCTGCTGTAGTTCCTTTATAGCATAACGTTAGCATTTTGCTTCTGGCGACTAGATTTATAATTAGAAAATGATCAAAGTAGGATAGACATGTGGAGATTATCCGGCTGAACAAAACGTGATCTGTCTCTTCAATGTGTTTCAACCACAGACCTTAGTTCAGCTATTTTCCTAAATCCTATGGAGAAATTGCATTGCTTTTTGTGGAAGGAACCGGAAGGAGTTTACCTCCGGGTTTTAGGACGCGTCACTGCGGTTGTCCTGGTTGATGTTGCAAATGGAGCTCGATCTGATGATGAAGTGCAATCATCAGATCGTGGTTCTTCTCTCTCAGGTGAGACAAAGATGGCCGCTGATATCAGCAGGAAAAGGGCAGGAGGCCAAGGCAATGTGGCTTTGTAACATCGGGCCAGACTGGAGTTTTATTTCAGATAGGTGATTTAGACACGTTTAAGCAACCTTGGTGCTATAAAGACATTGTATGTTCTGTTATTGAGGAACACGTTTTTATTGGATAGTTTTTTGCGTGATTTGGTTTTTTCTCAACAATTAGGCACTTTATTGGAAGTATATGTATGTTAGTGTATGCTCGTAGAAAGGTCTTCTTCCTCTTCGTCCCCTCTCCATCTCTTTTTGTTTATAGTAAGCCAACACTGCCTTTCTCCCCTTCTGTTATTTTCTTCCTCTCCGCCCCCCCCCCCCTCCACCACCTCCCTCTTATAGATGGAGATTAACTGGGGAGCTGCAGCGCAATCCGTCCTCCTGACTGTTTGTTGTTAAGGAGATGGATGGAGGCTCCCTCTGCCAGCCCCACGCAGCCGCAATTACACCAGCCGCCATGATGGATGGAGGGGAGGGAAAAGGGGGAGAGAGGGAGATACAGAGAGGGGCATCTATCACACCCCTTAATCTACCTGTCACTGCTACAGGGCTGCAGGGTGGATGGGGGGGGGGGGGGAGGAGAGAGGCGGCTGGTCAAAGGTTAACTCTTCCCTTTTTACTCTGAATGTGTTCCTGCTAAATCTGGCCGGACTCATTAAAGGTCCTGATCTCTGCGATAGATTTCCCAAAGCGTGTTGGATTCAGTCGATACTGTGTGTGTGTGTGTGTGTGTGTGTGTGTCTGTGTGTGTGTGTGTGTTGGGGCGAAAAGCATCAACATGTAGACAGGAAGAGGCCAGAAAAATAAATGTCTGACAAAACATGATGTTACTGAACCCGCTTCCTTCGAGCTGCTTGTAAATGCAGATTCTGTTGTGAGTCAGAAACATCTGGTCAAAGAACGATCTTTACCTGCGGATATAGTTTCCTACCTCAATTTACTGACCTTGACTGATCGCCTTCTCCTTCGCTAAGACGAGATAAAAAAGCGTTGTGTGCACATGTGCATCAACAGGTAACTCGATGCCTGGAAAACGTGCCCCGCGTGCCTCCCACGTACTCATTCAATGTCCTAAGAGAAGAGAAGAGAAGACGTACTTTATTTTGGTTGTTGGAGCAACCAAATAAACCAACATAAAACTAACATTACTACTAATCACGCAAATTGATTTCCCAACGCTTATTGCATTCTGTCAAATACAGTGTGTGTGTGTGTGTGTGTGTGTGTGTGTGTTGCATGTGTGTTAGCAAGCTACATTGAGGTCAGTGTCTTTCAGTGGGGAATGTACACTTCGTATCAATGTGTCATCTTGGGTCCAGACTGTGTGTGTGTGTGTGTGTGTGTGTGTGTCAACATTAGAACAGAAAGGGCCCATAACACTAGTTTTTGGATGCATATTCTGTCGTAATTCAAGTAGGATACATTTATATTAACATATCTAGTTTTCTACCTCCGTATATACTGACCTGACTTTACCTCCGCTCAAACTGAAAGAAAAGAAGCATCCTCTGCACATCAACAGGTAACAGGATGCCGGTTCTGATGCCCTTTAGTAGAGATGACACTTTGCATGTTGACATTTTTCTGCATAGACCCCGTTATGGCATTAACCCCGCACAGCACGCACATACAAACACCGGGATTGCACACACACACTCCCACACACACACACACACACACACACACACACACACACACACACACTCCCACACTTAGTTGTTTATCGTCCCATCCGTAGCCTCTGCACTCCGCCCACACACACTCGCTCTGCAGCATCTGCTTCTCATCCTCAGACCTGTTGAAGGTATCAGAGAGGTGACCCATCATCTAGTAAATCTGCATACATTACCTGCTATGCATCTCCATATTTCCCCACATTGCTACAGAAATATTATGAAATGTAATCTGAGTTCTGCTTCCCTCCACCCCTCCTCCTCCCATCTCCATCCCCATCTCCCTCCTCCGCCTCCTCATCTGTCCACAGGAGTGAGGGATGGGATGGAGGGATTAATACTCTTCCGCCCAAGCCAACCCTGGGAATGATGGATGGACAGATGCAGGAAGGGAGGAGAGGGAGATTAAAGGAGAGAAGTCTTGAGGGTTCATAAATCCAGAGACCTGGTCCGCATCACACACTAATAAGATCTGCAAGAAATCCATGATGAGGGAGGGAGAGGTGGAGAGGTGGAGAGAGAGATGGGAGCCGTGTAATAGCATTAGATGTAATCTAATCATTGCAATAAGATGTGAATGGATGAGTGTGAGCATGGTGATTATGCAGAAGAGAGATGGCGGTGTGTTGATGAAGCTTTGAGGAGCGATGACTGGTCGGACTGCAGATCTCCATGGGGAGTTTTCTGCTGGAAACACACACAAACAGTGTGTCCGTTATAATGTAGTCTGTCGTTAAGCGCTCCCACAGTGAAAGCAGTGGTCACAAAGTGGGGCTACGTGGCGGCAAGAGGCCTCCATTTGATGTCGATTTGAAGTCCAACGAGTGCTGCACTAAGTCCTGAAATCCAAAAAAGAGTTTCTGCCCTTCTGGTTCTTTTTTCTAAAAGTTGATTTTATGGTAAGATGCCTGAAATAATGTCTTTATCTGACAGGTTTAATAGATGTCAGGGTTTGTTGGACCACATAAGAACATCAACACATGAGGCGGCTACTAAGGATTTGTGATCTTATCTGACTGATGCTAACAAGTTGCTAATGATACTGCAGAGGTTGTCGAGGACATTAAACGCCGTCACTAGTTTGCCTCTGACAGCTGGTTTATTATGGAAACGTTCACACTAGGAAATGAATCCATTTATAATATGCGATGTATTCCATTTATAGTTTTCTTTTCGTTATTAAGTTGGAAGCATAGTAGAGTGGTGATGTGAAGTCAAGCGACCGCGGTGTAGTTAGCTTTTAGCCGTTAGCATTTTTACTTCTTCCAATGGATTTACACGTGAAAGGTCAGCGTGTTGACTTGAGAAGATTGTGTTGCTGAATAAAAATGTGCCATTTTTACAGAGTAGCTTTGTGCATATGACAATACAACCTTTGAATCTTTTATTCGTGCATGTGTGTGCATGTCTGTGTGTGTACGTGTGTGTGTGTGTGTGGGTGTGTGTGTGTGTCATCATGATGTGAAGAATTAACTGTAAGTGCATAATGTTGTGCAGCCGTGACCTGACTCGGAGCAGATAGAGCTCCTTCACCTCCCTCCTCTCCCCCCAAACTCCCCATCCTCCCCCCCGCCCATCCACCGGGGCCACATTTTTCATGGCCCAGCTGTCGGAGGGCCGTGATTGGTTGGCTCTGCAGACAGATAGCCGATAGGCTCTGATTAATAGTTGAGGCCCAAGAACTTTCTCATTGATCAACAGGACAGGCTGGGGGAGGAGGGAGGAGAGAAAAAGCATGACCTGTCGCTCTGCAAGTGCTGGCTGATAACCCTGATAGTGTGTGTAAATGTGTGTGTGTGTGTGTGTGTGTGTGTGTGGGTGGGTGTTTGCAAAGCGATGTTATGAACAGGATGAAATGGAAGCACTGCGGAGAGAAAGAGCTTCAGGTTTGATTCACTTTCTCTCCATCTGTGAAGCCTTTTCTCTCTGAGCAGTGTGATAGCATCTGTGAGTGTTTCCATGAATACGAAAGCACGTATGTTATCAAACGAAACAGACACAGATTGTTTGGCTGGAAGCTAATGTCTAATAGGCAATTACACATATGTGAGTGTGTGTGTGTGTGTGTGTGTGTGTGTGTGTGTGTGTGTGTGTGTGTGTGTGTGTGTGTGTGTGTTTGTGAGCGCAGGATGAACATAATAGATATGTTTTATATGTGTCAAGTTTTATAATAAACATATATTCGTTCCACAGTTACATCTGCAGGGTGAATTGGTTACAGTATCTTCGTGTGTGTGTGTGTGTGTGTGTGTGTGTGTGTGTTTGTGTGTGTGTGACCCTCCTGCTGCCCTGTCCTGCCCCTATTGATTGATGATCTCCACTCCCATGGGGTCAGCGGGGTCATGACCTCCCACTTTCGGCCCCCTGTTGAGAAGGTCACACACCCACACACACACACACACACACACAGCAAGCACAGCAAACAGATGGGACAACTGGTGCTTCCTCACCTTTCTCACAAACACACACACTCTCCAACACTGTTACAAGCACAACACAACTGTATCACACACACACACACACCCACACACACACACCACACACACACACACACACACACTAAACTCACACAACCCTGCTCTATTGAACAAATCTAATTTAATGTTAAAACGAATCTGCAAAAGTTTTCAGTTCAACATAAATGTTCTGTCTTTTGATGACAGTAGAAGAACAAGCGATGAAACCAGTGTGTAGTGAGTTTTGATCGCTGGTGTTTTACAGAGAAAGAGGGGCAAGAAAAGGGTCTTGTTAGCGCGCATGTAGCACTATCGCCCCCTAGTGGAAACATAGGGTTATGGCAGCTCAAACATATTGTGATTAAAACAAGATAATCAGTTATTACCTTATGCATAAACATACAATTCAGAATGTCATAAAGAAAGGCAAAAGGAGAATAATGGATTATCTTCTGCTTTCATAAATGTATATAAACACATCAAACACAAGATTAAACTAATACATAATAATGTTAACTTATTTGTAATGCTATTATTTATGCTATATTCATTTTATATAATGTAATGTCATAGCCAATAATAATATAGTGTGATATAATATACAAATAAATAATAAAATAGGATATTATACAATAGTATATGGTATAATCACGTATAAATGGAAATGATTTAATAAATGGTATTGTATCCATAGATAACACTTCCACTATAATTACTTCAGTCAAATATTTATTAACCTTTTATTGTTGCACACATTTTAACATGTTATATACTATATGTATTATGTTTTAACAAGTACTGAATGATTTGGAAACCTTTAGAACATATTTTGTAAAACATCTTTACACCTAGAATTATGATGATGATGATGATGATGATGATGATGAAGAGCAGCTGTATTCACTGCTTCATCTGTTTGTGATCAAATATCTTCAGTCCTTCTCTTCTCCTGTTGGGCCGTCTTCAGCCAGCTCTCCACGTGTTTCTCAATCTCCTGAGAGGATAAGGAGGGAGAGTGTTTGAAGGACTTCATCTTCATCGTGTGTGTGTGTGTGTGATGCAGATTACACACTCACACACCACCGAGGGATACACACCTGTCTGGCGTTCTTCAGCGAGCGGCGGTCGGTGACTCTTCCTCTCGCCATGTCCGCACAGTGAGCGCTGTCTCGAATGAAAACGCTCTCTGCTTCCTCTCCTCCATCGGTCCTGTTCCCCACGTTACCTGACAACATGTCTGCACGTGTACATGGAAAAAGTGCATAATATATTTAGGGCAGGTGAACCATGAAATTACATTTTTATGTTCTCCTTTGTCGAGTCATGTGATTCTCAGCCTCTCACCGTTGACGTAGAGCACCCGGTGTGTGTGTGTGTGTGTGTGTGTGTGTGTGTGTGTGTGTGTGTGTGTGTGTGTGTGTGGCTCGTCTCCTCCGTAGTAACGGTTGGTGAAGGCGACGCGTCCAGGCAGGGAATTCTGGGAAATTCCAAACAGCTCGAGACAGATCTCAGTCTGTGACCTCAGGGTCACCACCCCAGAGAACGGACAAGAAGCATCCTCACAGGTCTGATCTACACACACACACACACACACACACACACACACACACACACACACACACACACACACACACACACACACACACACACACACACAACACACACAACACACACACACACACACACACACACACACACACACACACACACACACACACACACACACACGACAGGTGATGTAAAGAACGATGGTTTACCATGTGTGGGTTTGTATGAGAGTTAGAGAGTTGTGTGTGTGTGTTGCATGTGTGTTAGCAAGCTACATTGAGGTCAGTGTCTTTCAATGGGGAATGTGTGTGTGTGTGTGTGTGTGTGTGTGTGCGTGTGTGTGTGTGTGTGCGTGCAGTACAGAAGCCGAACTCGGTGCAGGTCTGGTAGGTCCACTGTCTCTCTGCTCTCCTCTCTGATTGGACGGTGGTGTCCATCAGGTCCTTCACTGTTTTCTCATGAGAGACGTCCAGACACGGCTCCTCGTGCTGGAGCGGTAGATCTGCACAAGATACTCAAATACAAGACATAACGTATGAATTTGAAAAAATGAGTAAGGACCAACACACAGCACATTTATTTATTTGTTTTCAATATCAGAATCAGAACTGTTTATTTATCTTAGGGAACATTTTGTGACAATTGCTCCATTAAAAATGAAATAAATAAAGATAAACAACAACAACATAATAATAATAATAATAACAATAATGATGATAAGGCAAAAATAAATACAAATAATTAAACTGATAATGATAGTAATAATGATAACACACATATCTATGTTAACACAAGAATACCAAAAATAAAAGGTCACATTAAAAAATGATTGTCCATGATTCAACACTCACCATTTAATATCTGGTGCTCATTTTCAGGTAACCATGTGTTTTCATCTACAATTCTTTAATGGCAGATTTTACACATTAATCGAACACACATTGCTGCCTTATCAAAATAATGTTCCCTTTTGCTCTTTCTGAAAAAAGGTGAACGTTTTCTTTCCTTTTTTTATTCTAGGCAGTTAAAAAATGTTCTGTTATTATTTACAATTTATATTTCTGTTCTGCTGAATTTCACTACAGGGTTCAATGAAGGTCCATCTTATCTTAGTTCCTGAACATGGCTCAACACTGACACCTAGTGGTACAGAGAAATGGACAACTGGAATTCATAATGTTATTAAATTACTTTATATATCCCGGGGGAAATGTTTGTGGCAGTTTTTTTATTCAGTATAAAATAAAATAAGACCCAAAATATGTATATAAACATAGATAAGTAAAGTAATAATGTGCGATGAAAGGAAATAAAGATATTTATATCAACTTAAAGGTGGGGTAGGTACTTCACTTCAGAAACACTTGTTGTTATATTCCATGGAATGCTCTTAACGTCCCGATAGCAATGAATATATTAAACGCTTTGACAATAAATACATAACAATATATCATCAGTGGAAGCCGTGGCGCTGTAAAAAGCACGACCAATCATCTGAGCCGGCCCGGCTAAAATAACTTGATGGCCTACAAAGTAAAATGTCTTTGATTGTAGACGTCCCTCATATCCCTCTATTCCAGCCCTGTTAGAGAAAAGCAGATTTTGGATCCTTAACTTGAAAAACAAAAAAGAGGAGGCAGAGCTAATGCCTGATCAGAATTCTACCGGAGATAAAGTTAAATCCTGCTTTGATAAAACGCCATCCTGTTCTAAACCACATCAAGGATTAGTTCTGAAACAGTAAGGAGCTCAAATTATTTTTCTCTTGCGGGTTTACCACAAAGTGAGTTCCTTTTTTAATTTCCTGCTTTTTAAACACGTGCTCTCCAGCAGGGGCGTTTCCTGGACCTGGAAACACTAGGGCTGATTAGATTCAGCCCTAGTTTTGCTGCTATAGGCTTAGATTGTCAGGGGACACCTTACTTCTTCCTTCTCTCTGTCTGTACCTGTGTCCTCTCATGTTCCGAATAACCCAGCTCCCCCAAATTTATTTTTGGTGTCTATCTACGCCGGGATCCTGAGTCGTGGCTGATCCTGTTGCTGCGGTCCTGAGTCCTGGATCGCGAGCCCTGGATCTTGAGTCGTGGCTGTACCTGTTGCTGTGGTCCTGGATCATGAGTCCTGGATGGATATCCTCGTGGATCCATCTTCTTATTATAGACACACGCATTTCCAAACAGACAGAGGGTCTAAGGACAGAGGGTCTAAGGACAGAGGGTGTCGCATTGTCATACTGATATTCTGTACAAACTGTGAAGACCACTGAGACAAATGTAACATTTGTGATATTGGACTATATAAATAAACATTGATTGATTGATTACATTACATTACATTGCATTTAGCTGACGCTTTTGTCCAAAGCGACTTACAATAAGTACATACGACCAGGAAGACACAACCCTGAAGAAAACAGAATCATATAAGTACATCAGGTTTCATAGAGCCAAACATTTCAAGTGCTACTCAGCTGGCTATAGATAAGCCAGTCCTTTATTAGTATATAAGTGCTTTGTTATTAATTCTATCGCTCGAAGTGGAGTCGAAAGAGATGAGTTTTCAGTCTGCGCCGGAAGGTGTGTAAGCTTTCTGCCGTCCTGATGTCAATGAGGAGCTCATTCCACCATCTTGGAGCCAGGATAGCAAACCCACGTGTTTTTGCTGATGGGAACTTGGGTCCCCCTCGCAGCGAGGGTGCAGCGAGTCGTTTGGCTGATGCAGAGCGGAGTGCACGCGCTGGGGTGTACAGGTTTAACCATGTCCTGGATGTAGGAAGGGCCAGATCCATTCGCAGCATGGTATGCAAGTACCAGTGTCTTGAAGTGGATTCTAGCAGTTACCGGAGCCAGTGGAGGGAGTGGAGGAGCGGAGTGGTGTGGGAACATTTAGGAAGGTTGAAGACCAGACGAGCCGCTGCATTCTGGATGAGCTGCAGAGGTCGGTGATTGATTGATTGATTGATTGATTGATAGGGGCTTAGCCCAACAATTCTTCCTCACTAATAATATATTAACCGTGCTTTACCTGAACCTCATCATGAGAGTAGGCTACGGCAGAATTGTAATTTCCCGTGTTCAGTGTTTCCAGTGTTCAGTTTTCAGAGGCAAGACACCAGTCCAACCAGACAGTTGAATGGAAATAAACATCTGTCTTATTGTCTGACAGGTACCTATTCTGTGAGCTGTGACAATGTTTAAAATAAACTGTCAGTCAGACTCAGAGTTTTTGAAGATGGACGTAAGAAAATGTTTTCTAAAAAAAGACGACAATTCTCAGGTGGTGGCTCACACAACAACCCCAGAGCCACCACCTGAGCCAGGAGAACAAGGTATGTAAATGTCAATAAACTTCCAAGTTATGCGAACATGTAAGCAAAGCATAAATTACAGCTACGTTGACGTTACTTTGATCTATCAATCTAAATGTAATGTTTTTTAGCGTTACCTGGTGATTTCAAAGAAAGCTCTCTGGGAAATGTTGACTTACTGTTCGACATGAAGCTAGAAGCTACCTTACAGTACACAGTTGATCCGGAGTCCTGTCAGTTAAGTGTTTCATTTGTCACAGTGGTCTTCACAGTGTGTACAGAATATCAGTATGACAATACGACACCCTCTGTCCTTAGACCCTCTGTCCTTAGACCCTCTGTCCTTAGACCCTCTGTCCTCAGACCCTCTGTCCTTAGACCCTCACATCGTACAAGGAAAAACTTCCAGAGAAAACCCACAGTTTAAAGGGAACATGGGAGAAACCTCAGGGAGAGCAACAGAGGAGGGATCCCTCTCCCAGGACGGACAGACGTGCAATAGATGCCGTGTGTAAATCGAAAAGATAATACATTTACAACATAGGTATCCAGATGTTTGGAAATGCATGTGTCTGTAATAAGAAGATGAATCCACGAGGATGTCAGCTATGTTGTGAGAGCCATCAGTGAAGTAGTATGGTGAGAGTCTGGCAGGACCGCAGAGACAGGTTCAGCCACAACTCGAAGTCCAGGACTCAGATCCAGTGCTCAGGATAGAGGATCCAGGACACACGACCACAGCAACATGATTAGCCTCGACTCAGGATCCCAGCGTATATATGGACACAATATGAGTCTTTACCCCTGCTTACAATATATGCTACGTGTAAGCAGGGGTAAAGTGCTATTTGTATAAGTTGGGGGCGGAGTCCGGAGCACCTCACCTCCTCCAGGGGAGTCCGGGGGCCCGGGAAGATTCTTTTTTTAAATATTGAAGTTAAATGCATCAATCTGGTGCACTTTTGCCCCTTTCACACCAAGGCTTTTCCCGTTCTAGCTCCGCGCTAGAGCTTTTCTGGTTCGGAACCGGTTCTTCGATTCAGGTCCCGCTCTGTTCACACCGCTCAGAGCCCGACTGGTGCTGCGTCATTGCGTCATGACGTAACCGTTTGCGTGCCTGCTTCATAAAGCCAAACCGCACGGAACCCTCTCACATCGACAACAACAACACTGACCGATTGTATTGCAGCGCTACTCGTTTGGGTTTTGCTCTGTCGAAAGGAAATGGAAGAAATGGGACGACTTTACTACCAACTTTACAGTCAACTTTACATGCTACATTCAAGACTTCTTTACAATCATCATCATCAACTTCAACGACGATTCGGTAGGAGAAAGAAGGTAAATATACGTCCTATTCGATGGCGTTAGAGCTAGCTGTTGTTAGCCTCTGCATGCGCCAAGCTCCAAATACCCAGCTTTGCAGCATTAATTACTTTGGTATAACATTACAACTGATTCTCAATGTTATTTCCACAGATCATGTTGAAGCTGGCGGAAAGGCGGATGTCGCGTGTTATTTGGACACAGCCCAGATCTTCCGACGTAAGCGTAAGCGGTGCTTGCTTTCTAGACCGACAACTTTTTGGTGCTTGAAACGAACCGGATTCCGGCGCTTAGAGGCAGCTCCGCTGCGGTGTGAACAGGAAAAACTGGTGCTTTTCAAGCTCCAGCTCCGAACCGGCCCTGGAACCGCGTTGGTGTGAAAGGGGCATTTGAGAGCAAAATGAAGAGATCTATGGAAACATCTCTCAACATCCCATATGAAACAGAACTGTAAACAGATTTTCTTTTTCTTTATGGATATTTTACAAGTTACTCCCCTTTTAAACTGTATTCTTGTTTTCCTGTCATATTGTATTTCATAACTGTTTTTCATTTATTCTCTTATTTTTCTTATAACTGTATTGATAATATGAAGATGTGCCTTGGAAATAATCTTTTACATAATAATTGCATTTACTGAACACGGGAAATTGCAATCCTGCCGTCCTCTCTAGTGTCCTGATGAGGTTCAGGTAAAGCACGGTTAATGTATTATATTCAGGGGTGCACATTATATTGCATTATATTGCATTTACCTGACGCTTTTGTCCAAAGCGACTTACAATAAGTACATATGACCAGGAAGACACAACCCTGAAGAAAACAGAATCATAAAGTACATCAGGTTTCATAGAGCCAAACATTTCAAGTGCTACTCAGCTGGCTATAGATAAGCCAGTCCTATATTAGTATATAAATGCTTTGTTAGTAATTCTATCGCTCGAACCTTTTTAGTGAGTTACTCAGATGAGTACCAGGAGACAATGTTTGGTACTCACCCCACACGAAGCGTGCCTCTGCCTCCTGTAAAGCTTCACAGGTCCGTCGGTTGTGTCCTGCGCGGCTCGGCCAGCACCCAGTAGAATCAGTCATAGAAAGTCAGAAGATTTTTTTGCAGGGAGTGAAACGGCAACGTAGCTGCTTAATGTCTTCCTTTTTTGGACATGTCTAGTAGTTTCCTCCATTGAGTGTTGACAAGAAACACACAGGATCGAAAGATACGTTTTCTCTCGCCATTGACTTCAATACATAATTGTTCCCGAAATAAGGTCCCATGAGTTCCACCGGAAAGGGAGAGACTATATGATCATCCATGCATTTTCGTACGCACAGCATTTTCATGATAAAAACCCTGCAGATTCATGCAGTCGACTGGAAGGGTCTCAGGCGTGTGTGAGCCAGGATATGATCATCCATGCATTACTGTACGCTCAGCATTCTCATGATAAAACCCCCGTGCATTTCATGCACTTTTAAGTCCGATATGATATTTATATGACATCATCTCATGTTAAAACCCCATGTGCATTTCATGCACTTACAGCCCGTTTCATATATTCATATGTCATGTCCCTTTGCAAACTACTCATTTGACCCACGGGTCCGTGTCTCGGCTCTGTGTCGAATCAGGCTATAATTGTCGTGTCATTGTTCGGCTTTAACGAGCTGAAGGTCCGCTCCCTAAGAGCAACTCCACTCTTTAATTCTACACTATTCAATATCACGTCTTCTCCTTCCCTGTATAATTCTCTCATTATATCCATAGATCACTGCAGCCAGCTCGTAAGGTAAGAAACCCAGTCCATCTCATCTCATTATACTTCATTTCTTTTGGGGGTTTCATCGGATCGGTTCTTCATCCCGAATGATACTCCTGCACAACGGGGCCTACTCTCCAAAACTCCATTACATTCATTCGTGTATTCCTGGCAATAAATATGTATTCTTACATCAAAACCATCTCTCCTGATTGAAATGAAGCTCAGCGCAAGTTCAACCAGGAAGACCGTCTTCTCATAAGCCTATCATAGCGCTCCGCTAACGCTTTTAAATCTGCTCTGACAGCTGTCATTTCAGGTGACTCGACGCAACCCTCCTCCACCCCTTTTTCACCTCCTGTCCCTCTGAATCCAGGGTCAAGCTAAGCCTCTCCCCTTCAGACCGACCCCAACTATCCATTCACCACCACCAGTGCCTAGACCCCGGGGGGTTTCATCGGATCGGTTCTACCCTCCCGAATGATACTCCTGCACAACGGGGCCTAATCGCCAAAACTCCATTACAATCGTTCGTGTATTCCTAGCAATAAATATGTGTTCTTATCAAAACCGTCTCTCCTGATTGAACACTGACTAACCTCAGACACAGTCAGATAATGCCTGCTCCTATCTTTTATATTTAACCAATCAAACATTCCCCATTTCTGGATTTTCGCTGCACCTTCTAAATAAAAGTCATTCCATAACAATTTGAAGAATTTTTTTTATTGTGAATAAAAACAGCTCTGTTACACAACATTGGTTAAAATATAACAAACAGTGATATAGTGCATAGTATATGGAAGAGAGTTTTTAAATAAAAGTTGTCAAACCAAAAGTCAAATAAAAAGTGTTGCTCGGAGTTCAAAGTCGATTTTCTACCAAAGCCAAAGTTACTGAATGTTGTCTAAATACAAGCAGAGGGTGAATCTTCCTCGAAATATAGTTTTCACCTCATTTTAATCAGGAACTAGGTTTTCACAGAAAAAACCATTCAGTTTACAAATCTGTTCAAATGTCACAGTTTTTAGTACTTACTGGTATATGATGTGTTTTAGTCTGAATCAAAAGACTCTCCCCACAGTGTCTTTACGGTAGTTTTATGTATCACATCATTTTCATCAGCACATAGAGTTTGACTGGAGCTTTTCATAGGAATTACATTTTCAAATCTACATTACATATTTAGCTAAAAGTTGAAAATACAAAATAAAATCCTTTTCCAATCTCACATCAGGGTCGATTCAGTATTCTGGAGCTTTCGGTCCTATCACATGATCGTTAGCAGATGAACAAAACCGATTGGAGTCACATGACACTGTTCACGTTTTATCACTATTTAACACAATATCTCTTTTTTTAAGGGAGGGAATGCTCATGACACGCATTTTTAAATAATTATCATGCGATAAAACAGACCAGTCTCTGCCAGTCTCTGCCAGTCTTTTTTTTTGTTTACGTTATCAGTGATTTTAAACTGATTAATTACCGAAATGACATCAACCCTGTGGGCGTCGCCATTTTGACGAGTCACATGACTTATTTTACCGGAAGTGACGTGAACTATGCGTTTGGTGTAGAGGAGAAATTGACGTATGTGCTTTGTTCATGTTGTTTACTCTAGTTACTCTCTCAATTCTATAGAAATATGCCTCATTGTATCGCGAAACATTGCTGCAATTCGGATAGGAACAATCCACGGAATGCTCGGTTCCATCTATTGCCAACGGGTAAGCGTAGGAAGTACGTTCGGAGGCAGTGGCTAGCGAAATGTGCTCGGCCCGAACCGAAAGATCCACAGGCGCATGTATGCAGCGAACATTTCAAGTTTCCGGACGACTACTCTGAGAGTATGATGAAACATAAAATGGGATTTATTAATCAACCATTACTTAATGGGGATGCAGTGCACTGCCAATGCCAGCCAGCGTAAGCACTTTACGCAGCAGACTTTACTGATTGTTTACTACGTAAGGAAGCAGGAAGTGCAGGACCCAGAGCGCACAATAACAGAAGAGTAGGGGAAAAGGAGTTACAAAGAAGGTGAGATAAGAAGAAAGGCAGGAAGGTAATAGATAATTAAAAAAAGAGTGATAGAGGTAAGAAAGGAGGATACAATTAAGTAAGGTATAGGGTGGTAGGAGACATGAAGTGTTACGGTGTGTAAGGGAAATAAGATGGACACAGCATTTCTCCTCCTGCTGAAACACTCTTTAGCTCTTGATGCTCTGGTATAAAGTCAGTGATGTGTATCTTCTGTTTCGAAGTAACAACAAAACAGGGGCGGGGCATGTATGCATTCATCTCATGAACTGCCTCCTCGCCCTTTACTTCTGTTTTCCAGTAATGGAAACTAAATCTAAAGGATGATCAGAACAAATACTGGGCTAGAGGAAGCGTCTATACGACCGAAAAACCGAGCAGCGCTCGTTTAGTCCTGGAGATCAGGTCCTGGCTTTGTTGCCAATGGTTAATTCGCCGTTTCAGGCATCATTTTCTGGCCCTTTTAGTGCTGCATCAGGTATCTGATCAAAATGTTCTCCTGTCCATAAACGTAGAAAACCCACTCAGATCTGCCATATAAATCTGCTGAAGTCATACTATTCTAATGAGTCTAAACCTCTCTCAGCAGAAGCGGCAGTGGGGAGTCAGTTCTTCGGAAGGGAGGATGATGGGGTTACAGCGCCTGCTTGTTGCAGGGAAAATGGAAGAACACTGAAACTTTGCGTAATCTGGAGGCACTGTTGTGCGATTTGTGGGCAGAAGGAAGGTTTGAGTTGACTGCTCTGATTCATAGTAATCTGTGTGTATTCAGTGATACACCAAGCCAAACACACATGATAGTGCATGATATAGATGTAGAGGGTGCGCATCCCATCCGTCAGCATTTCTATCGTGTGTCTGAGGAAATATGTCAGGTAATGGACACAGAAATCAAGTACATGCTCGAAAATGGAATCGCCAAACCTTCTTGTTCAAGCTGGACATCTCCCTGTCTGCTTGTGGAGAAGTCTGATAAAAGTCCTAGGTTTTGCACAGATTATCGGGAAGGTTAATGCTGTTACTAAACCCGATCCACTGCCGCGTGTGGAAGATTGTATTGATCAGGTTGGTTCTGCGCAGTTTGTAAGAAAATGTGATCTTTTAAAAGGTTACTGGCAGGTAACCTCTCCCCAAGGGCAAAGGAAATCTCCGCCTTTATTACACCCTCAGGGTTATATTCCTATAATGTGATGAGTTTTGGTCTGCGTAATGCTCCCTCCACATTCCAGCGACTTGTGAACAGGGTGGTGTCGGGGTTGGAATGTTTTGCCGTGTACTTGGATGACGTTGTGATCTATAGCGATACGTGGGAGGAACATTGGCCTGTATTAAGAAACTGTTCGACCGGTTGAGTGAGACTTTGCCAAGGCCACATTCACTTACCTTGTCTCTTGGGTTCTGTAGTGCCCGGAGTCTGTCTTTTTATTTTTTTTCCTCCCAAACCCCATCCCCTCAGGAAGCCTTTGCCTCCTGTCAGGTCATCATTGTAAATAAGAATTTGTTCTTAATTGATTTTCCTGGATAAATAAAGGTTCTACTACTACTACCTCGGCAAAGTTGTAGGGCAAGGGACTGTGTGTGCCGTTGAGGCCAAAGTGAGTGCGAGAACCCAGTTCCCACCACCAAAAAAGAACTTCAGCGTTTCCTTGGTTTAGTTGGGTACTGTCGCAGTTTTTGTAAACACTTTTCAACTGTGGTAGCTTCCCTGACAGATTTGCTGAATGGAAAGTCCCGGTATGTTTGGTCAGAGGTGTGCCAGCAGGCTTTTGGTAATGTCAAGTCTGTATTGTCTTCACCTCCTGTGCTTGCCGCTCCTTGCATCTCGTGACAGGAGCTGTACTGTTCCAAGTTGATGGCAGTGGGGTGGATCGCCCTGTGAGTTTCTATTCTAAGAAATGTAACTCATTCCAGTTGAACTACTCGGTGATCGAAAAGGAAACGCTCACGCTGATCTGGGCATTACAGCATGTTGACGTGTATAGGCTCTAGTGTTCCTCTGATTGTGTACACAGACCATAACCCCATCACTTTCTTGCACTCAGTTTGTTGCCCAAATCGCAGCTTGATGCACCCCCGTGTGAGCCTGACTAGTGTAGTCTGACTTTTCAATCCGGTTCTGTGTGGACTATCGAATAGTTAATGACAAACTCCTAGATCAACTACACAAGGTTCATTTTTATACACAACTTGAGACAAGATGGAAGTTTAACTAATATAGAGAACAAACCCTATTGACTTAAATGATTCCCTAACTGTTGCTCATGCACCACCATCAGGTTGGTTATCCACTGAAATCTCAAGAACAGACCAGGTGTTGATGGGATCACACCATGATACTGATGAAAGGTGGGGGGGGATCAATATCTAATAACGGCCATTGAAACCACACAGTGTTGTGACGGGTAACCATTGAATGGACTAACGTGAAAATGGTTTCAAACATTCCTGTTAAACCTTTGATTGACATCATCAATGGGCCTGACTTGAATTGGTCTGGTTTCCTTTTGCAACCCTTATTATTATTATTATACTTTTGTACCAATAGCTCACTCGATATACTTTTGCTCATAAAGACTGCACCTTCTTTCAATTCGAAACATTGGACCCACACGTGATATGATATTGTCCTGCAGGAAATATAACATGCCAACATCAGTTTGACTACTATAGTGCACGTATGTGTTTATTCAGTCCATTCATGAACAACGTGCATAATCTTTGGGATAAACAGAAGCTTGAATGTCGGCCATCGGCAACACTTAAATCTCTTATAGTGATTAAAAATGCTGCCAATTACTTTATTTCCATCAGTATGTAGTCTCTATGTCATTGCGCTTTTTGTCCTGGGCCTAAACTGGAATGGTCTTATTGTAATGTTTTTTATTTTTGCTTGTAGAGTCGATTTCCAAAATTGGCCTCTGTAGTAAATGGTGTTTATCTCTATCAGTTATAATCAACTCACCAAAGAAAACTTACAATCACATGATTAAAAAAACATATTTTTTAATAAGTGAAGCATATTAAGTAGTCATAACATTGTTCCAAGTGAAGATGAAGTGTACATGATATATAGTAACAAGGTTTTTACAGGGTTAACACATCTTTACATGAAATACCTTCCACAGATCAGAACATGCATATTAGTACAGAAGGAATGACTGCACTGTTAATACGTCAGTTCAACTTTGCTCGACAGAACAACTTCTTCAGGTGCTTAAAGATTTCTTTCACTTTCAGTCCATATATAACTGGGTTAAAGAGGGGGTAATACAAGAATGCCTGTAAAGTCATTATGGAATGTAAATCAGATCCAAGTTGAATTATTATAACATCATATGCACACAAACAGGAGAAGCAGAATAAAACTACCAGGTGGGGTAAACAGGTCTGCGCAGCTTTTCTCCGGACATTTCTCCCGCTTCGATAGGAGATGATCAGTATTCTGGTGTATGTGAAAAGTATGAAGAGCAAAGGTAAAAGGGCCATGCTGAACAGAGCGTACACATCATATAAGGCTAGTGCTTTTGAACTAATGCAAAATAGATTGTAAATTGAATTGTTACAAAAAATAGATTTTAAAGTAAAACGACAGAATTTTGTATTAATAACCAGAATGACTGAGACTGCAACCTGACACGCGGGCACAAGCCAAGCCAAGCTGAGAGTAACGCTCACTGTAGTTGTTCTCATTATAGTATGATATTGCAGAGGCTTACATATAGACACATATCTGTCATAGGCCATGGCTGACAACAGCAAGAAATCTGAAGCACTTAACGTGTAATATATGAAGAATTGAAGGAGACAGGCTGAATATGATATGACCGGTTTCTCAGACACAAAGTTACTTAACAACTTTGGGTACATAGCAGTGTTGTAAACAATGGAGTTCAGCAGCAGCGCTCCGATAAAAAAGTACATAGGCTCATGGAGGTTCTTATGCTTCCATATAAGGCACATAATAGCAACATTAAAGCAGATTGTTAGAATATATACAGTGAACATAATGAAAAAATACAAATACCTGAATTTGCCCATTACAACATACCCACTAAGAGCAATGGATGTTACATTTAAATTATCATCCATGAAGAACACCAATTTAAACAGGCAGGTTTTCTAACTAATTAGTAAACTAAGAATAAAACTCTTACCATGCACATTGCATTAACATTGCACAACATCTTGTTTGATTCATTAACAGATACCATACCTTAAATTGCACCTCATGTGTTCATGCAGAGATCAGAACTGTTTCCCTCAGACTAAGTATTTTATCACATTTCCTCACCCTCCATGGATCTCATTAACTCTTCAAAGCTCATCAAACTCTGGAGGCCTGAACCCAAAGGTGCCAAACTTTGTTGACATGGGTGTGAGTTCACTTCACTTATTTGCATTGAGAACTATTGCAGGGTTGGTGCGAGGCCCTAATCATTGACCTCATGTGCACTTACTAAACAACACACTCTATGTCAAGTTTTTCTTCGGGTACACTTTACAATTTTATTAGAATAATATTTAATTTATCCTCAGACATACAAAGAGTAGGTTCCTGTTGGTTCCTTTCCCCCCAAAGCCTTTGATTGGTGTGCAGGGGTGGAAATAGGAGTTAGAAGGACACTGGAAGGACGTGACTACCAAACCCCCACAATGAAGCTGGTGCCGGGGTATGACTTATCCACTTCATGGACCTCATTTTGTGCAGAACCATATTTGAAGTGGACGTCCAATCCAGGAAGCTGATACTTGAACTGGGTCATCCCTCCAGCCCAGGGATTGAGTGTGTCCATTTTGGAGATAATTGGAGAACCTTTGATTTTTTTTGGCCTTTTCAAACTCATCTCTGAAGACTTGACCTTTCCTGAAAATCAGGTCAAAAATAAAGTTGCTCTGATTTGCATGATAGTTGGTGTACTGAGAAAAGTGGCCTCAGAGATGACTAATTCAAGTGCATGTAGCCTGTGGCATCTTTGAAATATGACCTTGTATGTTTCAAATACCACAGGTCGTGATGTATTTTTTTTTTATCGGAGGGATGAAACCCTCTTTAATGGTCACACATGCAGAGCACACAGCACACACAGTGACATTTAGCTTTTAACCCATCCTAGTACCAGGAGTCTAGTACTAGGAGCAGTGGGCAGCTATTGCACAGCGCCCGGGGAGCAATGGGAGTGGTTGAGGTACTGTCCACATCGCATACCTGAGGTCACGCAGTCAAGTATGTGACTTGGACAGGAACTTGGTCTCTGAGACTCAAAAAAGCCTTTTTCGCATACATGTCCACTTTGCATCCCAGAGGTCGTGCTGTAAAGTATTTTAAGGGTACAGTACACGTCAAATACATAACTGCAGGAACTCGGGTATTTGAAATATACAGGGTGATTTCTCCTTGGTGCTTCATCACAGGTGTCTGAAACTGATATGGCACATTTCTGGTGTTCCAGGGACCAACATGTTCGAGTATCAGCTTCCTGTGTCGATGCATTGTGGAGATATGGCCGTGTCAATTTCAAATACCCCAGATCCTGCAGTAATATATTTGAAGTGTAGAATGTCTAATTTTACCTGCCCTTTTTAAGAACATGTTCTTTCAAATAAATGTTTAATTGTTGCTTGGCATGAAAATCACTGCTCCAGGAACTCTGCCGTAAGGATACGAGTTTTGCCCGAAAGACATAGAAAAACAAGTCAAAGCAAAGCAGGGAACCCCGTGGTCTCAGAATGTACATGTCCACAAATACACCACTTGAATCTGGAGATCCTCTGACCTTTTCTCAGGTCAAAGGGGAGGGGTAAGGGAAGTAAGCCCCGCCATGTCCACTTCATGGAAGCCATGACAACTGTAAAGTATTTGAAATGCACAGAATCAGCAAAGAATGGTTTAAATGATGTGGATGTTGCTGCCTCATATGGACATCAGTGAGGTCCCAGAGGTTGCCTGATGGGAGTTTTGAACAACAATCTCTTGAGAAAAGATACAGTGGCCTTAGTTGATTGTTGAAAAGGGAAATATGTATCTGATGTTGACATTCGCATGATGAATAAGGAAGGGTAACGGTAGAGACCCCCGCCCCAAAAACAAATGCCGTAGGGATCCACAAAAAGCCCCATGTCAGTTGGCCTTCGCCGTCCTCCTGCCCTTCTTCCAGAGGGGTCCTCCATTGTTTTTCGTCGTCCTGGCCTTACTGTACATTGACTTTACCCACCTGCCCTTTCCCCTGGTCTTTGCCCCAGATGTCCTGCCGAAATCCCTCCTCTGATTACCTGATTGTTCACCTGTTGTCCTTGTGTTTTTCCTGCACTGCCCAGCTGCATGTATTTTAGTTCTGGTTTCCTGTTGGTGTTGTATTGTTCATGGGAGAGTTCTGTTTCATTAGTTTTTACCTTGCCCTGTTTATTCATTCCTGGTTAAACTAAAGTAAAGGAACTTTACTTAAAAGTTACTTTGTGTCCAGGGGCCTCATTTATAAACGGTGCGTACGCTCATAATGGCGTACGCCAGTTTCTACGCAATGTTTGCGATTTATAAAAAACTAACTTGACGGGAAAACGTGCGGTCCTCCACGCAAACTCTAACCCATGCGTACGCACTAAGCACAACAACGGGAGAGACGAGAAACTGCGACACCAGAAGGAAGAATGGAGAGAAATATGTGGAAATATGACCATAAATAAAATGTTACCTCTCATTTAACATAAATGAAGAATTCATTTTCAAACATTGATTAAAGCTGATCTTAAAATGATTAAACAAACGCCTGTTTGCGACTCCTCAGTGCACACAAACACATAACTTGGAGAAATAAATAAATACGGATATGTTATTTAAAACCACCTCGAATATGTTGTGTTAATGTTATGAAATGTTTTCTCATAAATGATGCGGTTTTGCATTTCTAGGTTGTACGAGCATGGTTTTATATACTACCATGTTTAAACATGTTTTATGCCGTTTGCTAAGACTTGATAAGTCGCTCATAACACACAGTGATATGGAAACTAAGAACACCATATGTGGTAAATTGTACAGCTAATATAACACATTAGTTGTATTTCCTCTAACTGGTGGATATAGAGTTGCTGCGGGGGGGGGGGGGGGTACAGGCTGCATGTGTTCTCAGCCTTGGAGAAACTTGACATGTTATGGTATGTGTGTCTGAACCTCTCTTTAGTGGTTCATTAATAAAACAGATATTGCAACATGTGCCCACTTTGTTCACGTACTGTTGAGGTTCATTTCAGTAGTTGTGTGCTATAATGTATTTACAAAGTGTGAAGAGGAGGCAACTTTAGAATAGGGAACCTGTTCAGGTCAATTAATGTCAAACTAATAGCTTATTGGTTATGAACAAGACTTCACTTTAAAATAGGGAACATGTTCTTAGATATAAATACCTCATTTTGAGTTATTTAGATACAATTAACACTTATAGTTTCATGTCTTGTTACATAAGAATAGATCATATTTGTTAAGTGTTATTATGGGAGAATTACTATTCGTGTGCTACTACAGCCTTATTAGGCCCATATTGAGCAGAGCATATTAAGACCATGTACAACAACTTCCTTACTTGCAACAAATAAGCACTAATTAGAGGGTTATTGAGGAAAAACTCTCAACTAATGGCTAAGTACTTGTAGAATAAGGCATTAATAAGTGTTTTATAATGACTGATAAAGTGCCAATATACTGCTAATATGCATGTTAATTAACAACTAGTTGATGGTTAATTTGTGTACCTTAATATAAAGTGTTACCATAATATCATATGTGTAAAATATCAGAAAATAATCACACTTTTTTCTGACAAAGGTTGTGTCTCGTATGTAGGTTCTAACTGTTGAATAAGCTATCTGGCCGTGTGTGGTTTGTGAGGGCTGCGTATAAACAGTGTCCGCTGTTTATGCATATTGGAGAAAAATCGTTATTGCACCCTTTAGATTTGAGACCGACAGACATATAGAAGAACGGACCGACTGTCACTGCCCGTCCCGAAACCCCTGTTAGTGTTTGTCTGCTGGTCTGCTCTACACGGCTGGGAGCAATCTCCAATCAACCACACCTGCAACCTGCTCATCAGCCCCACTATGAAAGCCTGCAGCCTGCACTCATTCCCTGCCGGATTGTTGCCGTGAACGGTTTGTTGCGTGCCGCTCTAGCTTTTTACCAGCATATTCTTTGACAACTTTGCCTGCTTTTGCCTCACACTCATTGTTATGTCTCTCCCAGGAGGAATCCAAGGCCTTCCACACTCCCAAGACCAGCCAGGCCTCTCCACCCTGGAACAACTGTTTCCCACTGCCGCCATAACGAACCTCCACTCCCAGTTCCCCTTTTCTAATAAACACATGTTACTTTCACCAGCTGATTCCCAGTCTGATTCTGGGTCCCCTGCAGTACATGTTCCACCGACAGTGACTTGTACTAGCTGCTGGTCGCATTTGAAAAAAAGACTTCTGATAAATCGGAACGATAAAGCACGTTATCCTACTCTCAAATAATAACATTCTGGCAACATAAAAAAATCTAACTTGCAGCTGAAAACGTTATAAGTATAGTAGGGCATAATGTACAATGTTATCAAACACATTTAAAAAAGGTTATCACCAAGCATTTTAAGAATGTTTTTGGAGAAAGTTATCCTACCTTTCAGAAGAGCATTCTGGGAACCAAAAGAAAACTTCCCCTTGAAAACATTCCTAGAACAGTGAATGGTAACACAAATGTCTAGCTGGGAACTCACACATGCAATATCTGGGTTTTTTAAAACATCCTTTTCAAACAAATGCAACAAGTTTGTTTTTTAAAAGCGCTCTAGAAATAAATCTGACGTTGACCATGACCGTGTTAATATTTGCCATAACAGGAACGTTTTATAAAAAAAGAATAACATCCTGAAAACATTTACAGAATGTTTCTTTGAAAATGTTCTTCATTTGTTATCATGTAACATTGAGGGAACGTTTTATAAAGAACATCTTTAATGTGTTACCCCAACAACGTCCAAAACACATCCTTAGAATGTTGCAGGCAAAACGTTCCACCTTTGTTAACATATCACATTAAAGGAACGTTTTATAAATAAACTTTATGTCATCTCAGGCCTCAATAACATCCTCAAAACATCCTCTGAATGTTGCAGTTAAAACGTTGTGTCTTAGTTAACCTTAAAGGAACATTATTTGAATAAATAAACATCCTAAAAAGGTTCTTTGAACATCAGATTAAAACGTTTCTTTAAAAACGTATTAGAACCTGTAGGTAACGTTAGCCAAAGTTGTGAGAACGTTCCCCGCTATCTAGGGTGTCTCAGGGACACAACGAGATGCTGACTGCAGTGGGGTTTGAACCTGTGACCCCCTGATCCGAACACCAGCGCATAACCCACTGCACCACACACCTCTTTTTATGGTACCGGTACAGGGTGACGTGGCATATATCATGGGACTTTGCCACTGCCCTGAGTGATTTGCCCTCCTGAACTCCATTTGAGGCCCTCTGCAGCAGAGGAAGTGGCACTTGTCTTCCTTCCTCTTTCTGATATGTGTCATACTGTAAACACACGCACACACTTTACGTACAGTATTTTATTCTGTTTATTTTTTACAGGGACAATGCACACCAATCAATAATATTGATAATTCGAGCAAATGAGCCATCATTGTAAATGTGCCATTTTACAACCGTCCCAGGTGGTCCGTGTTACAACCGTCCCAGGTGGTCCGTGTTACAACCGTCCCAGGTGGTCACATCAAACCACACTTTGAATGGCTGCAACCTTAAATGCAAGAATAAAATGTGACAAGCATGGAACCACGCCAGCACTTGACTAGGGTTTTTTGCATTGTTAAAAAATGAACACAGATAAACCAATAACAGTTAAGACATCAAAGCTTGTCAAATGATGGTGTTTACAGCACACCAGTATGTGAATAATTATAATTAATAATAGATTTATTTTGTTAGCGCTTTACAGATATAGAGAAAAGAAAAGAACAACAAATAAATATATAAAGTTAAAGTCAAATAATACAAAAACAATCACACATTAAAAGCCAGATTGAAGAGGTCAGTTTTTGTGAGTGTTTTGAAGGTGGTGAGGTCAGTGCAGTCTCTGATGGGTTGGGGGAGGGAGGTCCAGAGGGAGGGGGCAGCGACGGAGAAGGCTCTGTCCCCCCAGGTCCGGTGATTGGTGCGGGTGGGGATGGATAGGAGGTTGGCTTCTGATGAGCGGAGGCAGCAGGAAGGGGCGTGGTGGTGCAGCAGGTCTGTGAGGTAGGGGGGGGGGGCTGATTGTTGAGGGCTTTGTGAGTAATGAGGAGGACTTTGAAGTTGATCCTTTAACGGACGGGGAGCCAGTGGAGGTTCTGGAGGACGGGAGTGATGTGGTCTCGGGAGCGGGTGAGGAGGTGGGCACAGGGTTCGAGTTACATGGGAGCCAATGGGAGCTGAGCTCCCATAAGGAGGGGCCTGAGCTCCCACGGACCCAATGAAATCCAACATCTGTGGGGGTCGCTAATATACATTACCAACAACCATTATTTTGATCACAAATAATGCATTTTTCAATGTAATGATTATTATTTACGTTAACGAGGTAAATAGGCAAACAAAACAATGTTTCCAAAAGAACTACGCATCGTATTCTCTCTTGAATGACAATATGCCTGCACTTTACCTCTCAGCTGCGCAATAAAATATTGCGCAATCTATGGCCTGTGAGGCTGTGAACGTGCTGCGCGCGCCCGAAGAATGAACCGTTATATCAACAGAAATTCAAATATATTGACAAGATACACACATACATACTACGAGTACAGTAGGCTAGCAAACGATAACCATTCCGCCCAAAAAAAGCATTTTGGCTTTTGACAACCAAAATGCACCTGCTAGCGTGACAGACAAACAAACTAATTCAGTTATTGTTCAGTTAAAATGCATGATTATGTCTGCCATCTTATATATTTATATGTAAGGCTTTACTGATGTGCCACAATAATGTCACCGAATGTTATTCAGTTAACATATCAATATTGTGGCTTTCCAAGTTAACATTGATTGATATGACTGCGATTAAATCAGCATATTCTGCCAGGGGATGCCACCCCTCAACATCTCCTGCCACCCCATGAATATTTTTCTAGATCCACCAGTAGGCTATATTTTTCGTTTCGTTTATTTAATAAGTTAATTTCAGGACTACTTTGGGAATTTTGTTTGTTTGTTTTGAGATTTAAATAGATTTTGAAAGTGGAGATAGAGAGAGAAGCAGCGCTGTCTGCTTAGTTGCAATACTGTAGCTCAAGCCTTTATGCAACTTAGGCCTATGCATTGTTTATGTTACTTATATGCCTGTGTGTCCATGGCTTTGAGTCTGTGTGTGTTGAGCGCAGCGCCGTCTGCTTTTTGCAGTACAGTAACTAAAGTAGGACTAAGCATAGCGGTACTTTCTGTGGACCTGTCTGCCCGTTTTGTGAGTGCACTGCGCGCGTGCGCACTTGTGGCATTGTTTGGGATGACCTAATTCAAATACCGTCCGCCGTCCTCTTTGAGAGACATGCACAACGCAGACAGACACCGCTCACAAAAGCATCAGATAGGCTTCAATTTACTTTTGATTGTCTATAATTAACTATAAAAAAAAACACTACGTTTATATATGTACTTATTTTTACGGTTTGCATATGAGGTGGTCCGCGAAAATCCTGATAATAAATAGTGGTCCGCATAAACAAAAAGTTTGAGAACCCCTGTGTTAGACGTCTATTAACTAACCTACTTTGCATTAAACTGTCTGTCTTCATTGTGAACCAGGTCTCAGC
>CADEHL010001120.1:17500-390000 GCA_902827135.1 Harpagifer antarcticus | reverse complement strand
CTCTGAACCTTAAGTCCTATGGTGTAACCTCACTGTGGATCTTATCTGTGTTGAGGAAGTCGCCCCCGGCAAAAAAACATACCATATTTCAGATCTAAAGGCCAACCATTAACCTCATCATTTAAATAAAAAAAGTTAAACTAAATGTATGAACCATTTTAAAGAATACATAGTAAAATAAAAAATAAAAAAACACAGAATAAAAATAAAGAAAGTTAAACCCAATAAAGTCAATGTTTGCCGCATGTAGATGTCATTTAACACTGCATCAAAAGGACCAGCGTTTTGAATATTAAAAGCAGTCGGCTCACTAACATACATGTGTCTGTTGTTCCCCTGTGCAGGTGCGTAAGGTAGAAGAAACCGTCAAAGTGGTCGCTCTGGGTGCGTTCTTGGCTACGGGTTTCATGGCGTTCCTCGCTCTGATAGGAGCTCTGATAAGAGCTCTGTTCGGCAGCAGGCAGGAAAACAAGAACGAACAGTGATCCAAGTCCCAGGGTGCCTCTTCAGGGACACATGAGCAGATCACCAGCAGAGCCTGCTTCCTATCATGATCACTCACAGGAAACACTGACTAATTGACATATTGTTAATAACCCAGAAACCTGGTTGATTTTTATCCTGCCTAATCATCTTTAACTCCAAAAATAAAATGTTACACAATCAATTACTGTAACACTTACTCAATTGTAATTGTCTCACGGAGAGATACCGTAGGTCCTTCCTTCCTGCAGCGGTCAGACTATATAACCACCACGGCCCCTAGTAGACCTGCACACACACAACATCACAGACTATAGCACCTGTTGTTGTTAAATACCAACTATGTGCAATATATATATATATGCCGTTAAAAACTGTAATACCTGGCTGCTAAATCCTCAGAACTGTTACAGGATGTGTGTAACTTTAAAATGTGTAACTTTTAAAAAAAATGTATTTCTTTTTTTTAATCTTTAATACTTTTTGTATGCATGCTTTAGGTAACACTAAGCTGTCTTTGGCTCTTTTCTGCTCTAACAATGTAAATGTCCCCTCTGTGGGACTAATAAAGGTATTCTGATTCTGAGCCGTGTAATGTCACAGTCACTACGACCTTCTGTTCAGTGTAAGAACTCTTTGATCCGAGAGGAGACAGTTTTTACTATGTTGTTAAGGAAATCCGTTTAATAACTCCCCTGAATACTGTGAGCTGTTTCTATTTAAAATATGTTAACATAACATTTACGCATGCTTCATCCCAGGAATCTCCTGTCCATTAGCGCCCAAATGTTTCCTCTGGATGGTGAAAATATTTCACGTGAATCTTGTCAGGATTTTTAAGTGTTACACCTTTTAATGTCTTCTCGCCTCACATTATTTCTAGTTATGGCATTATTGAGCACATGGATGTGTGTCCAAATACTGCAGGACGAAACCTCTGTATTGCTTTAAGAAAATATATAAATATAACAACAGTTACTCAAGATGAAAACGCATGTTTTGGCCAATGTTAGAGTAGTATATTTTAACACACGGCCAAGTTATCTTTTTGTATTGCGTTGTAGGAGTTTTTACCCTTATTTACCTCTATGTATAATCTATCTAGTTCTTTGGTTTTATTAGTCCAGGCGAACCGCCAGAGGTCGCTGTATACCTATATCCGCCAACGGGTAATGTTTACCCGCAATTGATTTCCAAGGTACAATGTATCATACAGAACAGTGAGTTTTAATCGCACAGGGATGAAATGTATACCAATATAATCTGTGGACTCTCAGCTTTTCATATTATATAGTTTGTACAGATAGCATGAAGTATAAAATATCGCTACAGTGCTGATTTAAATGCTTGGTGTTAGACTTGTGTTTTGTTTAGGTATATATATATATATCTCTCTCTCTCTCTCTCTCTCTAAAACTATCTATCTGTCTATCTCTCTATCTATATATATATATATATATATCCATCTATCTATCTCTCTATCTATAGGAACACCTGTAGACAAAAGGCGTTGCTATAGCAACACGTCATGTTTATGTTTATGCGCGAAATCAATAGCGCGAGGATCGCTGCATATGGAAGAAATATTACCCACTCTCGCTAATAAACGCTTGATGTTAGGCTTGTGTTTCGTAAAGGTAAAAATGCTTGTGCATTTGCCACACACAGTATCCCCACACTTGACACATTTGCAGAACGTTTTATTCTGCATGCAGTGCGCCTTCACCATGCAGGTCATTCCCCTGTGCTCTTCTGCACCAGCACCGCTGAAGGGCAGGTCCGCAAGTGGTGGCGCTTTTGATGCCATCCACTCAGCGCGCAGCTCGTGTGCCAGCTGGAGCATGAAGTCTATCTCTCTATCAATACATCTATCTATGTCTCTCTCAATCTATCTATCTCTCAATCGCTCTCTCTATCTACAGCAGTAGACAAAAGGCGTTGCTATAGCAACACGTCATGTTTATGTTTACGCGCGAAATCAATAGCGCCAGGATCGCTGCATTTCTATGAGGTAAATATTACCCGCTGGCGGAAATAGGTATAAATAGCAATTTTTTTGGCGATTTTTTTCAATCTGACTTCATATTGACAATGTTTAACAACACAGGGTGCTACATAAAACACTTTCAGGAAAAGTCACGGACTGGGAGACGTTAATATTTTATTGAAAAAAAGTTACATACAATAAAAAAACAGCTGCGGGTAAAATTTACCCATTGGCGGTTCTAGTGTTAAGAAAACAGTTTCTGAGTTGCCTGTCTGCACCCCAACGCAAACCAAGAACTTTTATTCTACAGCTTAAAATAAACATCACAAAACAATGGAGGGGTGGCCAAGTCCATAGGAAGATCACCAGTTCAATTCCCGGCAAGACCAAGTGCTACAGAGGTGTCCCTGAGCAAGGCACTCTTCCCCGGGCACTGTACATAATAATGGCAGCCCACTGCTCCTAACATTAGGATTTCGTCAGTTGATTAGTCATTTTGTAAGCTTCTTTTCTTGAAAGTCATAAGCACATCTGGTAAATATCAGATGTTTGAAAGTGATGCTTTTGTATGATTTACAAAGAGAAACCGTTTTTACAAATCTGTCGATAACACCAGTAGATAGTTTATTCATAAAAATCATATGAGGGTAAACAGCCCTAGTATATAACTGTACACTTTATGGAGACAACATATTTACAAAAGTCCTGTATTTTTAAATGGTGAAACAAGACAGCACTGTTGTGATAAGAAGTGCATCTGTAGGTCAAGAAAACATGAAGATGAAATGAAAATTCAGAATTACCATCAGTACAACATTTCAGTTCAGTGATGAGTGTGTGTGTGTGTGTGTGTGTGTGTGTGTGTGTGTGTGTGTGTGTGTGTGTGTGTGTGTGTGTGTGTGTGTGTGTGTGTGTGAGTGTGTGCGTGTGTGTGTGTGTGTGTGTGTGCGTGCGTGCGTGCCTGTTGTGTTCTCCCCATGAGGGATGGGCTGCAGAGGCCGCAGGAGAATGTGGAGCTGAGGAGAGCTGGGAGTCGGTGGATGGGAACCAGGGTAAGACTCTCCCCTGAAATGCTGAATAAAGGCACAGCAAGGGCTTACTGCCATATTTTCATAGTCATAGAAAAAAATGTTGTTGGTCATGGTTTATGTTGAACAAAATATATCTGATTCCCACTATCACTGAAGTGTCCTTTTTAGACGACTATTAACTAACCTACTTTGCATTAAACTGTCTGTCTTCATTATGAACCAGGTCTCAGCAAGGCCGAGCTGCCCAAGAAGAAATGGGAGGAGATGAGGAAGGAGCTGAGAATCGGGCGGAGATGAGGAAGGAGCTGGAGGGGAAACGGGCGGAGTGCAAAGCTGCTAATAAACTCACAGCACCAACCAGCTGATCTTCTGCTACATGTTTGGTTCATCTCTGTACATGCATGCAGGCCATGGAATGAGAGAGAGATATGTCCCCATCAACCAACCTGATCTCACCAGAATGCGTGACTCCACCACGACTCCTTAACACCGCATTGCGTGGTGGAGTCACAAACTTTGCTACATTTACGTGTCTGCACCACGCAAACAACCCCAATGTAAAGTGAATGAGGCTCTTTTGTCGTGGTGCACACACATTTCTACAACGTCCAGCAGTGAGCTTTTATTCTATAAAACGTTTTTAAAATCTATAGCTTGTAGTAACTCACGGGAGGCTTCTTTTATTTGATTTGTATTCATAATCATTTGTATTTTTCGTCAGAATGTATTATGGTGCATTAGTTACGAATTGTTGTTCTAAAAAAACAGGGCATTGTGTGTAATACAACTGTGATTTTTATTAAATTAGTTAGTTTTTAAGGAAGGCCAGAGTTTCAGCTGTGTCCAATAGATTGTTCCCTTTTAGTTAACGTTTTTTAAAAGAACATTATATTCCGATTTCATCATGTCGCCTTTATTGTATTACGGAGAGCAATGTGAGCGTCCATTCCCATTGGATAACGCAGGATTTTACACCCGGAAATAAGTATTCTCTTTACTGTCGATTGATTTTACAGTGATATCTGCACTACTCATCAACTCAAAAACACCAGATTATCCTTGTTGATTACACAACATTGATTGGTTTAAATTGTGTACAATGCTTTTGTAATTTTCCCCTTCGATTCGGAGAAACAAATATGTGTTCAGTTTAGGATGGCCGAAGACACTACACTACCCAGAATCCTCAGCTATCGTTTGGGACTACACCATGTGCTTTGCTTGACAAACCCCGTGATTTGTCCTCAAGCTCTGTGATTGGATGTTGGAGTGGCAGTGAGCGAAGTTTACACCGAGAGTCAAACAGCATTTTGAAATGGAATGGAACCCATCGACGGCACACTATTCAAAACAGGAATCGAACGCCTCCCCCCCCCCCCTTGGGTCACAGGCTCCTCCAACAGTGCAACACAATAAAACGATAGTTACGTATGTATACTGGATGGCGGTGCTTTAGCACTGGATATCTTCCGTCTCGCGTATGCGTAGGTCGAATATGTATATCAACAAAGTCACGTGTGACCTCGTATGACCCCGGAAGGCATAAGTTCTGCACTGTAAGAAAGATAAGCAAGAGGGCCGGTAATTGCGGCTGAGAGAGGCATACAATTATGCACAGCTCGCCGCAATAGCACAAGACTGGAAATATATGGCGATTGTACACCAAATATAATTATATCAACAGTCACAGCGGACAGAAAGTGAAACTACTGAACATTTAACAGGCAGTCACACTTACGGCAAACAAGTAGCCTACTGTAAACAATATACTACGACGAGTATTGTCTGTTCGCTGTTATTTACATACGAAATGCAAACACATAGATACAAACAGGTGCTTATGCCACAGTAACAACACTTACTGTTTCATACACGCACAACGCGGAACACACAACCACCCGTTCACTGGCTGTACTGCAATACTTCAATACAGTACTTCAATGTATTGTAAGTAGTAGGCTAATACAAAGTCAAACAGTATCAATTTCATTAAGAAGTAATGGTAAAATTATATGTGTATCATTCATCAAAGATAGCAGAAAAACATGCATTATGGAGGGGGACTATGACAGAGGATTACTCACAAAGTACACAGTAAAAGTACTTCATTGTATTGCTGGTAGAAGTCACTAGAACCGAGTCCAACTAACAGTGTCAGTTTCCTTAAGAACGTGTGGTAACAAATATTTGTATCACTCGTCAAATATAGCAGGAATAATGAAGAGCAGCTGATTTGAAAAAGCAAACTCGAGAGACGGCGGAGTGACCGCAGTGCAGAACCGCTGTATAGTTTACATCTCCTAACAATGTGGTCCATTTTAGACATAGGCTTATTATATTTACAGCCGTTAATAACATCCATTCTCTGGGCTCAATATGTGTCTTGGCCGTTTTCGTTGTGATCGCTAAATTCCCCTTGTTTATAATAATCACCGTTCCTTCAGCAGGACACTGGAGTGATTCAAAGTGTGATTTTAGCAAACGAGTGCTTTTGTTTTGAAATCACTTCCGTGAGTTTGGCCCCGCCCCTCGCTCCAAGGACCATTTGACCATTTAGTAAGGTTAAAAGCAAAAAGGACTCTCAGACGCTCTTCCGTTTACGTGTTTAATAAAGAAAAACAATTGGACGGTAGATACACGGATTGAAACCAAAAACAAGTATTTCTAGATTTACAAAATGCATTTTTATTGTTTTTTACATTATAGAGGCACTCTTGACATACAATCAGTTGCATCATGCAATACTATTGAGGTTATACATCCATTATATATTGAAATACCAATCACACATTTTTATGTTACACAAATAAAAGCTTACGGCAAAGCACATTTCATAGGTCATAGAGTATTTTGCTAGAAGGAACAGTGCACATGGAAAACACACACATCATTAATGAAAACAACACGTCAACAACCAGCGTTATAAAGGATTTGGCTTGTTTCCTAAATGGAGATAACTACTGCTCACAGTTTTTCAGTGCATAAGTATGAGCTTTTAGATATATCTTTAAACAGCCTCTGTCTATACTTATGTGCAGACACTTGTTGAAACTAAAAAGTATAGGTTATTTTTAGGCGGTGCAATACCTATGTTTTTTTCTGATTGTTCTCCCTGTGCTGTTAAGAACACTATGGCTCTTGCAGGTTTGCCAGAAACTCCCTTATTTCTCCACACATGCTGTCCTCGCGTTTGTCTTCTTGTCTTCTTGTCTTCTCCAGAAGTTTGATGCTGTCCCTACGAAAGAAGGATTGGTGCTGTATCTTTGCTGCCTTCATGTGATATTGTATTGTCATTTTGTGATCATGTTTTTGGAAATGTAAATATTTTGTGTAGCTGTTGAAAAGCACCTGTTGGCCTGGAAGTTCCAGATCACTTATTAGCAGTTCCTGATAAATCTGCTCGGCTTTAGCCTGACCATCATGTGACGTGCGTGCGTATATCTTAGCAAGGTGTATTTTCCTCATAAGTGGGGAATCAGGGTAAAGAGCAATCACCTCCTGATGGAGACTGACTGCTCTGGCTATCAGGCTCGTCGTTGAGGGACTGTCACTGCAAAGGAGCCTCTTTTCGTAGTAGCAGAGAGCAGCACGTCTCTTCAGATAACGCTCAACTGGATGGTTCTTCCGAGCCTCCTCTGCCAAATCAATGGCCTCATTATCAGATATATATGTTCTGTAAACCCATAGCAATGGTTTTAAACCACTGTAGCTGCCGACAGGACTTCCCAAAACCTTTGTGGCTAACTCACGTGCTTCATCTTCAATACTTTCTCCTCTCTTAGCACGTTGCCAAAGGTAGTGAGCAGCAAGGTACAAGTTCTCTGGATCCTGTTCTTGTGCAATTCTCATTTTCTGAAAGATGTCATCATCCAGCCCTGTGCTGCTGTACTTAGAAGCAAACAATAACGCTAAGACATGGCAGCTGTTCCACTCCACCATGTCCGGCTGCATCTCGATGGCTCTCTGGAAGTAATCTGCAACCAGGTTCATGTCGCCGTTAAACGTCATCTGCGCATAGGCTCCACCCAGCGTAGATCTCTGGGTGGAGCTCCTGCTGGGATGGAGATGGGTATTTGTTATTCAGGGCGTCGACCTTTGACAGGTAGGCCTCACTCTCTGCTTGGTCTCCCAGGTGGTGGTGCAGCCAAGCCAGGTTCCCGTAGTTCACCACTAACCAGGGGCCCTCATCTGCGTTTCTCATCTTAACGAAGGCCTCTGTAGCCTTGTTGAAGAAACTTTGGGCGTCTTCATTGGATCCCAGCTGGTACCGGATGAACCCTCGCAGGTTGTAGATGTGACCCAGCCATCTGTTTCCATTATCTGTACCAATGTCTAACAAGTTGTCCTTACAACGTAAAAGTAAGGACCTGCTGTGGTCAAGGTCCCAGGTGAAGTGGCACTGCAGGGCCTCCAGTCTGGACGCCGGTGTTTCAGCAGCACTAATAGAAAATAACAAAAAAAAATTGTTTTTAAAACATCCTGAATAGTTGAATACAAAATGCCTCTGAAGTGTGCAACATTTGAATACACACTGTTTAACTAATGTAGAGGAAGGGAGAATGGAAGGAAGGAATGGAGTACAAACAACTGAATAGGCGGATAGTAAATGATTCATTTCACTTAATCCATGAAGATCATCATAAGTGAGGGTTGGAACGTAGAACGATTGGTAAATGGGAGACTTGCCTTCGGGCTCAACTCCCCCTTCACCAGCACAACACATGCATTACTGCTGCTTCTGTTTCAATCTGCATGTCAATCTCACACTCTACTTCACTACCTCACAACTCGGAGGGAGCATTCCACCGTTTTGTGGCATAGACGCTTGGCTTCAGACTTTGTTTCTTTCTTCTTCAGCATGCAGGGACTAGAGCTTTCATTTTGTTGGGTAACCCAGAGTTGTAGAATGAACTTTGAGGGAAGGATGTATTTGTGTTAGTTGCTGGAGACAAAATAATTGAGCTCTATAAAGTGTACTGTCTTTGTGTTTGAAAAGCTAAACATTATTTAATATGCAGCAAGGAACAAAGTAACTTTAATGAAGCAGTAGTAAAAAGTGGAGGCAACATAAGAAAGAAATATGAAGGGAATTAATGGATAAAAAGAGTGTCACAATAACAGAAGAGCAGGGGAAAAGGAGTTACAAAGAAGGTGAGATAAGAAGAAAGGCAGGAAGGTAATAGATAATTAAAAAAAGAGTGATAGAGGTAAGAAAGGAGGATACAATTAAGTAAGGTATAGGGTGGTAGGAGACATGAAGTGTTACGGTGTGTAAGGGAAATAAGATGGACACAGCATTTCTCCTCCTGCTGAAACACTCTTTAGCTCTTGATGCTCTGGTATAAAGTCAGTGATGTGTATCTTCTGTTTCGAAGTAACAACAAAACAGGGGCGGGGCATTTATGCATTCATCTCATGAACTGCCTCCTCGCCCTTTACTTCTGTTTTCCAGTAATGGAAACTAAATCTAAAGGATGATCAGAACAAATACTGGGCTAGAGGAAGCGTCTATACGACCGAAAAACCGAGCAGTGCTCGTTTAGTCCTGGAGATCAGGTCCTGGCTTTGTTGCCAATGGTTAATTCGCCGTTTCAGGCATCATTTTCTGGCCCTTTTAGTGCTGCATCAGGTATCTGATCAAAATGTTCTCCTGTCCATAAACGTAGAAAACCCACTCAGATCTGCCATATAAATCTGCTGAAGTCATACTATTCTAATGAGTCTAAACCTCTCTCAGCAGAAGCGGCAGTGGGGAGTCAGTTCTTCGGAAGGGAGGATGATGGGGTTACAGCGCCTGATGAGCGCTTGTTGGGGGAAAATTGAAGAACACTGAAACTTTGCGTAATCTGGAGGCACTGTTGTGCGATTTGTGGGCAGAAGGAAGGTTTGAGTTGACTGCTCTGATTCATAGTAATCTGTGTGTATTCAGTGATACACCAAGCCAAACACACATGATAGTGCATGATATAGATGTAGAGGGTGCGCATCCCATCCGTCAGCATTTCTATCGTGTGTCTGAGGAAATATGTCAGGTAATGGACACAGAAATCAAGTACATGCTCGAAAATGGAATCGCCAAACCTTCTTGTTCAAGCTGGACATCTCCCTGTCTGCTTGTGGAGAAGTCTGATAAAAGTCCTAGGTTTTGCACAGATTATCGGGAAGGTTAATGCTGTTACTAAACCCGATCCACTGCCACGTGTGGAAGATTGTATTGATCAGGTTGGTTCTGCGCAGTTTGTAAGAAAATGTGATCTTTTAAAAGGTTACTGGCAGGTAACCTCTCCCCAAGGGCAAAGGAAATCTCCGCCTTTATTATACCCTCAGGGTTATATTCCTATAATGTGATGAGTTTTGGTCTGCGTAATGCTCCCTCCACATTCCAGCGACTTGTGAACAGGGTGGTGTCGGGGTTGGAATGTTTTGCCGTGTACTTGGATGACGTTGTGATCTATAGCGATACGTGGGAGGAACATTGGCCTGTATTAAGAAACTGTTCGACCGGTTGAGTGAGACTTTGCCAAGGCCACATTCACTTACCTTGTCTCTTGGGTTCTGTAGTGCCCGGAGTCTGTCTTTTTATTTTTTTTCCTCCCAAACCCCATCCCCTCAGGAAGCCTTTGCCTCCTGTCAGGTCATCATTGTAAATAAGAATTTGTTCTTAATTGATTTTCCTGGATAAATAAAGGTTCTACTACTACTACCTCGGCAAAGTTGTAGGGCAAGGGACTGTGTGTGCCGTTGAGGCCAAAGTGAGTGCGAGAACCCAGTTTCCCACCACCAAAAAAGAACTTCAGCGTTTCCTTGGTTTAGTTGGGTACTGTCGCAGTTTTTGTAAACACTTTTCAACTGTGGTAGCTTCCCTGACAGATTTGCTGAATGGAAAGTCCCGGTATGTTTGGTCAGAGGTGTGCCAGCAGGCTTTTGGTAATGTCAAGTCCGTATTGTCTTCACCTCCTGTGCTTGCCGCTCCTTGCATCTCGTGACAGGAGCTGTACTGTTCCAAGTTGATGGCAGTGGGGTGGATCGCCCTGTGAGTTTCTATTCTAAGAAATGTAACTCATTCCAGTTGAACTACTCGGTGATCGAAAAAGGAAACGCTCACGCTGATCTGGGCATTACAGCATGTTGACGTGTATAGGCTCTAGTGTTCCTCTGATTGTGTACACAGACCATAACCCCATCACTTTCTTGCACTCAGTTTGTTGCCCAAATCGCAGCTTGATGCACTCCCCGTGTGAGCCTGACTAGTGTAGTCTGACTTTTCAATCCGGTTCTGTGTGGACTATCGAATAGTTAATGACAAACTCCTAGATCAACTACACAAGGTTCATTTTTATACACAACTTGAGACAAGATGGAAGTTTAACTAATATAGAGAACAAACCCTATTGACTTAAATGATTCCCTAACTGTTGCTCATGCACCACCATCAGGTTGGTTATCCACTGAAATCTCAAGAACAGACCAGGTGTTGATGGGATCACACCATGATACTGATGAAAGGTGGGGGGGATCAATATCTAATAACGGCCATTGAAACCACACAGTGTTGTGACGGGTAACCATTGAATGGACTAACGTGAAAATGGTTTCAAACATTCCTGTTAAACCTTTGATTGACATCATCAATGGGCCTGACTTGAATTGGTCTGGTTTCCTTTTGCAACCCTTATTATTATTATTATACTTTTGTACCAATAGCTCACTCGATATACTTTTGCTCATAAAGACTGCACCTTCTTTCAATTCGAAACATTGGACCCACACGTGATATGATATTGTCCTGCAGGAAATATAACATGCCAACATCAGTTTGACTACTATAGTGCACTTATGTGTTTATTCAGTCCATTCATGAACAACGTGCATAATCTTTGGGATAAACAGAAGCTTGAATGTCGGCCATCGGCAACACTTAAATCTCTTATAGTGATTAAAAATGCTGCCAATTACTTTATTTCCATCAGTATGTAGTCTCTATGTCATTGCGCTTTTGTCCTGGGCCTAAACTGGAATGGTCTTATTGTAATGTTTTTTATTTTTGCTTGTAGAGTCGATTTCCAAAATTGGCCTCTGTAGTAAATGGTGTTTATCCCTATCAGTTATAATCAACTCACCAAAGAAAACTTACAATCACATGATTAAAAAAACATATTTTTTAATAAGTGAAGCATATTAAGTAGTCATAACATTGTTCCAAGTGAAGATGAAGTGTACATGATATATAGTAACGAGGTTTTTACAGGGTTAACACATCTTTACATGAAATACCTTCCACAGATCAGAACATGCATATTAGTACAGAAGGAATGACTGCACTGTTAATACGTCAGTTCAACTTTGCTCGACAGAACAACTTCTTCAGGTGCTTAAAGATTTCTTTCACTTTCAGTCCATATATAACTGGGTTAAAGAGGGGGTAATACAAGAATGCCTGTAAAGTCATTATGGAATGTAAATCAGATCCAAGTTGAATTATTATAACATCATATGCACACAAACAGGAGAAGCAGAATAAAACTACGAGGTGGGGTAAACAGGTCTGCGCAGCTTTTCTCCGGACATTTCTCCCGCTTCGATAGGAGATGATCAGTATTCTGGTGTATGTGAAAAGTATGAAGAGCAAAGGTAAAAGGGCCATGCTGAACAGAGCATACACATCATATAAGGCTAGTGCTTTTGAACTAATGCAAAATAGATTGTAAATTGAATTGTTACAAAAAATAGATTTTAAAGTAAAACGACAGAATTTTGTATTAATAACCAGAATGACTGAGACTGCAACCTGACACGCGGGCACAAGCCAAGCCAAGCTGAGAGTAACGCTCACTGTAGTTGTTCTCATTATAGTATGATATTGCAGAGGCTTACATATAGACACATATCTGTCATAGGCCATGGCTGACAACAGCAAGAAATCTGAAGCACTTAACGTGTAATATATGAAGAATTGAAGGAGACAGGCTGAATATGATATGACCGGTTTCTCAGACACAAAGTTACTTAACAACTTTGGGTACATAGCAGTGTTGTAAACAATGGAGTTCAGCAGCAGCGCTCCGATAAAAAAGTACATAGGCTCATGGAGGTTCTTATGCTTCCATATAAGGCACATAATAGCAACATTAAAGCAGATTGTTAGAATATATACAGTGAACATAATGAAAAAATACAAATACCTGAATTTGCCCATTACAACATACCCACTAAGAGCAATGGATGTTACATTTAAATTATCATCCATGAAGAACACCAATTTAAACAGGCAGGTTTTCTAACTAATTAGTAAACTAAGAATAAAACTCTTACCATGCACATTGCATTAACATTGCACAACATCGTGTTTGATTCATTAACAGATACCATACCTTAAACTGCACCTCATGTGTTCATGCAGAGATCAGAACTGTTCCTCTCAGACTAAGTATTTGATCACATTTCCTCACCCTCCATGGATCTCATTAACTCTTCAAAGCTCATCAAACTCTGGAGGCCTGAACCCAAAGGTGCCAAACTTTGTTTACATGGGTGTGAGTTCACTTCACTTATTTGCATTGAGAACTATTGCAGGGTTGGTGCGAGGCCCTAATCATTGACCTCATGTGCACTTACTAAACAACACACTCTATGTCAAGTTTTTCTTCGGGTACACTTTACAATTTTATTAGAATAATATTTAATTTATCCTCAGACATACAAAGAGTTGGTTCCTGTTGGTTCCTTTCCCCCCAAAGCCTTTGATTGGTGTGCAGGGGTGGAAATAGGAGTTAGAAGGACACTGGAAGGACGTGACTACCAAACCCCCACAATGAAGCTGGTGCCGGGGTATGACTTATCCACTTCATGGACCTCATTTTGTGCAGAACCATATTTGAAGTGGACGTCCAATCCAGGAAGCTGATACTTGAACTGTGTCATCCCTCCAGCCCAGGGATTGAGTGTGTCCATTTTGGAGATAATTGGAGAACCTTTGATTTTGTTTGGCCTTTTCAAACTCATCTCTGAAGACTTGACCTTTCCTGAAAATCAGGTCAAAAATAAAGTTGCTCTGATTTGCATGATAGTTGGTGTACTGAGAAAAGTGGCCTCAGAGATGACTAATTCAAAGTGACGTGCATGTAGCCTGTGGCATCTTTGAAATATGACCTTGTATGTTTCAAATACCACAGGTCGTGATGTATTATTTTTTGTTGTCGGAGGGATGAAACCCTCTTTAATGGTCACACATGCAGAGCACACAGCACACACAGTGACATTTAGCTTTTAACCCATCCTAGTACCAGGAGTCTAGTACTAGGAGCAGTGGGCAGCTATTGCACAGCGCCGGGGAGCAATGGGAGTGGTTGAGGTACTGTCCACATCGCATACCTGAGGTCACGCAGTCAAGTATGTGACTTGGACAGGAACTTGGTCTCTGAGACTCAAAAAAGCCTTTTTCGCATACATGTCCACTTTGCATCCCCGAGGTCGTGCTGTAAAGTATTTTAAGGGTACAGTACACGTCAAATACATAACTGCAGGAACTCGGGTATTTGAAATATACAGGGTGATTTCTCCTTGGTGCTTCATCACAGGTGTCTGAAACTGATATGGCACATTTCTGGTGTTCCAGGGACCAACATGTTCGAGTATCAGCTTCCTGTGTCGATGCATTGTGGAGATATGGCCGTGTCAATTTCAAATACCCCAGATCCTGCAGTAATATATTTGAAGTGTAGAATGTCTAATTTTACCTGCCCTTTTTAAGAACATGTTCTTTCAAATAAATGTTTAATTGTTGCTTGGCATGAAAATCACTGCTCCAGGAACTTTGCCGTAAGGATACGAGTTTTGCCCGAAAGACATAGAAAAACAAGTCAAAGCAAAGCAGGGAACCCCGTGGTCTCAGAATGTACATGTCCACAAATACACCACTTGAATCTGGAGATCCTCTGACCTTTTCTCAGGTCAAAGGGGAGGGGTAAGGGAAGTAAGCCCCGCCATGTCCACTTCATGGAAGCCATGACAACTGTAAAGTATTTGAAATGCACAGAATCAGCAAAGAATGGTTTAAATGATGTGGATGTTGCTGCCTCATATGGACATCAGTGAGGTCCCAGAGGTTGCCTGATGGGAGTTTTGAACAACAATCTCTTGAGAAAAGATACAGTGGCCTTAGTTGATTGTTGAAAAGGGAAATATGTATCTGATGTTGACATTCGCATGATGAATAAGGAAGGGTAACGGTAGAGACCCCCGCCCCAAAAACAAATGCCGTAGGGATCCACAAAAAGCCCCATGTCAGTTGGCCTTCGCCGTCCTCCTGCCCTTCTTCCAGAGGGGTCCTCCATTGTTTTTCGTCGTCCTGGCCTTACTGTACATTGACTTTGCCCACCTGCCCTTTCCCCTGGTCTTTGCCCTCTGCCTGTCTGATTACCTGATTGTTCACCTGTTGTCCTTGTGTTTTTCCTGCACTGCCCAGCTGCATGTATTTTAGTTCTGGTTTCCTGTTGGTGTTGTATTGTTCATGGGAGAGTTCTGTTTCATTAGTTTTTACCTTGCCCTGTTTATTCATTCCTGGTTAAACTAAAGTAAAGGAACTTTACTTAAAAGTTACTTTGTGTCCAGGGGCCTCATTTATAAACGGTGCGTACGCTCAAAAGATGGCGTACGCCAGTTTCTACGCAATGTTTGCGATTTCTAAAAAACTAACTTGACGGGAAAATGTGCGGTCCTCCACGCAAACTCTAACCCATGCGTAAGCACTAAGCACAACAACGGGAGAGACGAGAAACTGCGACACCAGAAGGAAGAATGGAGAGAAATATGTGGAAATAATACCATAAATAAAATGTTACCTCTCATTTAACATAAATGAAGAATTCATTTTCAAACATTGATTAAAGCCAATCTTAAAATGATTAAACGCCTGTTTGAGACTCCTCAGTGCACACAAACACATAACTTGGAGAAATAAATAAATACGGATATGTTATTTAAAACCACCTCGAATATGTTGTGTTAATGTTATGAAATGTTTTCTCATAAATGATGCGGTTTTGCATTTCTAGGTTGTACGAGCATGGTTTTATATACTACCATGTTTAAACATGTTTTATGCCGTTTGCTAAGACTTGATAAGTCGCTCATAACACACAGTGATATGGAAACTAAGAACACCATATGTGGTAAATTGTACAGCTAATATAACACATTAGTTGTATTTCCTCTAACTGGTGGATATAGAGTTGCTGCGGGGGGGTTGAGATGCACAGGCTGCAGTGGAGACGCTGCGCACAGCTGATCGACAGCTGGGACACAAATCTTTTCCCCGTTCACTTCTTACAGTTTCTCATCGAGGGGGGGTCTCCTGTCCCCGGTACAAACACACTGCCTGAGGAAGGCTATGTGTATTTATTTTGTCATGAACCTTTTTCGGACCACTTATTTATTTATTTTGGTGACGATCCGACCTCCATGCTGCTACTCTGGTTCAAACTGCATCCACCAAACAATATCATTTATCTCGACCTCCCCAAAATAACCCAAAGCTGACACGGTGTGAGATGTCTTGTTTAGCTGTTCTGTACGTAGGCACGTCCTACGCTGATAGTGTTTTATAAATCGGAAGAAGTCTGTGCGTATTTAATTGCTTTGTCCTACGTAAGCAACCTTCCCACGTGAATCCTACGCAAGGCTTTATACATGAGGCCCCTGCTCTTTGTTAATCCCTGATCTCCTGGTGAAACTGCTCACTATGTCTGCCCTCTCTAAATTATAGTTTCTTAAGTGTTTTGTTTTGTTCCTTGATGCGGGGAAACCAACTGGATATGTTGCAGATTCTCGATCTCTCATATTTCATCATCTATTTTTTTGCATTCTTTTGTGTGATCAAATCAAAGAATTCAAGTTTTCAAGATTTAAAATGTTTATTAACACTTTATTTTTCCATTATGAACATCATCAAAGAAACTACGACAGAGAAACTAAATGAGTAAAGCCCGGCAGGAAAGGCACCCTTAAAGCTGCAAAATGACAGATATGTTCCCTAGCATTAAGTATCCACACCACGTGAACTATATGTGTTTTACACAACGCATAAATGCCATCTACACTTAATCAAGTTCTTCAAAAAATAATAGAATAAGTTAAAGTTAAAGAATTAGAGTAAAGCAGCTCCAGGTGCTCATGTCGATCAACAAGTGCAATCACAGCTTTGAAACCACAAAACACTCCAAAGGCATATACATGATATAATAATATAGGCTATACATATATATGTGGAGGAAACTTCTGTGCAGCAGTGCAGTAGAAGTCACCGACTCAGGAAGGAGACACAGTAGAGCAGGAGCTTATGATGTCAAACACTGATGGTTTATTTGGAGTTACGGCCGGAGGATTCACATCACAAGTCACAGCAGTCACGGTGAGACTGCACGGGAGAGTTGCCACGTCAATTCTGGAGCGCCTCTCTCTCGTTAGCCCATTTAACTGGTTTCACAGAGAGTGATCAACATATTTTGATAAGATAGCTTAGACAGTTGGGCACACTGAGTCACTTGCATCCGTCACTTATGGCCTCGAAGATTTCATACGTTGGAGTCCACAATCAACAAAGAAGGAAGTGTCCCAGTGCACCCACAACAACAGACCATCTGTGACCTAGTGTTGCCCGGTCACAGAATGGGAACAATAACTTTATGGCTGAAGCAGCCTATGTCCTTAAAGGAGATAAACAGACATCAGGGTTAGTCATGCACGTCATATCTAGGAGGACAATTATTTCCCTAACAATATATATATATTTATGAATCTTTATCCTTTTAGCCATACCTGTAGAAGGGCAACTAATGAAATTAACGAGCTGAGGACCAAAATGCAGAACACGGGAAAACAAGGAATAGTTATAACCAGCTTTATTGAAGGCAATAGGGGTGTAACAGAGTGAGAGAGAGAGACAGGGTGGGACTACCAGGTGACTAAGGAATATTAATGCAGAAAATAGGTGAGTGAGAAAGCAGACTGTGACAGAAATCCCATTACTATTTATAGCTACAGACCAAATCAGCCTTAACAAAAGTGATTTAACTAAAACACAGTATATACAGTAAGCAGAAGAATATATCAATTAAGAGTATGATTGATAGTCAGTGATGTTACATTCCCAGCAGAGATTATTATCACAATCTTAATGTTATGTTAACCTCGAAGATGAAATCTGAACTCATTACTCTTCACAGTAAATCAGTAATGAAAACATTATTTGAATTTAATCAACATCTTGAGATGGTGAAATATCTTTTTCATTTTGAGTCCGTATATGAGTGGGTTGAAAAGGGGGTTATAAGAAATGACTTGCAAAGTCAATATCAAACGTGTAGTTACAGGAATATTAAATCCAAGACGAACTATGATGCCATCAAAAGCGAAAAAACAGGAAAAGCAGATTAAAACCAACAGGTGGGGTAAACAGGTCTGCGCAGCTTTTCTCCTGTACTCTCTACCATGTGTATATGATATTATAAGTATCCTGGTGTATGTAAAAAGTATGAAGATAAGAGGCAGAAGGGACAGATTTATCAACACGAACGCTCCATATACAGAGAGAGCGCTCGAGCTCACACACTGAAGATTGTAAATTGAATTGTTACAAAAAATCTCCCTCACGGTAAAACGGCAGAGTTTGCTCTTAGAGAAAAGAACAATTCCCACTGCACTCACACACGTCGGCAGAAGCCAAGACAAAACCAGAAAGACAATGACAGTTCTTCTTCTCATGATGGTTGAATATTGCAGAGGTCTACATATAGACACATATCTGTCATAGGCCATGGCTGCCAGCAGGGAAAACTCTGAGTAGGACAGAGTGATATAAATCACAGTTTGAAAGAGACACGCTCGATACGATATGATCTGTTTCTCTGATACAAAGTCAATCAGAAGCTTTGGGTAGATGTTAGTGCTATAAAGAACAGAGTTAATCAACAAAGCTGCAATGAATATGTACATAGGCTCATGGAGGCTTTTGTGAATAACAATGATGTAGACAATAGTGGAATTACTGCAGACGATAAAAAAGTAAACTGTAAACATGATCACAAAGTACAGATATCTATATCTCTGCACTTCCACATGCCCATCAAGAGTTATATATGTCACATTATAATCACCAGCCATCAATAGTTTGTATAAAACAAGGCAGATTATGTTAACAGCATACGTGAATTAAGATATGAAACCATACAACCTGTAAAGTAACCTGCACCTCAGAGCGTGAACAGCTCCGTGGATTCCTCTTTATCAGATTCTTCAGCCTCGACAGATCTCATTAAAACTTTTCACAAAGATCTGACCAACTTGTAAACAACTGAATGAAACTCTAGAGGCATGTGGACACCAACAGGGAGGGGGGGGGGGGGGGGGGGGGTTGCTGGCTGCAGAACAAATGCAGGTATGAAAGAATAAAATGCTTAAAGCAGTTAGAGATCGAGATTTATATTATTTTATTTGTTACTTTTCACGTTAGAGCAAATGTTCTGGAGACCCAAATGTTCTGTCTTCATACAGGTCAAAACGTATACAGCTAAATATTTCTGTACTTCTTGGATATTAAACGAGATTTTCACTTTTTTATATTCAGACATTAAATCCATTAAACATTTACAGAACACATTGTATACTTAAGCAATCATACACGAGAGGCCGTTCTTGAACCTATGTGTTATAGAATAGTACTTACTCAATGCATTTAGTAACACCATCTTCAGTGTGTCTTTAAATTAAACATACGTATGCATCTGAAGCATCAAGTTAATAGTAATCAATGGAAATAATACTTTGTGGTTATTTCTTAATGTAAGCAATTCTTTGCACATTTGCACACAGAGCTACCAGACTTCTGATGTGCAATAACTGCCGTAGGGTTGTCGGTTCAAGTCCCCGAACAGACCTACGAATGGAGTGTGGACTGCTACTGCTGGGAGAGGGCCCACTGACTCAATAGCTATACTAGGATGGGTTAAAAGCTGAGACCACATTTCACTGTGTGCTTTTTAAATGTATTTGTGACCAAGAGGTTTTTATCCTCCAATTAAAAATATACAATACTTTGTGCAATATACCCTCCTGCTACTTTATTAACATGGCGTACATGTCTGTTGTATTGTTTTTGACTTATTGTGTTATTAATAACGTGTGCATACTTGACCTTACCTTCACGATCTGCTGTTCATGAACATTTCCACGATGCGGGACGAATAAAGGACTTCTGGTTCTGGTTCAAATGAGATCTTTATGAAGGCCATTTGATGAGGCACTCAGAACGTTCCCTATTGCATCAGAAGAGTGTTTGCCATCAGCATCTTGAGGACAGGTGCATTATATGTTAAGCTTTGATGTGATAGGCAGTCTGTGTGTGCAAGGAGCCTCACAAAGTGCAGAGGAAGGATGCTCAGTAAGGGACACTGACGTGGAGACTTCTGAGGAGGAGAGGTGGATTTTAAAACTCATACATGGTGTACACCCTACAGGAGAATAGGGTAACAAATAAACTAGCAGATATCACCATGTGTGGCCTAGCATTACTATACTTGTGGGGACCAAAATCTGTGTACACAGTCATGTGTGGGGACTCGCCTCCCTTATGGGGACAAATTGGAGGTCCCCATGAGGGGAATCATTAATTTTAGGGTGAAGACTTGGTTAAGGTTAAGGGTAAGGGTTAGGGTTAGGCATGTGTTGGTCATGGTTAAGGTTAGGATAAGTCTCCAGGAAATGCATGTAAGTCAATGTAATGTCCCCTGAAGTGATGTATACATGGTGTGTGTGTGTGTGTGTGTGTGTGTGTGTGTGTGTGTGTGTGTGTGTGTGTGTGTGTGTGTGTGTGTGTGTGGGTATGTGTGTGTGTGTGTGTGTGTGTGAAAAAAAAGGTGAAAAAACAAACTTACTGAAAATAAGTTGTTCTTTAGAAATGTGGTTGTCCTAGTAGCTCACCTTGTATCTAACCTTTTGTCGTTGAAGCTTTTCTGAAGTTGTTCGTAACGCTGGAGCCTTTGCCTTGTTTTCGAACAAATGTCCGTCACTCTCCAGAGACAAACACTTTAACAAATGGGACCAGATTGGTTTACCATTAGCGTAACACGATGACCAAATTGAACTTTCTGACATGATTACCTGCGATGACAGGCCAGTTGTTTACACACCTGACAGACAAACCAAGCATGTAAAAAAGACAGTTAAACGTAATCCTTAATACGGATTTTGGATGTTTGAGTGGATTACAGAAAACATAATTGAGTCTCACTTTATTATTATTTATGTTAATTATTATAACGTGTTAATCGTATTATTTTGTATTACTCTGTATATTATATAACCATTTATTATATTAAATGATTAATTGTTGTTAATGTGTTTACTAACAGGCCAAAGTTTCTCTCCTCAGAGGACTAAGGACAAACCGAGCTGTTGACCACCTCGGACCAATTACTGAGATAATCACCTCAGCTACTCAGCAGCTCAGGTGAGTGTGTGTTTGTGACAACAACCCCCCCCCCCCGAGACTCACTGTGACCACTGGGTCATAATTAGCTCTATGTACACTGGCTGTAGTCCGGAGAGGGGGGGGGGGAGCTTCTGTGGGCACGGCTGTGATCTGAACTCATTGCATCATATTACACACACACACACACACACACACACACACACACCACACACACACACCACACCACACACACACACACACACACACACACACACACACACACACACATACCCTGATAGACACACATCAACACTTTCCAGTCTTACCTAGAGACGCAACTAAAACTAGACTTTTTTGTATTTGCCAAAAGACAGAAAATATTTAGCTGATTAATGATTTCGGGGGGCCCTAAAGACCCTCATTACATCAGCTTCTGTGGACACTGCTGTCATCTGAAAACAATGCATCATCTTACTTAGGTGCAAACACACACACTCAGACACACACACACACACACACACACACACACACACACACACACACACACACACACACACACACACACACACACACGCACACACAGTTACATCACTTTAGGTCATTTCAGATAACGATGTCACCACATCTTGACATCTTTGACCTTAGAGTGTAAATGTTAAAGCTCTTTATTACTCAATTTGATGATGTGTCAACTCATTTGGTCGGTTTATCATCATTGACTCACACACATTTTATCGTGGGAAGGTCAACTTTAAGTTTTAGGGATGTTTGAGATGATGACACTTGGAAATGCTGTGCAGTGTTACAGACTAACTTAAATAAAAAACTGCTCCCACGGTGATCACCTCTACCAAACAGGAAGTGAACCCTTTTAAAGCTCAGAGCTTTTCCTTTCTGACGAAGCTCTTATTTTGATTAAACTACCTTCTGGTCCCTTTAAGGGCCACAAATACATATTTTCTCTATGTTTACCAAAAGCTCAGGAACATTCAAGAAGATATTCTGCAGATTCATTGACAATTTTTAATTGACGGGGCCCTACATGTAAATAACACACATTGCAAGGTTATTAACCAGTTTAGCCCCGAGCCTGTTTTTCAGGTCTCAGGCTTCAAAATGACATTCCCAGAATAAATGACTATAACTTCACTTCTAAAAGGGGTACATTAATAATCTTTGTTCTCAAAGCAATGATAAACCTGTGAGTTGGATGTAGAAAAGTCAGAATCAATATAGATTTTTCTTTAAATTTTAAAGTAAATTCAGATTGAACACAGTAAAAAAATTTAAATTATAGTTTCCGTCCAAAAAGAACCCATTACTTATAGTGAAAACCCCCCTTGAATGATGGGATAGTAGACTAAAAACTTTAGGAATCCAAACTGCAGGGCCGGTCCTAGACCTTTTGGTGCCTAGGCGAGATTATGATTTGGTACCACCCCCCCCCCCTCCAAGCAAAACACAATAGAATATATGAAGAATAAATGAAAAATCTCTACAAACGACCAATACACTACAACAACTGAAACTTATTGACATTGGTTGGTTATATACATAAAGAAGGTTTAAAATTAGGGCTGTCAGTCAATTAAAATAGTTAATCGCGATTAATCGCACATTTTTGATCTGTTCTAAATGCACCTTAGAGGAATATTTTTCAAGTTTTTAATACTCTTATCAACATATGAGTGGACAAATGTGCTTTATGCTAATGTTTATTATCATTTGAACAATGACAAATATTCGCCTCAATTCAACCTGGAACCTCTCTCATACAATAATACAATACAAATGGTGTGTGTGTGTGTGTGTGTGTGTGTGTGTGTGTGTGTGTGTGTGTGTGCGTGCGTGCATGTGTGTGTGTGTGTGATGGATCGTTGGAGCTATGTGCAATGCTCGAACGGGAGCTGCCTGGACGCTGCAATCATGTTGCGTACTATCCATGCTGAGTGTGCTGACTTTTCGTACAATGTCCCGCTGTCTGGCTTCCTGCATCAAGTCAAGTGCTCGGCGCAGTTGTAGCGAAATGTCGCTCCTCTGTTTTTCAGCTCCTTATATCCGTTAGCGCAGCTAGCTAGCACCAGATGCTAACAACAACAATGCACGTAAGGTCTCTCTCTCGCTCGAGCCACACATACACACACCCTCCCGGTCCTCCCGATGGCCAGTCGGTGCCTGCCGGTGAGCGTGGAAGTGTGGTCTGCTGCAAGCGAGCGGCAGGAGCGGGGCTGTCAGCATCAGCTTGTAGATGGTATTTTAAACTAGATGCGCTCTGAAACTACGGGGCGGCCGAGGACAAAAAATACACATGCGTTAATCGCGTTAAAATAATTAGTGACGTTAATTTTTTTTTGCGTTAACGCGTTATTAACGCGTTAACTTGACAGCCCTATTTAAAATGTATTCATTATTGTATGAACATACAATTGGGGGGTGGACGTCACATCCTCTAGGGCAGGGGTATTCAACTAAAATTCAACGAGGTCCAGTTAGAGAAAATCTCCCCATGCAAAGGTCCGGAACATCAAAATGTCTAAGTTGCTTCATGAATTAGCGTGATATGTATTGAAGTAGCCTGTAGCTTTATCAACGTGCATTTAAAAATAAAATAGAGAAAATAAATAAAATAGCTTTTGAAAATGTGTGCATCTTAAAAGTGCTTCATTTTAGATAAATACAATAAAGTGTAGCAGCAGCTTGAGTTTCCCTTTTTCTTTGTTAACCGTTTCACATCACGACTTAACAGTTTCAGACGATTATAGAACATATCAGTCTTTACACATCATAACAATTGAACAGTTTTAAAGTTTCTCTTTCTTTCCCTCTTATATTGCAGTCCCTCACTCACTTTGTTTTAATTCAGTGCGAGAATTGAGCTGGAGCTTGTCCTGCCAGGAGTTTAAATCTTGGCTGAAATGGTGTCAGGGCCATTCTCATACACACATGCAGGTGCTCATTGGTTAGCCTTGGTTAGCCTGCCCTGGAACGATATTTAGATATTTAGTTCTGACTTGAGAGGGAATGTTTGGTCAAACATTTTGTGTTTTGTCTCATAGTGGCGTTTTGGCACTTTTAATGAGCGCCACGGTCTCTGAACAAATGAGACACACTGGCTCTGTGCTCCCAGTGGGCAGGATGAACATGAACGAGTCCACTCAGGGTTCAAAGCTCTTCTCAATTGATCATGCTGTTGATAGTGCTACAGATGCGCTGCGAATAAAATTAGACTCTGTTGCTCCTTTGAAAAAGAAGAAAATAAAACAACATAGATTAGCTCCATGGCATAATGCCGAAACCCGCAAAATAAAGCAAAAGTCGAGACAACTTGAAAGGATATGGCGCAGTGTTGTAGTCAAGTCACCAATTCACGAGTCCAAGTCACTCTCGAGTCCCCACTCTTCGAGTCCGAGTCCAAGTCCGAGTCACCTAGGGAGAGTCGTAGTCGAGTCCGAGTCCAAGTCCGAGTCACCCAAGGAGTGTCCGAGTCGAGTCCGAGTCATCATTACCTGTGTTCGAGTCCGAGTCCAAGTCCGAGTCACCCAAGGAGTGTTCGAGTCGAGTCCGAGTCACCATTACCTGTGTTCGAGTCCAAGTCCAAGTAACCCAAGAAGAGTCCAAGTCAAGTCCGAGTCACAAGTCTTCATGTATTAATCTTAGTGGATATATGTGTTGAAATGTAGCTGTAGCTCCTCTACATTGCTTTTATCCTGTCATGGTATACTAATGTGTCTATTGAACTGCTGTGAAGCGAGTGTGGCTACAATTGTTGTATTAAAAAAGGTGCTATACAAATATAAAGCTTATTACTCATAATAATAATTATTATTATTATTATCATCATCAAGGTTGAGTCCAGTTCCAATATTGTCTCCAGTGCTCCGTTCTGGCATCTTCAAAGAGCTGCTTTACAAATGAAAATGGTATACATTAAACACAATGACACAATGTCACAATTGAACTTATTTAATGGTTTGAAAACCCACAGAAACTGAAAATACATTATTAAGAACAATAGAACATGAGAAAGCATGCAGGGCTTTCTACGCAATATAAGTAACATTTTCATTCAATTTCCAATTTGAATCTGGCTCCAATTCCTCTCTATGTTAGTGAAGTGATGGGGTCCCCTCTCCTACCATAATGTGGCCCTATTGGACAGACACCCAGTTGAAAGTATGCATTTAGAATACTTAAAAAGCATCTTACAGGTGTACGGAAAACCACAAACAACACCAGCAGAGCCGAATGAGGCCAATTCCAATAGAGTGGCACAGTGACGCGTCCTAAAACCCGGAAGTAAACTTCTTCCGGTTCCTTCGTCAAAGAAGCAATGCATTTTCTCCATAGGATTTTGGAAAATAGCTCGAAATAAGGTCTGTGGTTGAGACACATTTAAGAGACAGATCACGTGGAGATTATCCAAAACGTGATCTGTCTCTTAAATGTGTGTCAACCACAATATTAGAACTTGTGTTCTAATATTCTAATATATAGGCTATGTTCCACAATCATTCAAAGTAGCAGTGATAAAACCGCTTCTTAAAAAGCACAACCTCGATCCAGAGATTTTAGCCAATTATAGACCTATTTCTAATCTTCCGTTCCTCTCAAAAATTCTTGAGAAAGCAGTCGCAAAACAGCTGTGTGATTACTTAAAAAACAATGATTTATTTGAAGATTTTCAGTCTGGCTTTAGAACACATCATAGCACAGAGACAGCTCTGGTCAAAGTCACAAATGACATTCTAATAGCCTCTGACAAAGGACTTGTCTCTATTCTTGTTTTGCTCGATCTCAGTGCTGCATTTGATACTATTGATCATGATATCTTATTGCAAAGACTAGAGCACTTAGTTGGCATACAGGGAACTGCCTTAGGCTGGTTTAGGTCCTATCTATCTGAACGCTCTCAGTTTGTACGTGTCAATGATGAATCTTCCACGCAAACCAAAGTTAGCCACGGAGTGCCACAGGGCTCAGTGCTCGGACCTATTTTGTTCACATTATATATGCTTCCGTTAGGCAATATTATAAGGAATCATTCTGTAAATGTTCATTGTTATGCGGATGATACTCAACTATATTTATCAATCAAGCCTGATGAAATTAATCATCTAAATAAAATTCAAGACTGCCTCAAGGACTTAAAAACGTGGATGACCTTAAACTTTTTGATGTTAAACACGACCAAAACTGAAGTTATTGTACTTGGCCCGAAGAATCTACGAAACAAATTATCTAAAGATATACTAACTATGGATGGCATTAATTTGGCCTCCAGTGAGACTGTAAGGAATCTTGGTGTTATATTTGATCAAGATTTATCCTTTAACGCCCACATAAAATCAATTTCAAGGACCGCCTACTTCCATCTAAGTAACATTGCAAAAATCAGGCATATCTTGCCATATCTTGTGTACTAACCAGAGTTAGGAAAAGGGACCACATTACTCCTGTTCTGGCTGCCTTACACTGGCTCCCTATAGAACACAGGATAGAATTTAAAATTCTTCTTCCCGCCTACAAAGCCCTTAATGGGCAGGCGCCATCTTACCTTAAAGAACTCATTATAGCCTACTGTCCTACTAGGGCATTGCGTTCCAATAATGCAGGGTTGTTGGTTGTTCCTAGAGTCTCTAAAAGTACAATGGGAGCCAGAGCCTTTTCTTATCAAGCTCCACATTTGTGGAATCAGCTTCCAGTTTGTGTTCGGGCGGCAGACACCCTATCCGTTTTTAAGAGTGCGCTTAAGACCTTCCTTTTTGATAAAGCTTATAGTTAGGGCTGATTAGATTCAGCCCCTAGTTTTGCTGATATAGGCTTAGTTTGTCGGGGGACATCTTACTTCTTCCTTCTCTCTGTCTATACCTGTGTACTCCCATGTTCCGATTAACCCAGCTTCCCCAAATTTCTTTCTTTTTGGTGTCTATATACGCTGGGATCCGGAGTCATGGATGATCCTGCGGTCCTGTGTCCTGCATCACGAGCCCTGGATCTTGAGTCGTGGCTGTGGTCCTGGATCATAGGTCCTGGATGGATATCCTCGTGGATTCATCTTCCTATTATACACACATGCATTTCCAAACATTTGGACTACCTATGTTGCAAATGTATTATCTTTTCAATTTACACACGGCATCTATTGCACGACTGTCCGTCCTGGGAGAGGGATCCCTCCTCTGTTGCTCTCCCTGAGGTTTCTCCCATTTTTCCCTTTAAACTGTGGGTTTTCTTCGGAAGTTTTTCCTTGTACGATGTGAGGGTCTAAGGACAGAGGGTGTCGTATTGTCATACTGATATTTTGTACAAACTGTGAAGTCCACTGAGACAAATGTAACATTTGTGATATTGGGCTATATAAATAAACATTGATTGATTGATTGATTCTCACTGTCCACTTTCCTCTTCTTGGAGAGCGCCATGTGTAATTATTTGTCTCTCCCTGTCTGCCGCTAACACGCCTGTTCACTCTCCTCTCCGCTTCTCTCCCTGTATCGCTAATTATTCTCTTCACTCACTTTCCTCTCCGCTTCTCTCTGCCGCTTTCTCATCTCTTCTTCTGTGTTTCTCTCCCTATATCTATGATCTAGAGCAGGGGTCTCCAACACGTCGATCGCGAGCGGTAGCTCACAAGCCCTCAATAAGTAGCTCGCCAAGCAAATCCAAAATGTAAAAAATACACCAAAAATAAAGGAAATGTAATTAAAAGAATTTACCCTATGCATAAACGAAACCTCAATCATAGCGAACTCTATATACTTACTACAACTCTATATCTATCTAACACCCCTCCTCCCCCCACAACGAATATCGACCAATCACGTTCTTGCTTGATTTGCGGGACCAGCGTTGCAGTCGGGAAGAAAAGCAATGTGGAGCGGCACCTCACCGCTTCATAAGGAGTTTTAACCTTTCCTTCTGGCAGAATCTACACAACACATCTGCCCCATTGAGCACAGCATGCCAGCCTATACTGTAAAACACATGAGGGGCAGAGTTTTACTGTGTGTGTGTCGTTGCAACTTGAATATGTATTGCACTTGACGCACACACACGCATGGCGTAATTTCCACTGGGGACAGTCCCCCCAACTTTTCTAAATCCTGTTTGTGTCCCCCCACTTTACACATTTTTTTTTTTTTTAACACAAGCCGTCATCGCCACGGAGGAGCACACAGCCTCTGTGAGCGAGCGAGACAGAGAGAGAGAGAGAGAGAGAGCACACCTTTATCTATTTAATATAGTTGTAACAAATAAAGTAAGAAATCATTCCAATGTGTACTATATTGTATTTAAAAGGGGAGTGATTAGTAAAAGATGCATAAATAGAAAGAAAGAATGCGAACTAGGTAACATAAGATAAGAATACACAAGTTTAAATGATTTGTTATTGGTTGTGATCATATTCTAAAGATGATTGGAGTATTGAAAAGTATACAGCTCCCTTTCATCTGAGTGTTGAGAGCTGTATCCATAAATGCACTTTGTGCTCAAAGTGCACCAGATTGATGGATTTAACTTCAACATTTAAAAAAAATCTTCCCGGGGTGCATGCCCCCGGACCCCCCTTGAGGATGTGAGGTCCACCCCAAATAAAGCAGGTTGAAATAATTAAATTGCATACATGTTCTTTTAGTAAACACTGAAAACGGGTCCCACAGACCCAAACAGCACACAAAGGTTAAAGGTCAGCATATCATAATGTTTAAAATGAGCTAAATATATACACTGCAAAAAACAAAAAAAGAGGAGTAAAAGTAGCTCACGACTTGTTTTATTTTTGAAAGTAGCTCTCGTCCTAAAAAAGGTTGGAGACCCCTGATCTAAGGGGTACAACTTTAAACACCCATATGAAAAAGATTGGTTTACATTTTAATAAGTATGTGAACATAACCAATAACAAATAAATGTAACGTATTTTATTTTCTTGTTCATTTATATCTTATTTTACCTTAACATTTATTCATTCATGCATTTTTTTTAATATCTCCAGTTTTAAACAATATGTTTGGTTTACTGTCCTATAGTATGCATTGGAATGATTTAAAACCTGTTTTTATTTATCTTAATAATTATAAAGGTGTGCCTTGGAATATTTGTTTACATAAATTGTGATCAAACCGTTGAGACCCACTGAGATAACTTATGGCGCGTTTCTACTGCAGGCCTCGCTCGGTTTAGTTAGGCCTTGTTAGGCCCGGCTCACTTTAATGCTGCGCTTCCATTACAGTTTAGTAACTGGGGTAGTTACTATAGTAACGCAGTGTAGGCGGAGCCCTGACGTCATCTTCCATGAGAGCCCCAGAAAAACAACACAGCCGTTAGCTGTTAGCACTCAGAGCTCACAGCTCCTCGTATCTGTTCAGAAACTAGACAAAAGTTAAACAAGTACAAACCACAGACTGCCTGTGTCATGGAGAATACAGTCGCTGCTTTATTTATGTCTGTAGGCCGTTGCTGTGAGTGTGGACGGTCGGAGCATATATAACGTTAGCTTAGCCGATCTCCATTTAGAAAGCACGCATTTTAAAAGGTTTTCCCTAGAACCACGATTTAGTCGGGCAAGAAAAACTGTGAATTAGGACCCGCTAGCCGATACTAGGCCAAGTGGAAACGCAACCAAAAACGGGCCCCGCACGGCTCGGCACGCTTAAAGCGAGCTACCTGCTGCAGTGGAAACGCGACATTAGACTAAAGTGAACTATATCTAAACACTCAGAGTCCTTTACCTCACTGAGCTGTAGTTATCAGCCTCAATCCAACAACAATCTGTGATACCGATGCGCGCCCCCTCTCTCTCTCTCTTGCTCGCTCGGAGGCTCGCACATTGTAAACATTGCAAGGATTTCACAGCATTTAAAGGTGGGGTAGGTAAGTTTGAGAAACCAGCTCGAGTGCGCTAGAATTTGAAAAGACACAACCAGAATAAATCTGCCACTTCCTTACAGAGCCCCTCCTCCAACACACACAAACGCGCACATGACCAAGGAGGGCACGAGATAAGTTTGTGCCCAGATGGAAGGCTGACAGGCAGGTAGGCCATCCAGTTACTTTAGCCGGCTCAGATGATTGGTCGTGCTTTTTACAGCACGGCTTCCACAGATGATATTTCTTTATGGATTTTTTGTCAAAGTATTTCAGATATTCATTGCTATCGGGATGTTAAGAGCATTCCATGGAATATAACAAAAAGTGTATCTCGAGCCGGTTTCTCAAACGTACCTACCCCACCTTTAAGAGTATCATCTTACAGAGAAATATTGTAATCAAAAGCTCCTGTAATATAAAAAAAGAAATTCTATAAAACTACAGTAAAATTGGATTTCACATTATTCAACTATTATTTCACAGTAAAGCACTGTACTCAAAATCATATATAACCCATTACTGTAACATTTGAATAGAGTGGCAAAGTCACGCCCATCTACTTCCGCTCCATGGGACCTTATTTTGGAAAAATAATGTATTGAAGTCAATGGAGAGAGAAAACGTATCTTTCGATCCCGTTTTGAATTGTGCCATGAATTACACACACGTGATGTTTGTCAATCTTAAAAGATAATTTCCATGTCAAAAAAGTCACATGTTGCGCTGTCGGGTGCTGACCAATCTCGAAGCGTCATTTCTTGACTGGCAGCAAAAACAACCAATCACAGCAGTGCTTCTCTGGCTGGCTCCATCCAATCACAAACAAGAAGTGTTCTCCCTAAAGGAATACCCTTTCCGTCCAATCTGAAATGCTGTGGTGTTTTTCTGAAATGAGTATGTAAGTCGCTTTGGATAAAAGCGTCTAACAAGTGACATGTAATGTAATCAAGTTAACTTATTTTGAATGCTATTATTTATGCTATTTTATGGTTTTCAAGTTGTATTATATACTGTAATAGACAATAACATAATCAAATAATACAATATAATATAATTATACAATATTATTTAGTATAATCATGTATAAATGGAAATTATTTAATAAATGGTAATACGATAACACTTCCTTTATGATTACTTAAGTAAAAATATTTATTAACTTGTTATTGTTGCACACATTAAAACATTTTATATACTATATTTATTATGTCTTACAGTTTTTCTCGATTGCTAACACACATTGTTCAGTTTCTCAGAACACTAAATACAATTCACAAAACCCCACACCCAAAGTGCAAAACACCTAATTTCTCCTGCTAAGTGAAGAACTGCACTCAAAACTACAAAAGCACTTACCGAATGCAACCCTTTGCACCAAATATAACACACTGCATTCTTAATACTAGATTATACATAGAGCAGTGTTTCTCAAAACTTACCATACCAAGGACTTAGCCAATAAAAAAACACTCGCGGACCACCTAACTCCACAAATATAAAAAAACACATCGTTTTTCTAGAACAGATTACAAATCGCCTGAAAATTGTACAAACAAGTGGCCACATGTGCGATGAAGGTGTTGCGCTGGGCTATATCCTGCAATCGAAAGTGAAACTTAAGCTTGCTCCACTGCGGAGATATTCCCGCGAGAGTGCGGAAAACTGAAATGTATTCATTTATTTATTTAAAATGTGAAATGTTACCAATATACTCACGGACCACTAGGGGGAACTAACGGACCACCAGTGGTCCGCGGACTACACTTTGAGAAGCACTGAGGTTTCTGCAGAGAAAGATTGCTTGAGTTTACAGAAATACAGTAAATGAAGAAATACAAATGAGCTGTTGAAAAGAAATCACATTTTATTCAAACTAACTTTGTGCAGCATCTCAGCACATAGCTACTATGCTTCAGATCTCTCTAAGTGTGACGCATTGTTTGCCAAAACCCAGTTTGTAACTGCTGCTTCCTGCCTCATTGAACACCCTTAGCCTTCCACCTCTTTGTTTCTCAGTCCTTCAGATAAACAACAAAGACATAGTGGTTGGTCAGTGTGTGTGTTGCATAACAGTAAGTTTACCACAGTACATTGCGCAGGATTGTTGTACAGTTATAGTATGCAACATGCCAACAATTCAATTACAGTAATGAAGTAAATACGTTTCACCCAACAGATATAAGCTCTGAGATATCATGAGTTATGCAGAGCTACTGGTAACTAACCTGTTTTCAAGACTAAGTGTCCGGATTACAGAGGCGACAGTACATCGGCTTAGATTAGGCTGAACCCTCTGCCCAGCCTCTCTCATCGTCACACCATGGTTGATAACATTTCATTTCATTAGAGAGTATTCTTCTTTGTCCACGTCTTCTCCCTCCAGCTCTACCTCTACCTCTCATTCTTCATCCTCTCACTCTCACCCACCTCTTCCTCCTCCTCTCACTCTCAGCCCAGCCCAGCTCTTCCTCTTCCTCTTCCTCTTCTTCGTGCTTCCATAGAGTTTTGGAGATTTGAGCCGATGTTTTGCTCTTTGAGTGTACAGTTAAAATTAAATTGTGCTTCATGTAGGTCTGTTAGCAATCGAGAAAAACTGTAATAACTACTGAATGATTTGGAAACCTTTAGAACATTTTGTAAAACATCTTAACACTAAGAATCAGAGGATGAAACCCTCTCTATTTGTCACACACATGTTCACACACACAGCACACAGTGAAAATGGACCTATGCATTTAACCCATCCTAATACCGGGGAGCAATGGGGTGTCAGGTGCCTTGCTCAAGGGCACCAGGGACAGTGCCACTGAACCTCTCCAAATACCAGTCCACACTCCATATTTAGGTCGGTTTGGGGACTTGAACCGGCAACCCTACGGCTCCCAGTCCCTCCAGACTGAGCCACTGCCGTACAGTTACACATTACATAAAGCGAAAAATCTGTATTGATTGACAAAGTAAAACAACTATCATCTAGTTTAATAAAGTTTACTAAATCTCAGATAGTTTTTGATGATGATGATGATGATGATGATGATGATGATGATGATGATGATGATGATGAGCAGCTGTATTCACTGCTTCATCTGTTTGTGATCAAATATCTTCAGTCCTTCTCTTCTCCTGTTGGGCCGTCTTCAGCCAGCTCTCCACGTGTTTCTCAATCTCCTGAGAGGATAAGGAGGGAGAGTGTTTGAAGGACTTCATCTTCATCATGTGTGTGTGTGATGCAGATTACACACTCACACCACCGAGGGATACACACCTGTCTGGCGTTCTTCAGCGAGCGGCGGTCGGTGACTCTTCCTCTCGCCATGTCCGCACAGTGAGCGCTGTCTCGAATGAAAACGCTCTCTGCTTCCTCTCCTCCATCGGTCCTGTTCCCCACCGACAGCTCCTTCCACGGGTCGACCCCACCTGTGGGAAAGGTGATGGAGATTTATAAGCATGACTTTTTACCACTTTATTTATCCTTTAGTTATGCAGGGTTTCTTCCACTAAAAAATATGTTTTCTTGAAGGGTGTTACCTGACAACATGTCTGCACGTGTACATGGAAAAAGTGCATAATATATTTAGGGCAGGTGAACCATGAAATGACATTTACATGTTCTCCTTTGTCGAGTCATGTGATTCTCAGCCTCTCACCGTTGACGTAGAGCACCCGGTGTGTGTGTGGCTCGTCTCCTCCGTAGTAACGGTTGGTGAAGGCGACGCGTCCAGGCAGGGAATTCTGGGAAATTCCAAACAGCTCGAGACAGATCTCAGTCTGTGACCTCAGGGTCACCACCCCAGAGAACGGACAAGAAGCATCCTCACAGGTCTGATCTACACACACACACACACACACACACACACACACACACACACACACACACACCACACACACACACACACACACACACACACACACACACACACACACACACACACACACACACACACACACACACACACACACACACATACACACACACAGCTGATGTAAAGAACGATGGTCTACTACGTGTGTGAGAGTTGTGAGTGTGAGTGTGTGAGTGTGTAGGGAAAGCCCTAGCTCGGGTGTTGGCCAACAGACTCACCCCCTGTCAGAAAGCATCCTTCTTGAGTCTCAGAGTGGATTTCGCCCAAACAGAGGCACTACAGACATGATTTTCACTACTCGCCAACTGCAAGAAAAATGCCGGGAACAAAATCCACCATTATACATGGCCTTCATCGACCTCACCAAAGCCTTGGACTCAGTGAACCGTCAGGCCCTCTGGCTGGAACTGGCAAAGATTGGCTGCCCAGAAAAATACGTCCGGGTACTGAGACTGCTGCATGACAATATGTCATCCATGGTATCAGTGGCAGTGGAGACGAAAGTGAACCCTTCCGGGTCGATACAGGAGTCAAACAGGGATGTGTCATCGCTCCAACGCTATTCTCCATCTTTGTTGCTGCTATCCTACATCTCACAAGCAAGCATCTGCCCCAGGGAGTTAACATCATGTACAGAACTGACGGCCAACTCCTCAACATCAACCGTTTCAGGGCTCCAGGTCAAACCACCACCTTATCGATCATGGAGCTGCAGTATGCGGACGGCAACGCCCTTGTAGCCCTCTCGGAAGAGGACAGGGTATCCTATCAGCCTTTGCGAAAGCATACAAACAGCTAGGTCTAGCCATCAACATAAAAAAGACTCAAATCCTCCACCAACCACCACCAAACAGCAGTACGCCTGTCCTACCCCCAAACATCTCCATTGACAACATCAGACTGTAAAATGTGGACTACTTCCCATACCTTGGCAGCCTCCTATCATCAAAAGCTGTTATTGATGATGAAATACACCATCGCCTCAGCTGTGCCAGTGGGGCTTTCTCAGGGCTAAGGAAGAGAGTCTTTGAGAACCCTGACCTCCAAGCGAAGACCAACATCTTGGTCTATAAAGCTGTGGTGCTCCCCACTCTTCTGTATGGATCAGAGGCCTGGACCACATACAGCAGGCACTTAAGGGCACTTGAGGCATACCATCAGAGATCCCTCCGAAAAATCCTCAGGAGAAACCTTGTCCGTGAGGGTGCTGCACTATACAATGATGACCTCTGCCATGCTGCACAAGACAAGCGCAGACTCAGGAAGGAGAGCAACCACCAAACAGGTCCAACCCAAACCTCCACCACTACATTCCCCTGTCCACACTGCACAAGTTGGTCTCTGAGACTCAAAAAAGCCTTTTTCGCATACATGTCCACTTTGCATCCCAGAGGTCGTGCTGTAAAGTATTTTAAGGGTACAGTACACGTCAAATACATAACTGCAGGAACTCGGGTATTTGAAATATACAGGGTGATTTCTCCTTGGTGCTTCATCACAGGTGTCTGAAACTGATATGGCACTTTCTGGTGTTCCAGGGACCAACATGTTCGAGTATCAGCTTCCTGTGTCGATGCATTGTGGAGATATGGCCGTGTCAATTTCAAATACCCCAGATCCTGCAGTAATATATTTGAAGTGTAGAATGTCTAATTTTACCTGCCCTTTTTAAGAACATGTTCTTTCAAATAAATGTTTAATTGTTGCTTGGCATGAAAATCACTGCTCCAGGAACTCTGCCGTAAGGATACGAGTTTTGCCCGAAAGACATAGAAAAACAAGTCAAAGCAAAGCAGGGAACCCCGTGGTCTCAGAATGTACATGTCCACAAATACACCACTTGAATCTGGAGATCCTCTGACCTTTTCTCAGGTCAAAGGGGAGGGGTAAGGGAAGTAAGCCCCGCCATGTCCACTTCATGGAAGCCATGACAACTGTAAAGTATTTGAAATGCACAGAATCAGCAAAGAATGGTTTAAATGATGTGGATGTTGCTGCCTCATATGGACATCAGTGAGGTCCCAGAGGTTGCCTGATGGGAGTTTTGAACAACAATCTCTTGAGAAAAGATACAGTGGCCTTAGTTGATTGTTGAAAAGGGAAATATGTATCTGATGTTGACATTCGCATGATGAATAAGGAAGGGTAACGGTAGAGACCCCCGCCCCAAAAACAAATGCCGTAGGGATCCACAAAAAGCCCCATGTCAGTTGGCCTTCGCCGTCCTCCTGCCCTTCTTCCAGAGGGGTCCTCCATTGTTTTTCGTCGTCCTGGCCTTACTGTACATTGACTTTACCCACCTGCCCTTTCCCCTGGTCTTTGCCCCTCCTGCCGTCCTGATTACCTGATTGTTCACCTGTTGTCCTTGTGTTTTTCCTGCACTGCCCAGCTGCATGTATTTTAGTTCTGGTTTCCTGTTGGTGTTGTATTGTTCATGGGAGAGTTCTGTTTCATTAGTTTTTACCTTGCCCTGTTTATTCATTCCTGGTTAAACTAAAGTAAAGGAACTTTACTTAAAAGTTACTTTGTGTCCAGGGGCCTCATTTATAAACGGTGCGTACGCTCAAAAGATGGCGTACGCCAGTTTCTACGCAATGTTTGCGATTTCTAAAAAACTAACTTGACGGGAAAACGTGCGGTCCTCCACGCAAACTCTAACCCATGCGTACGCACTAAGCACAACAACGGGAGAGACGAGAAACTGCGACACCAGAAGGAAGAATGGAGAGAAATATGTGGAAATATACCATAAATAAAATGTTACCTCTCATTTAACATAAATGAAGAATTCATTTTCAAACATTGATTAAAGCTGATCTTAAAATGATTAAACAAACGCCTGTTTGAGACTCCTCAGTGCACACAAACACATAACTTGGAGAAATAAATAAATACGGATATGTTATTTAAAACCACCTCGAATATGTTGTGTTAATGTTATGAAATGTTGTCTCATAAATGATGCGGTTTTGCATTTCTAGGTTGTACGAGCATGGTTTTATATACTACCATGTTTAAACATGTTTTATGCCGTTGCTAAGACTTGATAAGTCGCTATCAACACACAGTGATATGGAAATATAGAACACCATATGTCGGGCTAAATTGTACAGCTAATATAACACATTAGTTGTATTTCCTCTAACTGGTGGATATAGAGTTGCTGCGGGGGGTTGAGATGCACAGGCTGCAGTGGAGACGCTGCGCACAGCTGATCGACAGCTGGGACACAAATCTTTTCCCCGTTCACTTCTTACAGTTTCTCATCGAGGGGGGGTCTCCTGTCCCCGGTACAAACACACTGCCTGAGGAAGGATATGTGTATTTATTTTGTCATGAACCTTTTTCGGACCACTTATTTATTTATTTTGGTGACGATCCGACCTCCAGCTGCTACTCTGGTTCAAACTGCATCCACCAAACAATATCATTTATCTCGACTCCCCAAAATAACCCAAAGCTGACACGGTGTGAGATGTCTTGTTTAGCTGTTCTGTACGTAGCACGTCCTACGCTGATAGTGTTTTATAAATCGGAAGAAGTCTGTGCGTATTTAATTGCTTTGTCCTACGTAAGCAACCTTCCCACGTGAATCCTACGCAAGGCTTTATACATGAGGCCCCTGCTCTTGTAAATCCCTGATCTCCTGGTGAAACTGCTCACTATGTCTGCCCTCTCTAAATTATAGTTTCTTAAGTGTTTTGTTTTGTTCCTTTGATGCGGGGAACCAACTGGATATGTTGCAGATTCTCGATCTCTCATATTCATCATCTATTTTTTTGCATTCTTTTGTGTGATCAAATCAAAGAATTCAAGTTTTCAAGATTTAAAATGTTTATTAACACTTTATTTTCCATTATGAACATCATCAAAGAAACTACGACAGAGAAACTAAATGAGTAAAGCCCGGCAGGAAAGGCACCCTAAAGCTGCAAAATGACAGATATGTTCCCTAGCATTAAGTATCCACACCACGTGAACTATATGTGTTTTACACAACGCATAAATGCCATCTACACTTAATCAAGTTCTTCAAAAAATAATAGAATAAGTTAAAGTTAAAGAATTAGAGTAAAGCAGCTCCAGGTGCTCATGTCGATCAACAAGTGCAATCACAGCTTTGAAACCACAAAACACTCCAAAGGCATATACATGATAATAATATATAGGCTATACATATATATGTGGAGGAAACTTCTGTGCAGCAGTGCAGTAGAAGTCACCGACTCAGGAAGGAGACACAGTAGAGCAGAGCTTATATGTCAAACACTGATGGTTTATTGGAGTTACGGCCGGAGGATTCCACATCACAAGTCACAGCAGTCACGGTGAGACTGCACGGGAGGAGTGCCACGTCAATTCTGGAGCGCCTCTCTCTCGTAGTAGCCCATTTACTGGTTTCACAGAGAGTGATCAACATATTTTGATAAGATAGCTTAGACAGTTGGCACACTGAGTCACTTGCAATCCGTCACTTAGGGCCTCGAAGATTTCATACGTTGGAGTCCACAATCAACAAAGAAGGAAGTGTCCCAGTGCACCCACAACAACAGACCATCTGTGACCTAGTGTTGCCCGGGTCACAGAATGGGAACAATACTTTATGGCTGAAGCAGCCTATGTCCTAAAGGAGATAAACAGACATCAGGGTTAGTCATGCACGTCATATCTAGGAGGACAATATTTCCCTAACAATATATATATATTTATGAATCTTTATCCTTTTAGCCATACCTGTAGAAGGGCAACTAATGAAATTAACGAGCTGAGGACCAAAATGCAGAACACGGGAAAACAAGGAATAGTTATATAACCAGCTTTATTGAAGGCAATAGGGGTGTAACAGAGTGAGAGAGAGAGACAGGGTGGGACTACCAGGTGACTAAGGATATTAATGCAGAAAATAGGTGAGTGAGAAAGCAGACTGTGACAGAAATCCCATTACTATTTATAGCTAGCTACAGACCAAATCAGCCTAACAAAAGTGATTAACTAAAACACAGTATATACAGTAAGCAGAAGAATATATCAATTAAGAGTATGATTGATAGTCAGTGATGTTACATTCCCAGCAGAGAGTATTATCACAATCTTAATGTTATGTAACCTCGAAGATTGAAATCTGAACTCATTACTCTTCACAGTAAATCAGTAATGAAAACATTATTTGAATTTAATCAACATCTTGAGATGGTGTGAAATATCTTTTTCATTTTGAGTCCGTATATGAGTGGGTTGAAAAGGGGGTTATAAGAAATGACTTGCAAAGTCAATATCAAACGTGTAGTTACAGGAATATTAAATCCAAGACGAACTATGATGCCATCAAAAGCGAAAAAACAGTGAAAAGCAGATTAAACCAACAGGTGGGGTAAACAGGTCTGCGCAGCTTTTCTCCTGTACTCTCTACCATGTGTATATGATATTATAAGTATCCTGGTGTATGTCAAAAGTATGAAGATAAGAGGCAGAAGGGACAGATTTATCAACACGAACGCTCCATATACAGAGAGAGCGCTCGAGCTCACACACTGAAGATTGTAAATTGAATTGTTACAAAAAAATCTCCCTCACGGTAAAACGGCAGAGTTTGCTCTTAGAGTAAAGAACAATTCCCACTGCACTCACACACGTCGGCAGAAGCCAAGACAAAACCAGAAAGACAATGACAGTTCTTCTTCTCATGATGGTTGAATCTTGCAAGGTACATATAGACACATATCTGTCATAGGCCATGGCTGCCAGCAGGAAAACTCTGAGTAGGACAGAGTGATATAAATCACAGTTTTGAAAGAGACACGCTCGATACGATATGATCTGTTTCTCTGATACAAAGTCAATCAGAAGCTTCTGGTAGGAATGTTAGTGCTATAAAGAACAGAGTTAATCAACAAAGCTGCAATGAATATGTACATAGGCTCATGGAGGCTTTTGTGAATAACAATGATGTTAGACAATAGTGGAATTACTGCATGACGATAAAAAGTAAACTGTAAACATGATCACAAAGTACAGATATCTATATCTCTGCACTCCACATGCCCATCAAGAGTTATATATGTCACATTATAATCACCAGCCATCAATAGTTTGTATAAAACAAGGCAGATTATGTTAACAGCATACGTGAATTAAGATATGAAACCATACAACCTGTAAAGTAACCTGCACCTCAGAGCTGTGAACAGCTCCGTGGATTCCTCTTTATCAGATTCTTCAGCCTCGACAGATCTCATTAAAACTTTTCACAAAGATCTGACCAACTTGTAAACAACTGAATGAAACTCTAGAGGCATGTGGACACCAACAGGGAGGGGGGGGGGGGGGGGGGGGGGGGTTGCTGGCTGCAGAACAAATGCAGGTATGAAAGAATAAAATGCTTAAAGCAGTTAGAGATCGAGATTTATATTATTTTATTTGTTACTTTTCACGTTAGAGCAAATGTTCTGGAGACCCAAATGTTCTGTCTTCATACAGGTCAAAACGTATACAGCTAAATATTTCTGTACTTCTTGGATATTAAACGAGATTTTCACTTTTTTATATTCAGACATTAATCCATTAAACATTTACAGAACACATTGTATACTTAAGCAATCATCCACGAGAGGCCGTTCTTGAACCTATGTGTTATAGAATAGTACTTACTCAATTGCATTTAGTAACACCATCTTCCAGTGTGTCTTTAAATTAAACATACGTATGCATCTGAAGCATCAAGTTAATAGTAATCAATGGAATAATACTTTGTGGTTATTTCTTAATGTAAGCAATTCTTTGCACATTTGCACACAGAGCTACCAGACTTCTGATGTGCAATAACTGCCGTAGGGTTGTCGGTTCAAGTCCCCGAACAGACCTACGAATGGAGTGTGGACTGCTACTGCTGGGAGAGGGCCCACTGACTCAATAGCTATACTAGGATGGCGTTAAAAGCTGAGACCACATTTCACTGTGTGCTTTTTTAAATGTATTTGTGACCAAGGAGGTTTTTATCCTCCAATTAAAAATATACAATACTTTGTGCAATATACCCTCCTGCTACTTTATTAACATGGCGTACATGTCTGTTGTATTGTTTTTGACTTATTGTGTTATTAATAACGTGTGCATACTTGACCTTACCATTCACGATCTGCTGTTCATGAACATTTCCACGGATGCGGGACGAATAAAGGACTTCTGGTTCTGGTTCAATGAGATCTTTATGAAGGCCATTTGATGAGGCACTCAGAACGTTCCCTATTGCATCAGAAGAGTGTTTGCCATCAGCATCTTGAGGACAGGTGCATTATATGTTAAGCTTTGATGTGATAGGCAGTCTGTGTGTGCAAGGAGCCTCACAAAGTGCAGAGGAAGGATGCTCAGTAAGGGACACTGACGTGGAGACTTCTGAGGGAGGAGAGGTGGATTTTAAACTCATACATGGTGTACACCCTACAGGAGAATAGGGTAACAAATAAACTAGCAGATATCACCATGTGTGGCCTAGCATTACTATACTTGTGGGGACCAAAATCTGTGTACACAGTCATGTGTGGGGACTCGCCTCCCTCATGGGGACAAATTGGAGGTCCCCATGAGGGGAATCATTAATTTAGGGTGAAGACTTGGTTAAGGTTAAGGTAAGGGTTAGGGTTAGGCATGTGTTGGTCATGGTTAAGGTTAGGATAAGTCTCCAGGAAATGCATGTAAGTCAATGTAATGTCCCCTGAAGTGATGTAATACATGGTGTGTGTGTGTGTGTGTGTGTGTGTGTGTGTGTGTGTGTGTGTGTGTGTGTGTGTGTGTGTGTGTGTGTGTGGGTATTGTGTGTGTGTGTGTGTGGTGTGAAAAAAAAGGTGAAAAACAAACTTACTGAAAATAAGTTGTTCTTTAGAAATGTGGTTGTCCTAGTAGCTCACCTTGTATCTAACCTTTTGTCGTTGAAGCTTTTCTGAAGTTGTTCGTAACGCTGGAGCCTTTGCCTTGTTTTCGAACAAATGTCCGTCACTCTCCAGAGACAAACACTTTAACAAATGGGACCAGATTGGTTTACCATTAGCGTAACACGATGACCAAATTGAACTTTCTGACATGATTACCTGCGATGACAGGCCAGTTGTTTACACACCTGACAGACAAACCAAGCATGTAAAAAAGACAGTTAAACGTAATCCTTAATACGGATTTTGGATGTTTGAGTGGATTACAGAAAACATAATTGAGTCTCACTTTATTATTATTTATGTTAATTATTATAACGTGTTAATCGTATTATTTTGTATTACTCTGTATATTATATAACCATTTATTATATTAAATGATTAATTGTTGTTAATGTGTTTACTAACAGGCCAAAGTTTCTCTCCTCAGAGGACTAAGGACAAACCGAGCTGTTGACCACCTCGGACCAATTACTGAGATAATCACCTCAGCTACTCAGCAGCTCAGGTGAGTGTGTGTTTGTGACAACAACCCCCCCCCCCGAGACTCACTGTGACCACTGGGTCATAATTAGCTCTATGTACACTGGCTGTAGTCCGGAGAGGGGGGGGGGGAGGCTTCTGTGGGCACGGCTGTGATCTGAACTCATTGCATCATATTACACACACACACACACACACACACACACCACACACACACACACACACAACACCACAAACACACACACACCACACACACACACACACACACACACACATACCCTGATAGACACACATCAACACTTTCCAGTCTTACCATAGAGACGCAACTAAAACTAGACTTTTTGTATTGCCAAAAGACAGAAAAATATTTAGCTGATTAATGATTTCGGGGGGCCCTAAAGACCCTCATTACATCAGCTTCTGTGGACACTGCTGTCATCTGAAAACAATGCATCATCTTACTTAGGTGCAAACACACACACTCAGACACACACACACACCACACACACACACACACACACACACACACACACACACACACACACACACACACACACACACGCACACACAGTTACATCACTTTAGGTCATTTCAGATAACGATGTCACCACATCTTGACATCTTTGACCTTAGAGTGTAAATGTTAAAGCTCTTTATTACTCAATTTGATGATGTGTCAACTCATTTGGTCGGTTTATCATCATTGACTCACACACATTTTATCGTGGGAAGGTCAACTTTAAGTTTTAGGGATGTTTGAGATGATGACACTTGGAAATGCTGTGCAGTGTTACAGACTAACTTAAATAAAAAACTGCTCCCACGGTGATCACCTCTACCAAACAGGAAGTGAACCCTTTTAAAGCTCAGAGCTTTTCCTTTCTGACGAAGCTCTTATTTTGATTAAACTACCTTCTGGTCCCTTTAAGGGCCACAAATACATATTTCTCTATGTTTACCAAAAGCTCAGGAACATTCAAGAAGATATTCTGCAGATTCATTGACAATTTTTAATTGACGGGGCCCTACATGTAAATAACACACATTGCAAAGGTTATTAACCAGTTTAGCCCCGAGCCTGTTTTTCAGGTCTCAGGCTTCAAATGACATTCCCAGAATAAATGACTATAACTTCACTTCTAAAAGGGTACATTAATAATCTTTGTTCTCAAAGCAATGATAAACCTGTGAGTTGGATGTAGAAAGTCAGAATCAATATAGATTTTTCTTTAAATTTTAAAGTAAATTCAGATTGAACACAGTAAAAAAATTTAAATTATAGTTTCCGTCCAAAAAGAACCCATTACTTATAGTGAAAACCCCCCTTGAATGATGGGATAGTAGACTAAAAACTTTAGGAATCCAAACTGCAGGGCCGGTCCTAGACCTTTTGGTGCCTAGGCGAGATTATGATTTGGTACCCCCCCCCCCCCCTCCAAGCAAAACACAATAGAATATATGAAGAATAAATGAAAAATCTCTACAAACGAACAATACACTACAACAACTGAAAACTTATTGACATTGGTTGGTTATATACATAAAGAAGGTTTAAAATTAGGGCTGTCAGTCAATTAAAATAGTTAATCGCGATTAATCGCACATTTTTGATCTGTTCTAAATGCACCTTAGAGGAATATTTTTCAAGTTTTTAATACTCTTATCAACATATGAGTGGACAAATGTGCTTTATGCTAATGTTTATTATCATTTGAACAATGACAAATATTCGCCTCAATTCAACCTGGAACCTCTCTCATACAATAATACAATACAAATGGTGTGTGTGTGTGTGTGTGTGTGTGTGTGTGTGTGTGTGTGTGTGTGCGTGCGTGCATGTGTGTGTGTGTGTGATGGATCGTTGGAGCTATGTGCAATGCTCGAACGGGAGCTGCCTGGACGCTGCAATCATGTTGCGTACTATCCATGCTGAGTGTGCTGACTTTTCGTACAATGTCCCGCTGTCTGGCTTCCTGCATCAAGTCAAGTGCTCGGCGCAGTTGTAGCGAAATGTCGCTCCTCTGTTTTTCAGCTCTTATATCCGTTAGCGCAGCTAGCTAGCACCAGATGCTAACAACAACAATGCACGTAAGGTCTCTCTCCTCGCTCGAGCCACACATACACACACCCTCCCGGTCCTCCCGATGGCCAGTCGGTGCCTGCCGGTGAGCGTGGAAGTGTGGTCTGCTGCAAGCGAGCGGCAGGAGCGGGGGCTGTCAGCATCAGCTTGTAGATGGTATTTTAAACTAGATGCGCTCTGAAACTACGGGGCGGCCGAGGACAAAAAATACACATGCGTTAATCGCGTTAAAATAATTAGTGACGTTAATTTTTTTTTGCGTTAACGCGTTATTAACGCGTTAACTTGACAGCCCTATTTAAAATGTATTCATTATTGTATGAACATACAATTGGGGGGTGGACGTCACATCCTCTAGGGCAGGGGTATTCAACTAAAATTCAACGAGGTCCAGTTAGAGAAAATCTCCCCATGCAAAGGTCCGGAACATCAAAATGTCTAAGTTGCTTCATGAATTAGCGTGATATGTATTGAAGTAGCCTGTAGCTTTATCAACGTGCATTTAAAAATAAAATAGAGAAAATAAATAAAATAGCTTTTGAAAATGTGTGCATCTTAAAAGTGCTTCATTTTAGATAAATACAATAAAGTGTAGCAGCAGCTTGAGTTTCCCTTTTTCTTTGTTAACCGTTTCACATCACGACTTAACAGTTTCAGACGATTATAGAACATATCAGTCTTTACACATCATAACAATTGAACAGTTTTAAAGTTTCTCTTTCTTTCCCTCTTATATTGCAGTCCCTCACTCACTTTGTTTTAATTCAGTGCGAGAATTGAGCTGGAGCTTGTCCTGCCAGGAGTTTAAATCTTGGCTGAAATGGTGTCAGGGCCATTCTCATACACACATGCAGGTGCTCATTGGTTAGCCTTGGTTAGCCTGCCCTGGAACGATATTTAGATATTTAGTTCTGACTTGAGAGGGAATGTTTGGTCAAACATTTTGTGTTTTGTCTCATAGTGGCGTTTTGGCACTTTTAATGAGCGCCACGGTCTCTGAACAAATGAGACACACTGGCTCTGTGCTCCCAGTGGGCAGGATGAACATGAACGAGTCCACTCAGGGTTCAAAGCTCTTCTCAATTGATCATGCTGTTGATAGTGCTACAGATGCGCTGCGAATAAATTAGACTCTGTTGCTCCTTTGAAAAGAAGAAAATAAAACAACATAGATTAGCTCCATGGCATAATGCCGAAACCCGCAAAATAAAGCAAAAGGTCGAGACAACTTGAAAGGATATGGCGCAGTGTTGTAGTCAAGTCACCAATTCACGAGTCCAAGTCACTCTCGAGTCCCCACTCTTCGAGTCCGAGTCCAAGTCCGAGTCACCTAGGGAGAGTCGTAGTCGAGTCCGAGTCCAAGTCCGAGTCACCCAAGGAGTGTCCGAGTCGAGTCCGAGTCATCATTACCTGTGTTCGAGTCCGAGTCCAAGTCCGAGTCACCCAAGGAGTGTTCGAGTCGAGTCCGAGTCACCATTACCTGTGTTCGAGTCCAAGTCCAAGTAACCCAAGAAGAGTCCAAGTCAAGTCCGAGTCACAAGTCTTCATGTATTAATCTTAGTGATATATGTGTTGAAATGTAGCTGTAGCTCCTCTACATTGCTTTTATCCTGTCATGGTATACTAATGTGTCTATTGAACTGCTGTGAAGCGAGTGTGGCTACAATTGTTGTATTAAAAAAGGTGCTATACAAATATAAAGCTTATTACTCATAATAATAATTATTATTATTATTATCATCATCAAGGTTGAGTCCAGTTCCAATATTGTCTCCAGTGCTCCGTTCTGGCATCTTCAAAGAGCTGCTTTACAAATGAAAATGGTATACATTAAACACAATGACACAATGTCACAATTGAACTTATTTAATGGTTTGAAAACCCACAGAAACTGAAAATACATTATTAAGAACAATAGAACATGAGAAAGCATGCAGGGCTTTCTACGCAATATAAGTAACATTTTCATTCAATTCCAATTTGAATCTGGCTCCAATTCCTCTCTATGTTAGTGAAGTGATGGGGTCCCCTCTCCTACCATAATGTGGCCCTATTGGACAGACACCCAGTTGAAAGTATGCATTTAGAATACTTAAAAAGCATCTTACAGGTGTACGGAAAACCACAAACAACACCAGCAGAGCCGAATGAGGCCAATTCCAATAGAGTGGCACAGTGACGCGTCCTAAAACCCGGAAGTAAACTTCTTCCGGTTCCTTCGTCAAAGAAGCAATGCATTTTCTCCATAGGATTTGGAAAATAGCTCGAAATAAGGTCTGTGGTTGAGACACATTTAAGAGACAGATCACGTGGAGATTATCCAAAACGTGATCTGTCTCTTAAATGTGTGTCAACCACAATATTAGAACTTGTGTTCTAATATTCTATATATAGGCTATGTTCCACAATCATTCAAAGTAGCAGTGATAAAACCGCTTCTTAAAAAGCACAACCTCGATCCAGAGATTTTAGCCAATTATAGACCTATTTCTAATCTTCCGTTCCTCTCAAAAATTCTTGAGAAAGCAGTCGCAAAACAGCTGTGTGATTACTTAAAAACAATGATTTATTGAAGATTTTCAGTCTGGCTTTAGAACACATCATAGCACAGAGACAGCTCTGGTCAAAGTCACAAATGACATTCTAATAGCCTCTGACAAAGGACTTGTCTCTATTCTTGTTTTGCTCGATCTCAGTGCTGCATTTGATACTATTGATCATGATATCTTATTGCAAAGACTAGAGCACTTAGTTGGCATACAGGGAACTGCCTTAGGCTGGTTTAGGTCCTATCTATCTGAACGCTCTCAGTTTGTACGTGTCAATGATGAATCTTCCACGCAAACCAAAGTTAGCCACGGAGTGCCACAGGGCTCAGTGCTCGGACCTATTTTGTTCACATTATATATGCTTCCGTTAGGCAATATTATAAGGAATCATTCTGTAAATGTTCATTGTTATGCGGATGATACTCAACTATATTTATCAATCAAGCCTGATGAAATTAATCATCTAAATAAAATTCAAGACTGCCTCAAGGACTTAAAAACGTGGATGACCTTAAACTTTTTGATGTTAAACACGACCAAAACTGAAGTTATTGTACTTTGGCCCGAAGAATCTACGAAACAAATTATCTAAAGATATACTAACTATGGATGGCATTAATTTGGCCTCCAGTGAGACTGTAAGGAATCTTGGTGTTATATTTGATCAAGATTTATCCTTTAACGCCCACATAAAATCAATTTCAAGGACCGCCTACTTCCATCTAAGTAACATTGCAAAAATCAGGCATATCTTGCCATATCTTGTGTACTAACCAGAGTTAGGAAAAGGGACCACATTACTCCTGTTCTGGCTGCCTTACACTGGCTCCCTATAGAACACAGGATAGAATTAAAATTCTTCTTCCCGCCTACAAAGCCCTTAATGGGCAGGCGCCATCTACCTTAAAGAACTCATTATAGCCTACTGTCCTACTAGGGCATTGCGGTTCCAATAATGCAGGGTTGTTGGTTGTTCCTAGAGTCTCTAAAGTACAATGGGAGCCAGAGCCTTTTCTTATCAAGCTCCACATTTGTGGAATCAGCTTCCAGTTTGTGTTCGGGCGGCAGACACCCTATCCGTTTTTAAGAGTGCGCTTAAGACCTTCCTTTTTGATAAAGCTTATAGTTAGGGCTGATTAGATTCAGCCCCTAGTTTTGCTGATATAGGCTTAGTTTGTCGGGGGACATCTTACTTCTTCCTTCTCTCTGTCTATACCTGTGTACTCCCATGTTCCGATTAACCCAGCTTCCCCAAATTTCTTTCTTTTTGGTGTCTATATACGCTGGGATCCGGAGTCATGGATGATCCTGCGGTCCTGTGTCCTGCATCACGAGCCCTGGATCTTGAGTCGTGGCTTGGTCCTGGATCATAGGTCCTGGATGGATATCCTCGTGGATTCATCTTCCTATTATACACACATGCATTTCCAAACATTTGGACTACCTATGTTGCAAATGTATTATCTTTTCAATTTACACACGGCATCTATTGCACGACTGTCCGTCCTGGGAGAGGGATCCCTCCTCTGTTGCTCTCCCTGAGGTTTCTCCCATTTTTCCCTTTAAACTGTGGGTTTTCTTCGGAAGTTTTTCCTTGTACGATGTGAGGGTCTAAGGACAGAGGGTGTCGTATTGTCATACTGATATTTTGTACAAACTGTGAAGTCCACTGAGACAAATGTAACATTTGTGATATTGGGCTATATAAATAAACATTGATTGATTGATTGATTCTCACTGTCCACTTTCCTCTTCTTGGAGAGCGCCATGTGTAATTATTTGTCTCTCCCTGTCTGCCGCTAACACGCCTGTTCACTCTCCTCTCCGCTTCTCTCCCTGTATCGCTAATTATTCTCTTCACTCACTTTCCTCTCCGCTTCTCTCTGCCGCTTTCTCATCTCTTCTTCTGTGTTTCTCTCCCTATATCTATGATCTAGAGCAGGGGTCTCCAACACGTCGATCGCGAGCGGTAGCTCACAAGCCCTCAATAAGTAGCTCGCCAAGCAAATCCAAAATGTAAAAATACACCAAAAATAAAGGAAATGTAATTAAAAGAATTTACCCTATGCATAAACGAAACCTCAATCATAGCGAACTCTATATACTTACTACAACTCTATATCTATCTAACACCCCTCCTCCCCCCACAACGAATATCGACCAATCACGTTCTTGCTTGATTTGCGGGACCAGCGTTGCAGTCGGGAAGAAAAGCAATGTGGAGCGGCACCTCACCGCTTCATAAGGAGTTTAACCTTTCCTTCTGGCAGAATCTACACAACACATCTGCCCCATTGAGCACAGCATGCCAGCCTATACTGTAAAACACATGAGGGGCAGAGTTTTACTGTGTGTGTGTCGTTGCAACTTGAATATGTATTGCACTTGACGCACACACACGCATGGCGTAATTTCCACTGGGGACAGTCCCCCCAACTTTTCTAAATCCTGTTTGTGTCCCCCCACTTTACACATTTTTTTTTTTTTAACACAAGCCGTCATCGCCACGGAGGAGCACACAGCCTCTGTGAGCGAGCGAGACAGAGAGAGAGAGAGAGAGAGCACACCTTTATCTATTTAATATAGTTGTAACAAATAAAGTAAGAAATCATTCCAATGTGTACTATATTGTATTTAAAAGGGGAGTGATTAGTAAAAGATGCATAAATAGAAAGAAAGAATGCGAACTAGGTAACATAAGATAAGAATACACAAGTTTAAATGATTTGTTATTGGTTGTGATCATATTCTAAAGATGATTGGAGTATTGAAAAGTATACAGCTCCCTTTCATCTGAGTGTTGAGAGCTGTATCCATAAATGCACTTTGTGCTCAAAGTGCACCAGATTGATGGATTTAACTTCAACATTTAAAAAAAATCTTCCCGGGGTGCATGCCCCCGGACCCCCCTTGAGGATGTGAGGTCCACCCCAAATAAAGCAGGTTGAAATAATTAAATTGCATACATGTTCTTTTAGTAAACACTGAAAACGGGTCCCACAGACCCAAACAGCACACAAAGGTTAAAGGTCAGCATATCATAATGTTAAAATGAGCTAAATATATACACTGCAAAAAACAAAAAAAGAGGAGTAAAAGTAGCTCACGACTTGTTTTATTTTTTGAAAGTAGCTCTCGTCCTAAAAAAGGTTGGAGACCCCTGATCTAAGGGGTACAACTTTAAACACCCATATGAAAAAGATTGGTTTACATTTTAATAAGTATGTGAACATAACCAATAACAAATAAATGTAACGTATTTTATTTTTCTTGTTCATTTATATCTTATTTTACCTTAACATTTATTCATTCATGCATTTTTTTTAATATCTCCAGTTTTAAACAATATGTTTGGTTTACTGTCCTATAGTATGCATTGGAATGATTTAAAACCTGTTTTTATTTATCTTAATAATTATAAAGGTGTGCCTTGGAAATATTTGTTTACATAAATTGTGATCAAACCGTTTGAGACCCACTGAGATAACTTATGGCGCGTTTCTACTGCAGGCCTCGCTCGGTTTAGTTAGGCCTTGTTAGGCCCGGCTCACTTTAATGCTGCGCTTCCATTACAGTTTAGTAACTGGGGTAGTTACTATAGTAACGCAGTGTAGGCGGAGCCCTGACGTCATCTTCCATGAGAGCCCCAGAAAAACAACACAGCCGTTAGCTGTTAGCACTCAGAGCTCACAGCTCCTCGTATCTGTTCAGAAACTAGACAAAAGTTAAACAAGTACAAACCACAGACTGCCTGTGTCATGGAGAATACAGTCGCTGCTTTATTTATGTCTGTAGGCCGTTGCTGTGAGTGTGGACGGTCGGAGCATATATAACGTTAGCTTAGCCGATCTCCATTTAGAAAGCACGCATTTTAAAAGGTTTTTCCCTAGAACCACGATTTAGTCGGGCAAGAAAAACTGTGAATTAGGACCCGCTAGCCGATACTAGGCCAAGTGGAAACGCAACCAAAAACGGGCCCCGCACGGCTCGGCACGCTTAAAGCGAGCTACCTGCTGCAGTGGAAACGCGACATTAGACTAAAGTGAACTATATCTAAACACTCAGAGTCCTTTACCTCACTGAGCTGTAGTTATCAGCCTCAATCCAACAACAATCTGTGATACCGATGCGCGCCCCCTCTCTCTCTCTCTTGCTCGCTCGGAGGCTCGCACATTGTAAACATTGCAAGGATTTCACAGCATTTAAAGGTGGGGTAGGTAAGTTTGAGAAACCAGCTCGAGTGCGCTAGAATTTGAAAAGACACAACCAGAATAAATCTGCCACTTCCTTACAGAGCCCCTCCTCCAACACACACAAACGCGCACATGACCAAGGAGGGCACGAGATAAGTTTGTGCCCAGATGGAAGGCTGACAGGCAGGTAGGCCATCCAGTTACTTTAGCCGGCTCAGATGATTGGTCGTGCTTTTTACAGCACGGCTTCCACAGATGATATTTCTTTATGGATTTTTTGTCAAAGTATTTCAGATATTCATTGCTATCGGGATGTTAAGAGCATTCCATGGAATATAACAAAAAGTGTATCTCGAGCCGGTTTCTCAAACGTACCTACCCCACCTTTAAGAGTATCATCTTACAGAGAAATATTGTAATCAAAAGCTCCTGTAATATAAAAAAAGAAATTCTATAAAACTACAGTAAAATTGGATTTCACATTATTCAACTATTATTTCACAGTAAAGCACTGTACTCAAAATCATATATAACCCATTACTGTAACATTTGAATAGAGTGGCAAAGTCACGCCCATCTACTTCCGCTCCATGGGACCTTATTTTGGAAAAATAATGTATTGAAGTCAATGGAGAGAGAAAACGTATCTTTCGATCCCGTTTGAATTGTGCCATGAATTACACACACGTGATGTTTGTCAATCTTAAAAGATAATTTCCATGTCAAAAAAGTCACATGTTGCGCTGTCGGGTGCTGACCAATCTCGAAGCGTCATTTCTTGACTGGCAGCAAAAACAACCAATCACAGCAGTGCTTCTCTGGCTGGCTCCATCCAATCACAAACAAGAAGTGTTCTCCCTAAAGGAATACCCTTTCCGTCCAATCTGAAATGCTGTGGTGTTTTCTGAAATGAGTATGTAAGTCGCTTTGGATAAAAGCGTCTAACAAGTGACATGTAATGTAATCAAGTTAACTTATTTTGAATGCTATTATTTATGCTATTTTATGGTTTTCAAGTTGTATTATATACTGTAATAGACAATAACATAATCAAATAATACAATATAATATAATTATACAATATTATTTAGTATAATCATGTATAAATGGAAATTATTTAATAAATGGTAATACGATAACACTTCCTTTATGATTACTTAAGTAAAAATATTTATTAACTTGTTATTGTTGCACACATTAAAACATTTTATATACTATATTTATTATGTCTTACAGTTTTTCTCGATTGCTAACACACATTGTTCAGTTTCTCAGAACACTAAATACAATTCACAAAACCCCACACCCAAAGTGCAAAACACCTAATTTCTCCTGCTAAGTGAAGAACTGCACTCAAAACTACAAAAGCACTTACCGAATGCAACCCTTTGCACCAAATATAACACACTGCATTCTTAATACTAGATTATACATAGAGCAGTGTTTCTCAAACTTACCATACCAAGGACTTAGCCAATAAAAAAACACTCGCGGACCACCTAACTCCACAAATATAAAAAAACACATCGTTTTTCTAGAACAGATTACAAATCGCCTGAAAATTGTACAAACAAGTGGCCACATGTGCGATGAAGGTGTTGCGCTGGGCTATATCCTGCAATCGAAAGTGAAACTTAAGCTTGCTCCACTGCGGAGATATTCCCGCGAGAGTGCGGAAAACTGAAATGTATTCATTTATTTATTTAAAATGTGAAATGTTACCAATATACTCACGGACCACTAGGGGGAACTAACGGACCACCAGTGGTCCGCGGACTACACTTTGAGAAGCACTGAGGTTTCTGCAGAGAAAGATTGCTTGAGTTTACAGAAATACAGTAAATGAAGAAATACAAATGAGCTGTTGAAAAGAAATCACATTTTATTCAAAACTAACTTTGTGCAGCATCTCAGCACATAGCTACTATGCTTCAGATCTCTCTAAGTGTGACGCATTGTTTGCCAAAACCCAGTTTGTAACTGCTGCTTCCTGCCTCATTGAACACCCTTAGCCTTCCACCTCTTTGTTTCTCAGTCCTTCAGATAAACAACAAAGACATAGTGGTTGGTCAGTGTGTGTGTTGCATAACAGTAAGTTTACCACAGTACATTGCGCAGGATTGTTGTACAGTTATAGTATGCAACATGCCAACAATTCAATTACAGTAATGAAGTAAATACGTTTCACCCAACAGATATAAGCTCTGAGATATCATGAGTTATGCAGAGCTACTGGTAACTAACCTGTTTTCAAGACTAAGTGTCCGGATTACAGAGGCGACAGTACATCGGCTTAGATTAGGCTGAACCCTCTGCCCAGCCTCTCTCATCGTCACACCATGGTTGATAACATTTCATTTCATTAGAGAGTATTCTTCTTTGTCCACGTCTTCTCCCTCCAGCTCTACCTCTACCTCTCATTCTTCATCCTCTCACTCTCACCCACCTCTTCCTCCTCCTCTCACTCTCAGCCCAGCCCAGCTCTTCCTCTTCCTCTTCCTCTTCTTCTTGCTTCCATAGAGTTTTGGAGATTTGAGCCGATGTTTTGCTCTTTGAGTGTCAGTTAAAATAATTGTGCTTCATGTAGTCTGTTAGCAATCGAGAAAAACTGTAATAACTACTGAATGATTTGGAAACCTTTAGAACATTTTGTAAAACATCTTAACACTAAGAATCAGAGGATGAAACCCTCTCTATTTGTCACACACATGTTCACACACACAGCACACAGTGAAAATGGACCTATGCATTTAACCCATCCTAATACCGGGGAGCAATGGGGTGTCAGGTGCCTTGCTCAAGGGCACCAGGGACAGTGCCACTGAACCTCTCCAAATACCAGTCCACACTCCATATTTAGGTCGGTTTGGGGACTTGAACCGGCAACCCTACGGCTCCCAGTCCCTCCAGACTGAGCCACTGCCGTACAGTTACACATTACATAAAGCGAAAAATCTGTATTGATTGACAAAGTAAAACAACTATCATCTAGTTTAATAAAGTTTACTAAATCTCAGATAGTTTTTGATGATGATGATGATGATGATGATGATGATGATGATGATGATGATGATGATGAGCAGCTGTATTCACTGCTTCATCTGTTTGTGATCAAATATCTTCAGTCCTTCTCTTCTCCTGTTGGGCCGTCTTCAGCCAGCTCTCCACGTGTTTCTCAATCTCCTGAGAGGATAAGGAGGGAGAGTGTTTGAAGGACTTCATCTTCATCATGTGTGTGTGTGATGCAGATTACACACTCACACACCACCGAGGGATACACACCTGTCTGGCGTTCTTCAGCGAGCGGCGGTCGGTGACTCTTCCTCTCGCCATGTCCGCACAGTGAGCGCTGTCTCGAATGAAAACGCTCTCTGCTTCCTCTCCTCCATCGGTCCTGTTCCCCACCGACAGCTCCTTCCACGGGTCGACCCCACCTGTGGGAAAGGTGATGGAGATTTATAAGCATGACTTTTTACCACTTTATTTATCCTTTAGTTATGCAGGGTTTCTTCCACTAAAAAATATGTTTTCTTGAAGGGTGTTACCTGACAACATGTCTGCACGTGTACATGGAAAAAGTGCATAATATATTTAGGGCAGGTGAACCATGAAATGACATTTACATGTTCTCCTTTGTCGAGTCATGTGATTCTCAGCCTCTCACCGTTGACGTAGAGCACCCGGTGTGTGTGTGGCTCGTCTCCTCCGTAGTAACGGTTGGTGAAGGCGACGCGTCCAGGCAGGGAATTCTGGGAAATTCCAAACAGCTCGAGACAGATCTCAGTCTGTGACCTCAGGGTCACCATCCCAGAGAACGGACAAGAAGCATCCTCACAGGTCTGATCTACACACACACACACACACACACACACACACACACACACACACACACACACACACACACACACACACACACACACACACACACACACACACACACACACACACACACACACACACACACACACACACACACACACACACACACATACACACACACGACAGCTGATGTAAAGAACGATGGTCTACTACGTGTGTGAGAGTTGTGAGTGTGAGTGTGTGAGTGTGTAGGGAAAGCCCTAGCTCGGGTGTTGGCCAACAGACTCACCCCCTGTCAGAAAGCATCCTTCTTGAGTCTCAGAGTGGATTTCGCCCAAACAGAGGCACTACAGACATGATTTTCACTACTCGCCAACTGCAAGAAAAATGCCGGGAACAAAATCCACCATTATACATGGCCTTCATCGACCTCACCAAAGCCTTGGACTCAGTGAACCGTCAGGCCCTCTGGCTGGAACTGGCAAAGATTGGCTGCCCAGAAAAAATACGTCCGGGGTACTGAGACTGCTGCATGACAATATGTCATCCATGGTATCAGTGGCAGTGGAGACGAAAGTGAACCCTTCCGGGTCGATACAGGAGTCAAACAGGGATGTGTCATCGCTCCAACGCTATTCTCCATCTTTGTTGCTGCTATCCTACATCTCACAAGCAAGCATCTGCCCCAGGGAGTTAACATCATGTACAGAACTGACGGCCAACTCCTCAACATCAACCGTTTCAGGGCTCCAGGTCAAACCACCACCTTATCGATCATGGAGCTGCAGTATGCGGACGGCAACGCCCTTGTAGCCCTCTCGGAAGAGGACAGGGTATCCTATCAGCCTTTGCGAAAGCATACAAACAGCTAGGTCTAGCCATCAACATAAAAAAGACTCAAATCCTCCACCAACCACCACCAAACAGCAGTACGCCTGTCCTACCCCCAAACATCTCCATTGACAACATCAGACTGTAAAATGTGGACTACTTCCCATACCTTGGCAGCCTCCTATCATCAAAAGCTGTTATTGATGATGAAATACACCATCGCCTCAGCTGTGCCAGTGGGGCTTTCTCAGGGCTAAGGAAGAGAGTCTTTGAGAACCCTGACCTCCAAGCGAAGACCAACATCTTGGTCTATAAAGCTGTGGTGCTCCCCACTCTTCTGTATGGATCAGAGGCCTGGACCACATACAGCAGGCACTTAAGGGCACTTGAGGCATACCATCAGAGATCCCTCCGAAAAATCCTCAGGAGAAACCTTGTCCGTGAGGGTGCTGCACTATACAATGATGACCTCTGCCATGCTGCACAAGACAAGCGCAGACTCAGGAAGGAGAGAGCAACCACCAAACAGGTCCAACCCAAACCTCCACCACTACATTCCCCTGTCCACACTGCACAAGAATAATCAGGTCCAGAATCGGCCTCTATGCCCACCTGAAGACCCACAAGGACCAAGAAGGAGGGCAGTCGTGTGTGTGTGTGTGTGTGTGTGTGTGTGTGTGTGTGTGTGTGTGTGTGTGTGTGTGTGTGTGTGTGTGTGTGTGTGTGTGTGTGTGTGTGTGTGTGTGTGTGTGTGTGTGTGTGTGTGTGTGTGTGTGTGTGTGTGTGTGTGCGTGCCGTACAGAAGCCGAACTCGGTGCAGGTCTGGTAGGTCCACTGTCTCTCTGCTCTCCTCTCTGATTGGACGGTGGTGTCCATCAGGTCCTTCACTGTTTTCTCATGAGAGACGTCCAGACACGGCTCCTCGCTGCTGGAGCGGTAGATCTGCAATAAAAAAATATAAGAAATACAATATTTTAAATGAGTCAGGACAAACACTCCCTTGATCTATTTATCTATTTGCCATGATTCAACCCTCACCGTTTAATATCTGCTTTTGATAAGCTTTCCTCTTATTATTTACAATGTCTCATTCTGTTGCTGCATACCTGCATTTCCCTACTGGGATCCATGAAGGTCCATCGTATATTCATGACAATGGTTCAACACTGACACCTAGTGTATATAGTGTTATACTGCACAGAAAAAGGGACAACTACAATCAATAATATTAATTAAATTACTATTAGAAGTTAATAATAATTAAAGAAATACCTAAAATATGTATGAAAGCATAGATAAGTAAATGTGTGATAAAAGAAAATGTATATTAACTTAAGAAGTCAAAGTAAAACCTCCAATTAAAAATAATTTATACAAAAATAAAGAAATATAAATGAAGCTAAAAAATATAACATCAAATATAACTAAAAACAAATGTTCATCACATCAGATGAGCACATAGTCTAACATGCCAAAACATAAATACGTTTTTAATACCTGTGAGAGTTTAACCAGGCGTTGGTAAGGCTCCCTCTCCTCCTCGTATGCTGCGCTCTGATTGGTCATCACTCCGCACAGATCACTGATAGACATCAGCACTGATTCCTCATTGTACTGCACTGTTCCCATGACGATATCAGCCAGACTCTGCATCAGCTCCACCTGAATACATTAAACGTTCAAAAATACATCAATAATAAAGAAACATCAATTCATAATAATAATAATACAAAATTAGCAATAATAATAAAGATAATACACTTAAAAAATAAATTACAAATAAATAATAATAATAATAATAATAATAAATGAATAATAATAATGAAAAATTACCAATAATAATAAAGATAATACACTTAAAAAATAAATTACAAATAAATAATAATAATAATAAATGAATAATAATAATTAAAAATTACTAATAATAATAAAGAAAATACACCTAAAAATAATACGACAACCGTAGATAGACTTGACCTCTTAGCTCTTTAAGCCCTAGTGGAAGAAATACAAAATAAAGCATACTGTATATATAACATAGCTTGCGTTAAATAGATTGGTGAGAATGGTTCAAATCGAGTTAATAATCGAGTTAATAAAATCCAGATCCGTCACCTGATCCTGGTGGTCTTTGGGGGTCTGACAGCATCTGAAGTCTTTGGCCACCTGACTGACGTTCCTGATCATCAGAGCCTCCGCAGCCCCGAAGGCCTCCCTCACAGCAGACACACACTGAGGGAGAGGAGGAGGGGTAGCACAGGGAGATGTACCATGCACACGCAGGTAAGATAAGATAAGAGGCACTTTATTGATCACAAATTGGGACATTTTTGCATTGCAATAACCAAACACTCAGACATGTGGTGGAGGTGGAGGTATACACACCTTCTCTGAGCCCCCAACTGCTTCATTCATGAGACTCAAGCCAACCGCCTGAAAGCACAGGTGAGAGTAGAGGTATGGGGGTAATTAAAGAGGCCCTATCGTGCTCAGGTTCAGGTATTTGACATGTAAACTGGTTTAATGCTCAAAAAGTGCTTTATTGCTATATGAACACACATATATATTTAAATTAAATACTAGGATTTAGAATACTAAATAAACGAAGGCTCTGAGGAAACAAATATTGAGAGGTAACATCAAAAAGAGTAAATACATGTGGGGTTTGTGCGCTATTTGGCTAGTCAATATCACTATAAAGTAACTTTGTTGTCCCCATCAGAATCACTCAGTCATCATGAACATGTAGCAGCATAATGAAACTCTGAGGTCTCATTATAAATGGCCAAACATTTGCACACATATCAGTTCAATGATAAGTCTCTTGAAATGTGTTTCCTTCATTTTATACCGTATTGGATGTCCGTGACTTTGGCCTGTCCCACACACTGCTGTGCTAACTACAGTGTGTGTAATAAGTGGTTAAATGACACTACATTTAAAAAACAATGATATGGTTTTATTGTCCACAACGAGTTATTTGATAAACGAGTCATTTTGATCATCATTGAACATTTATCATGTGTCCCTGACATTGCTGTCCACCCTGTCATAAGGGGTAACTGCCCCTATAGAACAACCATCTGATGTGTTCAGTGACATCACTACCACCATGTTGTCTTTGCTCAATGGAGGTAGCTACAGTGGCTAGTTGCAGAGTAAGTATGTACACTTACATTTCGTAATTTTAATCATATTATGTGTTGGATGTTGTCAAGCTTAACATGTCCTCTAGTGAAATGTCAATTAATATAAAAACCGTTCAGAAATTCGAAATATATATGTTAAACAGTACACAGTCACCTTGCTAACTGAAGCATGTTGCTAACTGAAGGTCATTAAATGCTAATATTAACCAAATATGTCCACCCTGTTAGCAAGCCTTCCATGACAGGGTGGACATGGTACAAATAGTTTGCCATAATTTCATTATTATCCAAATACTTTTTCCATTAACTTAAATATATTGTTGAGAAAGGGACTAAATAGCTTTCCGAAAATGTACATTTTATAATCACTAAGTAACTACAATGTATTTACTCTACACTGAATGTGTCCCAGACAGGGTGGATACACGTTGCTGTTTGCATGTACATTGACTGCCTGCAATTCATTTATAAAAAGTGTGGGAGCTTGACCAACATCCATTTCTAACAGCATAACGTATACCTGATACAAGGGGAAGTCTCAAACGCACCTTATGGTGATATTGATTGTAATTCACTGACCCCCTAAAGCTTGTCAAAAATGTCTTAGTAGCAAATTGAGATGCATTGGGAAGCTCCTGGCTACAGCCCTGAGAATATGCTCATATTGGGACCATGGTTTGAGTTTACATCACTGTAGGCAGAGAAGTCCAGCTCGGCCTTGACAGGAGCAGAAGACGCCACGGCTCCGAACACCAGGTGAGGAAACTGCAAGAGGAACAGAGAGATTACATGTACTCACTAATATGGAGATTGTCATTGAGTTTGGTGTCTATTTCCCGTTGGTCGACAGGGCAACACGTAGTATATTCACAAATAACTCTCTCAAGACGTTTTTTTTAAAACATGGAGCTCAAATAATCTTCGTAATATCTAACAAACTATGGATCCTACACATCCACTGGAAGTAGATTCTAAAAGTACAATATAAACGTCTCGCTAGAAATGTAATCAAAACGCATTTTAACGGCCAAATTACAATTTAGGATTGTCCGCCATGTTGTCTTTTCTCGCTGGGAAAGTTTGCGATCACGTGACATGAACTCTGCTCATTAGAAATGAATAGGATAACATATTGTATCCATGTCACGTCTTGAGAGGGTTCTTTGTGAATAGACCAGGTTTTGCCCTTTCGACCAACGGAGCTATTTATTTTCTCACTTTTATTAAAACTATTTTTCTTTTTGTATTACTTTTAATATAGTATATTTTAATATTGTCTGCTTATCTGTATTATTGTGTTGCATTGTTGGAGAAGCCTGTGACCTAAGATTTTCAACGACATAACTCTGTAGCTATGTTAGTTTGACAATAAAGACCCTTGAAGCTAGTACACGTTTTGTTGTGAGACTGGGTTGTGTATGTATCTACAGTGCCTTTCAATTCAATATGAGGTTTGTTTCTAAGACCGTGTTTAAACGGGTCTCACATGAGAAAGGAGCGTATACCAGGAGCATCATTATCTTTTCAAACTGAACAAACAGGGCAGAGTGTCACCGAGGGTCCATGTATTATTCACCTTTCCTCTGAACCAGGCGGACAGCGCTCCGGAGTACGAGCCGCCGAAGCTGATCCAGATGTTCCTGCGGCTCAGACTGAAGCTCTGGACGATGTACTGGTGGAGAACAGCCAAGTCAGTGAGCCTGGGGAAACACACACACACACACACACACACACACACACACACACACACACAAACACACTTAGACAAATTAGACAAAATGAACAAAAACAAAGTTAAGGGTAAATCTGACTGATAACATTAGTATTACCTATTTTTGGCATTCCAAATACCTCACACACACACACACACACACACACACACACTCACAACTTTCTAACTCGCACACACACTCACACACACACAAACACGCACAATCTAACTCACACACACACTCACAACTCTCTAACTCACCCCCCCCACACACACACACACTCACAACTCTAACTCGCACACATACACACACACTCACAACTCTAACTCGCACACACACACACACACATACACACACACACACACACACTCACGCCTGCTGGCTGCTCAGGTGAGCCATGTTCTCTGTTTTGAGGCCATCGGAGTTGATGCTCTCGCCATAGAAACGATGCTCCACAGCCAATAGCAGCGCTCCGTGCTCTGCAGCCATGTCAACGTGGTGTCCTGAGGAGTGGGCGATGATGCAAAAATCCTTTGCAGTAAGAAATAGTTTTCAAAGATTTCCGAGTGTATATATGTAATCAATACTTACATGTCTTACATACTTACTCCCACAACCCATCACAGACTGCACTGACCTCACCACCTTCAAAGACTCACCTCTTCAATCTGTTTTTTAAGGTGTGATTGTATTGCTTGATTTTAATTTGACTTTAACTATATTTATTTGTTGTTCTTTTCTTTTTACTACCTCTGTAAAGTGACTTTGAGCACCTGTAAAAGCGCTCACAAAATAAATATATTATTATTTGTATGTCTTATTGCTCAGTTGAGAGTATATCACATCAATTTTATGTATGTATAATGTCAGCAAACTCTATTTATGTTCTATTTCTAGTGTTTTGCATTTGCTTTTTACCCCACTGTAGCATTTTTTAACTATTATATTGTAATATTTGTATTATTCTGAAGGATGCCTAACTACATCAGGCTATGGAAACGAGATTGTCTTGAGTAATATCTACAAGTGTTTCATTAATTTAGTGTTGTCCCTTTTCAAAAACAGATTAATTGACATATGATTTAACTTTCTTGCAAATACTCCGTTCAACCAATCTGCTGTTTTTCTGACAGACAGGTGAGGACACATACCTGCCAGAACATCAAACTCATAGACGGGTCCTTCTCCTCCGATGAAGAGGAACACGGGACCATCGGGGCGCTGCCAGAACGCCTCGTTCACAAAGAACCTCTGCAGGGAAACACAGGAAGAAAGAAGCAGAACATAACAAAAGAAAGTAAAGGAATGTGTTATTGAGGTTGATCCAAACCAGACGTACATTCCTAGCCTTGGTGTAAGTAGTCCTTTATTTAACGCTGATAGGTTACATCCACATTATCACCCTCAATTGACATCAAGAGCTAAACGAAGCTGAATACACTCTGCAGTAACGGCTTTTGTTAGATTCCTCTCATCTAACCTTCCTCTCCATCTCATGGTTTAAAGTGGACCTAGCATGATATATTTGAATAATATATTGTAGTATGTAGGCCATCCCTATATAAAACATGTCTGTGAAGTTTTTTTTTCAAAATACCAAACAGATCATGCATTTTAGCCATGCCTCATTTCGCTCTATTTGCTCTTTCCAGCCCTGTTTTTGCAAGGGCTGAATCTGTGACGTAGCTTTAATGCAAATGAGCTGCAGCTGACCACGCCCCCCTGCAGGAGAGGGGGGCGTGGTCAGATCAGCTGCTGGGCTGTCAGAAGAGGGGGAGAAAAAGAGATCTCCGTCCTCCGTGTGTTATTCTTATATGATTATATCGAGTCGTTATTCATTTGTTTTCAAGCTTAATAAATAACAAAGAAGACCTTTGACCGGCACTTTTCTAATTTTGTCCGGAAGATTTAAACTTTAACGGACAGGTTGACCAGCGGAAAAAAATCTAACTGAAACTCTGCCGCACGGTCCCCTCGTTCCTTGGAAGAGGCGGAGAGGTGGGTGTTTGTCATCTGCTGGTGGACTAACCGGAGAGAATTACAGTGCTTGCCTCGACGGGGAGGGATTGCATTGAATTACAGGAGCAAACGCTTGCCTCGGGGAGGGAGAAAAAGAGCCAGAGCGTCCACAGCGGAGAATAAACAGAAGGGCAACCAAGGCAACCATGGCAACCATGCGCAGGAAGTCTTCTTCACTGCTTTTGTGGCAGACTACAGCGCCACTTACAGGCCTGGCATATGTACTACAGCGTCTCCAGCGCTTTTGAGCAGCAATGGCCGGCCGTGGCCCAACCCTACATTCCCCTGATAGGTGGAGAGTTAGCGGAGCACCCCTTTTTGCATGATAGGTCCCCTTTAAGTTGACAATACATCTGTTTCAATAGCTTTGCTGCGTTGGGGAAAAAAACACTAAACCAGCCTCAGAAATAACATGAAGGCATCATATTCGATCCATTAAATTAAATATTTCCTTTGTGCAGGTTATGAAAGTGTTCTTCTATGATCACAGTACGCTTTAAAGATGCGTTGTGTGTCTGAACCGTCTGGCCTTCATGTTATCATGTTACAGCACGCATATCTGCTTATAATCTACATATCCACACAATCATATACTATAACAACATGCAGGACTTGATTCTACTGTACAGTATTTTATGTTCAATTCAGTTTTTCCTTTGTTTTTATGTTTTAAATATACTGTGTGTTGCATTGTTGGAGAAGCCTTGGACTTATTTTCGCTGTAGCTGTTGAACCTTTGACGATACACCCTTTGAATCTCCATCCTCTGTTACCTGGATATCATTGATAGTTGATGTTTCTCTACCTGAGGGAAGGTTTTAGCGTCCTGCCGGTTGAAGTGGTCGAGCTGCTGGTGGATCCGGCCCTCCTTCACGTGTTGGAGAGCGGCCGTCAGGAGATGCTGCTTCGCTCTCTGCAGCTGAACATCCCGCGCACGCTGCTTCATCTTCATCAGAATCCGTCCTGACATCAAAAGAAACCAAGCAGCAGGGAAAACAGAGATTCATGATCGTGCACAGTCACACAAATACAGCCCTCGATGTGACAAGTGAGCTAAATTGATGAGTACGTTATCAGGATTTCAGATTGTATTCATTACAGTTGTGCCTACTTGCTCTAAAGTGCTTGTTATTGGGGGCTCTGTTGTCCATTTGATTGATGAAAACAGCTGTTATGTTCTTGTCACTGATGTGGAGGCTTCAAAAACACTTAAAACTCTGCAAACTGAGTTTTAGAACGCTGATGTATTTCAGGTACAGTCCAAATCTAACATGAGTTCCCGAGGGATTTACTGCACTAGTTTGTCTTTTGACAGCAGCAAACAAGCTTTGACACAATTGTGCTAAGAGTACGAGTTTAGCTTTCAAAAGTCCTCAGATGTGTGGATTTCTTTGTCGTTGCTTTATCATATAATGAATCTGTCAAAACACCAATTTTAAATCTGTGAGTAAACAACCATCAACTCACCAGCATCAGTGAAGTTCCAGAGGAGAAGAAGGACGAGACATTGGGCCTTTGAGAAAACCATCTTTACCAAATCAGGATAATTTAAGTTACATTTAAAGTCCTTCTAAAATACAATTCAGGAGTCAGGAGGATCTTCCCCTCTCAGCTCAATATATAGTCCCTGGAGGGGTGTGTGTGTGTGTGTGTGTGTGTGTGTGTGTGTGTGTGTGTGTGTGTGTGTGTGCTCAGCGAAACAGAGCTTGGTGATGTAATGAGATCTCTCTGCCTCGTAATGGCTTTTCTTTTGGAGTGGTTCAGTTACAGGAGCATTGTGCCTTTCAATATCATTTTGGGTTAATTTGACAGACTCACATTCATTTCCTGGAGACTAACACAAGCCCAAACAATAACCACATACTTCCTGAGGATGTAGACCACCCCCTCTTTAAAAGTATAACTAGGTTAAGTTGTGAATTATTCATGACTTTTGGTTAAACAGGACACAAACTGAGGTCTCCTGGGTGAAAGTGTTTGCATGAACCATCATAACCCACATTAGGCTGATTTGTATCATGGTATGTAAAAAAAGTGATACAAAAGTATATTATACATAACATAAAACATGTAAAAAGTAAGATATTTTATGGTATTAAAATGGTCGTAAAATATTCAAAGATTTCACTGGAAAAAGTCCTAAAAGAGTCATAGTGTGGAATGTAAAAAATATTAGACAAAATGTCATAATTTGTCATCAACATATTTGAGGAGATAGCCTAAACAGCTGGGAACACTGAATTACTTACGTCTGACACTTATGGCCTCAAAAATTACACACCTTGGAGTCCACAAACATCGAGAACTGGGGTTACGTACTGTAACCCAGCTTCTATGAGTATAGGTGCAGCCCTCTAAGGCTATCGCTATTGGGTAATCCCACTGCACGTGTGCAGCACTGACAGACTTAATCCACGCCCACCTATGACGTGGGCCCCACCTCCGGGCTCACTTCCGTATAAATAGGAAGTAGTGCCTACAATCTGCTCCCACACAAACAGCTTTTCTTCAGCTATTCACGGAGCCAGTGGGGCCCGAACCTTAGAGGGCTGCGCCTATACTCATAGAAGCTGGGTTACAGTATGTAACCTCAGTTCTATATCGTATAAGGCTTCGCCCTCTAAGGCTATCGCTATTGGGTTAAGGGCGAAGCAGGATGTAGTCTACGCCCCACTGGTCCGTCCGTTACCAGAAGCACAAAACACACCTACTCAATTAATAACCCATGTCCATTTCACCATGGGTAAATGGAGCATCACATTCCCAGGGAATATAGCATTTAAAAAAATGAATATTCTTCAGGGAACGAAGGTAGGCTAAATAGGCTACCTGTCGTTTAAAAAAGTAGAGACCAAAGTCCCACTTGTTAAAACGATCAAAGAGGGGGAAAAGGGCAGCTCTCTACGTGCCGACAGGCAGGAGAGAGGGCACGCAGTTGAGTCCCCGACATTACTCATTCTGGCAGGATATTCAGTACTGAATGTGTCCCTGACAGCATCCGCTGTATGCAGGAAAACCAGAACGCTCCCGTGCGCTCCGGGGCTATTAAGACCGCTATCAGTCACTCCTCCTGCACTCGGTCCAGGAACCGAGAGATTGGTGGGAAAGCGTATAATAACACCTTGGACCAAGGTCTGTGGGGGGGGGGGGGGGATCCTGCATTCTCAGGGAGAACCAGAGAGCCAGAGAGCACATTGCGCGTTCCCGCGTGCAGCGAACAAATCCACCTCCGCTCTCCCGAACCTGCTCCACACCTGGGCGACCAGCTCGGGGTGGAGGCTCCAGTCCCCTTGTCGAGGACCTCCTCTGGACATGAGGTCTGCCCCTCTGTTCAACTCGCCGGGAATATACACCGCTCTGACAGAGAGTACGTGTGTGCGCGCCCAGCACAACAGTCACCGGGCTGTGTTCAGCAGCTGCACTGATCGTACACCTCCCTGACGATTTATGTAGGCTGCCGCTGCCTTGTTGTCTGTTCGAATCAACACATGATGATTCCACAGCAACGGGGCGAAGTGCTGGATCCATACGGAGAGTAATTCCAGTTACATATGGTTCCAGTTTATATGGAGGGACATGTGAGGTGGCCACTGTCCCCCCACTGCCTGTGACATGCACGTTCCTCCCCACCCTGAGAGAGATGCGTCTGTGAACACCGAGGTGTGTGACGTCACCCTGCCGAGGGGAACCCCCACTGACAGTGACGTGGAGATTTTTCCAGTAGGTCAGATCTAAACCCATGGACGGAGGAATGTACACCATGCATCTCCTCTGACGCACAGGGTCGATGCGCAGGCGAATAAACCACCTCTGAAGTCTCCTCATGTGAAGGAGACCCAGGGGAACCACGTGACCAACTGACATCATGCCCAACAGCTGCATCACGGAGAGGGCTGTCACCACCCTGCGGGTGTGACGCGCCTGAGGAGAGCTGTCAGATTCTCCACTCTCCGCTGTGAGAGTCGTGCTCTCATGCGGACTGAGTTGAATTCCACTCCCAGATAAATGATAACCTGGGAGGGAAGAGGACAGCTCTTCTTCCAGTTGATGATGATACCCAGACTTGACAGATGAGATACGAGTTGTACTGTCTGTAAAGCAGCCTCCTCCTTGGAGCGAGCCAGCAACAGCAGGTCGTCCAGATAAAATAACACCCTCATCCCTCCTCTGTGTAGCGGCTCCAGAGCCGTCTCCACATACTTTGAAAAAGTGCGTGGAGCCAGGGAATATCCGAACGGCAGTCGGTTGAACTGGTACGCTATTCTCTGGAATGAGAACCGCAGGAATTTCCTGTGTTTCGGGATGATGAGTAAGCATCCTTCAGGTCTATGGAAATGCACCAATCTCCCTGGTGAACACACTCCATTACCTGTTTGATTGTCAGCACATGAAAAGGTATTTTCATTATCACCCTGTTGAATGCTGACAGATCTAGGATGGGTCTCATCCCCCCGGTCTTTTTTGGGATGAGAAAATAACGGGAGTAAAACCCCCGATTTTCTTCCCCTTGAGGAACCCTGGAGATCGCTCCCTTTAACAGGAGTTCCTGCAGCTCTGACTGGAGCGCAATACACTGTTCTTGGGATGACAGGAGTGTTTCCTGAATCCCCTCGAACTGCGGGGGGGGGGGGGGGGGCAAATTGCAGAGAATACCCTCTGCTGGTCAGCCTGCTTATCCATCCGTCCATTAAACATAGTCGCCTCCACTCTGAGCACCGCTCTGAGAGTGGGTGTACCTGTTCTTGTTGTGCTGTGGTAGTCATGGTGACAAGCCATGCCAGAGCCCTTGCCGCCGTTGCCTGTGAAGCAACCCAAGGCCCCCCCCCCCCCCCGAAAGGGCTGTGAAGGGGTCTCCACACACTGCACCTCACACCGGCTCTCATCCTGTCTCTGTTTAGGAGAAGGCTCATAAACAGGACCCTGAGGCGTGTTCACGCTCCAACTCGCGGAGGTGTGTGCAGTGCTATTCACCTCGTGCGTAATAACCGCGCTAAGTTTATTACGACTGTGTGTAGGCACAACTGGGACAGAGGAAAAACCGCACTGCTTGCTACCCGACAGGATAGAAGTAGCCGATAACAATTTCAAGCCCTGCTGTCTATTAACCGACTGGTTAAATACCGCAGGCTTATACAGCGAGCCTTGCTGCTTGCTAACCAACAGATTAGAAACAGCCGGCTCAAACGGTGAGCCCCTCTGTTTATTAACCGATAAATTAAAAACAGAAGGATTATGCAACAAGTCCTGCTGCCTATTAACCGATAGATTAATGGCAGCCGGCCTGACTAGTGTGGGGGATATGTGATTGGAGCCTCTAGTAAATCCTTTCCTGCACCTTCCGGTATAACCCCCTGCTGTAGCCAGAGGTACCAGTGGACCTGCGTCGCCCACGCCGCAATCCGCGCCTGCGAGACTGCGACTGACGCGCACAGGGTAAGTGCAGTACTAGCCGCCTTACCTATCTCCTCAGCCTCCTTTGAGGACATGGTCTTCGACTGCTCGCACATTTCCACCATGGAGTTGGACAGCAACGCTATGTTGTTCTCTGCCGCTGACGCCTGGAACGCACACTGGGGTATGCGGTCGGTCTGCCGGGCGACAAACCGATCTTTGGGGGCAGCCAACATAGGTTGCCGTCTGGTAACCGTGCTGGCCTTTTAAATCTATAGAATGGTATGTCGAAAGAAAACATTATAGTAAGGAAACAAAATCCTATGTAAAAGAAAAACACAATATCGTATGTCCCAAAAATCAGAGACACATCCAACTCTAACACGTTGAAAATATTCATAGTCTGTTTGAAAAATATCAATGCAACATTTAACTGCATGTTCACAACTCTGTCCTTTAATTCAGAGCATGCATCTGCCCACCATCTGATTCCTCGTTCATTCATCTGCTTGTTCTGATGTTGATTATGTATTTATGCTGCACTGCTGCTGTGAGAGGGTTTTCTCCTCCATACATTGCATCAAGTAGCTCCTTTATGTTTCATCATCATGGTTCTTTTAGCTCTTGCATCACACCATCTTCTTGTTGTTGCATTTTAAAGGTCTCCTATTATACTGTTTTTAATCAACATATTACAGGTCTCAGATAAATACAAAACATGTCTCTGAAGTGTTTGGCTAACAGATCATTGCAGCATTTCCCATAATCCCCTCTGTTTCAGCCCTGTTTCCAAAGTGCTGATTCTCTGTCTGTGACTTTAGATGAAAATAAGGAGCCCCTCCCCACACCCCTCTGAGAGACATTTGGTTACAAAGAACGCATTAGCCGCTTTCACACCAAGTACTTTGCCGTACTTAGTTCCCAGCACTTAGTTCCCCCATGGAACTAAAGAGCCGATCGCGTTCACACCAGAATAAGTCCCTGAGGGAAGATTACGCAAATGATGCCGCTGACGTCACTTCTTCTTCTTCTGCTTTGGGTTTACTGGCAGGCCGCAAACATCTTTGCGGTGTATACTGCCACCCGAAGTCCTCGGCCGGAGGTCCCCGGAGTTAGGGACTGGAGGACCTTCCGAGTAAATCACCAGAACGCCGACACCTCCTCATCTCCACCGCTCCCATGTTTTTTTTTGTGTAGCCATAAGTTATTCTCTCTCCGTTGGTGCGTGGGGCTAATGCTAATGCTAATAATGCTAATGCCAGCAAATACAATGGCGGCTTCACAAAACTTTTCAGAGTTTTACGGGGCGTGGTTTGCAATCCGCCAGCCAATCAGAAATTGGTACTTTTTTCTCCTCAGGAAAGTACCACCTCTCTAGCAGGCACTGAAAAGGGGGGAAACATTCTCTGAACTAAGTTCGATTTTTGTTGTGAACGCAAAATCCCAGGAACTATCGGAACTAAACGGGAAAAGTACGGGGAAAAGGGGGTTACCTTGGTTGGTGATTGGCTAATGGTTACACAAGCCAAAACATCGTTATGACATCACAAAGTGGCCAAAATCTGATCAGCTCATTTTCAGACAGTTTTTTATAGAAATTGATCAAAAAGAGAGAAAATCTTTGTTCCTGAAACTTTCAGAGTCTCTTTCCACAGAGGGGACACATGTTGATGTAGAAGAGACATGAAGAAGAGGGGACACATGTTGATGTAGAAGAGACATGAAGAAGAGGGACACATGTTGATGTAGAAGAGACATGTAGAAGAGGGGACACATGTTGATGTAGAAGAGACATGAAGAAGAGGGGACACATGTTGATGTAGAAGAGACATGAAGAAGAGGGGACACATGTTGATGTAGAAGAGACATGTAGAAGAGGGGACACATGTTGATGTAGAAGAGACATGAAGAAGAGGGGACACATGTTGATGTAGAAGAGACATGAAGAAGAGGGGATACATGTTGATGTAGAAGAGACATGAAGAAGAGGGGACACATGTTGATGTAGAAGAGACATGAAGAAGAGGGGACACATGTTGATGTAGAAAGACATGAAGAAGAGGGGACACATGTTGATGTAGAAGAGACATGTAGAAGAGGGGACACATGTTGATGTAGAAGAGACATGAAGAAGAGGGGACACATGTTGATGTAGAAGAGACATGAAGAAGAGGGGACACATGTTGATGTAGAAGAGACATGAAGAAGAGGGGACACATGTTGATGTAGAAGAGACATGAAGAAGAGGGGACACATGTTGATGTAGAAGAGACATGAAGAAGTGGATTTTGCACAATAGGGGACCTTTAAAGAGAAAACAGACGTACATAATGTTCCACCAGTGGTGTGTAGTTCATATGAAACGAGTCAGAGAAGTGGATGATTTAAAATGTGTTCAGGACGTAATGCAGATCCTCCCCGTCTGCTGTCGGATTATTAATTAATCAGTTTGTCTTTTGTGAGAAAACAATATTAACATTTGTTGAATTTGAAACATGCTAGCTGCAGGATAATGTTGCTGGGTCATTTTGGGGGTCAAAGAAATTAACAAAGCATCAACAGATAACCATTTACTTCCACTACTTTATTCACAGACATATTTCATGATTTAATCAGCAGACATAAAACGCAGAGTTGTTTTCATTTGACTAACATACCATAATATAATATGCTCTCTTTAGGAGGCTACTGACTTTAGTCCAGTCTCTGACTCTGGACTAAGGCTTTAAACGTGGTTTTACAAAACATTCTAACAGTGCTGTTTTTTTATTATAGATAAACACATGCAAGGAAAAACGTATATTTTGAAATCATTCACAAAAGCATGAATGAAAAATAAATGAGAAATAAACATTGATCTTTACAAGTTTCAATTATGGATTAGGTTACGAAGACATAACGCAGACTTTGCACAATCCAACTTTAGGAGATAAGCAAGCGGCCGGTCAGCAGTTACACGTTTGGGTCATTCCAGAAATGGAGGACGTTCACTGACATTTCCAATAATCCATGCCAACACATGCACTTGTTGTGTTAAACAAACTTGTCCTCAGACTGAATGTAAACAAAGTTGTAGGAAAAGGGGTTTCAAAGTATTATTTGAAATCGCCTCGAGCACCCCCTAAAATGGCATTTCTCTCTTTTCCCTTGCATGTTGAATATAACGTTAAAACAGGCTATCATTCGGTTGATGTTACTTTAGTTTCAGAGTATATGAATAGGTAGCCGAAGCATGTTAAAGCTGCTAACGATGTTTCTTAACGATTACCTCAAAATGTACTGATTTAAAATGTCACATCAAGAGGTTAATAAACCTTTTTTTTAAGTGGATTTCTACATTTTTTTTAAGCACACCATTAAGCGCTGCTGCATCTGATCAAATGTACCATTGATGCCAGAGCTGGACAAATACATTGTTTTGATGATTTACTATCTGTTTTTCTCAAATACACAACGAACAATGTGAGAATAAAGGGTTCATTATTCAAAGTTTGGATGTTTAAAACGTCCTCTGATTCTGAAATGACCCGTTTACATTACAGCGAACATAAGAAATCAATGCGTTTGCTCAGAGAAGCAATGGCGTCATGTTCTGCAGGAATGAGTGTGTGAGTGGTACTGAGAAACACAAAGCACCCTCCAGAGGGTAAAAGTACAGTCGCCCTGACAACACACGGTAACAGTCATCTCCCCCGACGACCATAACCATCGTAAAACCCCCAGAGGAAATTACAATTCATCATGGCTTTAGGACTTTGCTACAAGGACAATCCTGTGATGGAAACAACAGCTTGCTCACATCATAAAAAAACTCATAAAATAGATAGGAAGTGAAATAATTGAAATAAAGATAATTGTTACTAGGGAAACATTTGCAATAATCAAACTGAAATCACGAGTAAAGTGCGACTCAGACGTGTTTAGATCCACAGTTGGTGCTACAGTGGCTGGAGACGTGCCTTTGGATGGCGAGTGGGGGGGTGCGGTTAATCGTGTTTACGCCTCATCGCAGATAACAGTCTCCACCACGAATGTGTTCTCGAAGTGACGGATGTGGTGGCAGTCCTTCGCATCGCGCTTGTTGATGCCTGAGAGGGAAAAAAGGGTGAGACACAGAGAGAGGAGAGTTTAAAAACAATAGAGTGCCTTCCATTTATACGAGGGACATGTCTGAATTTGTCCCTAACGCTTTGCATTAGGATGATTTGTTTAAAGGCCCAGACACACCAAGCTGACACCAAAGCACACGTCCGTTGTGTTTCGCCTCACGTCTCCTGCGTCTTGGCCAACTGTCGCACTGGAGCACACCGCAAAGACTTCAGCCGACGACCAAGTAGCACGTACGAACTGCTACGTACGATTTCTTTTTGCCGACAGCCTCCTGATTCAACATGTTGAATCGGGGGCGGAAGGTCTCGGCACGGCCGAAAAGACACGACGGTGCTGGACAAACCAATCTGAGTAGGGCGACAGGACGCTCATCGAAGGCCCGACATCTATCGACGGCCGAAATCGGCTTGGTGTGTCCGGGCCTTAAAGGTCTCCCATTATACTGTTTTCCATCAATATATTATAGCTCTCAGATATATACAAAACATGTCTCTGAAGTGTTTAGCTCCGAACACCAAACAGATCATTGCAGCATTACCCATAACCCCCTCTGTTTCAGCCCTCTTTCCAAAGTGCTGATTCTCTGTCTGTTACTTTAGATGAAAATAAGGAGCCCCTCCCCCACGCCCCTCTGAGAGACATTTGGTTACAAAGAACTCAATGGTGCTCTAGGAGGAGATTCAGGTGATCAGGTGGAGGGGGGGGGGGGGGTTACCTTGGTTGCTGATTGGCTAATGGTTACACAAGACAAAACATTGTTATGACATCATAAAGTGGCCAAAATCTGATCAGCTCATTTTCAGACAGGTTTTTATAGAAATGGATCAAAAAGAGAGAAAATCTTTGTTCCTGAAACTTTCAGTCTCTCTTGTTCTATTGGCAGATGTTTCTATGTATTAAAAGCAAGAACACCTTGTTTTCCTTATTTATTATTTTCAGCGTAAATATTAAAATTAGTTGAATACAAAACCCAGCTCACGTCTGCGGGTGAGGCGGCGGCTCAGGCGGTACGTCTCCTTCCCGCTGCACAGCCGGTAGATGAAGGGTCCGAGCTGACGCATGTCGTGCACTTTCCCCGTCACCACCATCTCTTCATGGATGATGTACGTCTGAGGCAAGTACGTCCCCTTCTGCAGAGACAGAGGTAAAGCTCACAGGGATAATAAATATTGTGGACTGTTTATTTCTTGTGTCTTTCCCAAATTGGGATCAAGAAAGTACCTATCTATCTATCTACTCTGACAAAAGCCACTAAAACAGACTAGATTGGATGTTTTCACATTATAATTTGATAATACTTACCTTTAAAGGTTAGGGTAGTTTATTTCGGGCAATTCAAAGTGCTTTAACCAAACGGAAAACAAGATGAAAATATGTAGCGAGTCAAATTAGAAACATATGCTTTGTGTTAAATCGCAGCTCCTATCTGTAATGTGAGGAGGACACAGGTCAAGAGGTCCTCTGCCTTCCTGTTGGTGAGGGGTTTGGTTCATTTGAGTTGGGAATACAGAGGGGTCTTTGTTCCCATGTCTGGTAATCATTAAGATAGGAAAAGGCGGGCTTTTTAAGATGCCTTTTCTCTCCAGATCCATGTTTCTACTCTTTGTGTCTTCAGAGTTCGCTTGGTAGTTCACATGTAAAGTGTGATATGCTCTGTGATCTCTCCGGCCGTATTCTACTCTCAATAACTATCAATGTTTGACTAAAGCCGCTCCTGCTTCCACCCTTTCCTGAGCCTTGGCTCTGCTTTGCTGCTACAGAAGTTTTCTTCACATATTGTAGTGACCACGATATCCATTTGTTTTGTGTCCTTTGTTTGTGGCTCTCTCGTGGGGCGGACCGACGAATAGACGCTTGTAGTTTGAGAGAAAAATATAAATGTCTAGATGCGATTGAAAAGTAAAGGCAAAAAGAAATACACGTTTTTTAAACAAACTATTTGTCCTATAAACTGATATTTCAATGCTAAATAAATAAAGAACCAAGCTGTGACGCTCCCAACCAGCAAGGTCTAAAAACTGTTGGCTTCAGTCAGCCACACCTGCAGCACCTCTCCTTTTATGCAGCAGCATCTCGACCTGCAGAGTAACGTACTCAAATAATAAATAATACACCACAGAATCTCAGGTTATACTCTAAAATACTATAATCTAAGGAAATGGTTCCTACATATATTATAGGGACTCAATATTAGCATCTTCTGCTCTGTCTAGTGTAGCCGTTAGCACGCAAACTACTGTTGTTTACCAACTAGTCACTACATCCCAAAGTCTACTTTTGATTATATGTTTGTCACTCTCTGCTTTGATCAGTCGTTCAAATTGGGGTGGGCAAGATGTAAGACAGATTTTAAATTAGTCAAACTCTTCACTTCAAGATTTTCCGTAAAGCCACTTTCCCAAAACACACACCTCTTACCGCGTTAAACAACCAGATCAGAGTGCGTACAGGCAGGAGCTTGAAAAGGCTATGAAAAAAATGGTATATGCACCAAATGAAATGATTTGACAGGCCAAATACAGACCTGTGACAACCAGATAATACGTCAGACCGTAGATTTTTTAAATGATATTGGGATGTAAACTATGGAAGCCCATTTCCGCCACTTAAAAGTCATAATTATGAGATAAGAAAGTCGAAATAATGAGATAGAAAGTCATAATTATGAGATGAGAAGTGCGCATGCGCTGCAGTGGCGCTGTCTTCAAAGGTCCCTTCATCACCTTGCTGCTCACCAGATGTTTCCAGTTGCTGTTCAATGAAGATTGCCACCTCAGCCAATCGGTTTTATCCTTTCGACACCAGAGCTGCTTCTTGCTTAAAATCCTTTCAAGGGTGCGTTTGCTTAGTACAACTCCATGTGGATCAGCAAGCAAATTAAGTATTTCATCTGTTGTAAATCCACCTTTAAAGTAGTCCTCAATGTACTCACAATCCATTTCCGTGTCAAGATAAATAGGAGAACTCGAGCCAAAGAGCTGCTAGTTTGTCTGTTGTGACAAAGTATCTCATAATGACTTTCTATCTCATTATTTCGACTTTCTTATCTCATAGTTATGACTTTTTATCTCATTATTTCGACTTTCTTATCTCATAGTTATGACTTTTTAATGGGGATTTAAAACATTTTAATTGGCAGAAATGGGCTTCCATAGTAAACAAACTTTTAACAGAAATACTTCTAAAATAAATTGCCCAGCTTAGCTTTTAACCCTCGGAGAGCTACGTTGTTGTTTCTTTAACATTCAGCTGTAAAGTTAAAAAGTCACATTTATGTTTTCAAAAGTCTTCATCATTTGGGAAAGGTAGAAAATAAAGCCATTTCTCTCTACAATGTCCAGAGAAGATGGTGCTTATGAAGATATAGCATTGTCTGTCATTGCTGTAGTGTTACCTTCACGTTGTTAAGGAGCTCCCAAAAGTTGCGTGGAGGCATCACGATGGTGGTGTTGAGCTCAATGACGTAGCACTTGTCCAAAGCGATATCGTGGTAGGCGGTCAGTCCCTGGATAATAAAGCAGTGCTGTTAATTTCATGTTTTGGCAGTTTCCAGTAGTAACGTTTGGACAATTTCACACTTGTTAGCAGGGAGGCTGTTGCCGTGTTTAGCGAAACAAAAAAACCTCAACATGTATTGAATTGATTGCCATTAATATGTTGGACATTTGAAGTCCCAAGAAAATGAATCCAACTTACTTTGGTGATCTTTTCTCTAGCACCATAATCAGATCAACATTTCTTTTTGGTAGCATGGCTTTAGAGTAATGTTAGAGTCCGATAGATTCGTTTTGCTTTCTGTCGAGGGAACCAGCAGCTTACTCCCGGGTAAATACGTCAACCCTGCACCACTCTATTTACATTATTTAATTTCATATTCTGTTCTTGTACATATCGTATTCTATTGACATGTTTATACACTTTTTGCACCACTTTTTATTTTGTTATATATATATATATATATATATATATATATATATATATATATATATATATATATATATATATATAAATATGTTGCATTGTTGGAGGAGCTCAGGTCAGAAGAATTGCATTGCTATTTCTACACCGTTGCTTTGTGCATGAAAATAAAACCTTTGAATCTTGAATCCCAGTTATTTATGTCCAATACGTGCGTGTTTGCCCTCACTCTGTGGAAGTCGTGGATTATATCAGCGGGGTCGCTGCCTCCAAAGTGAGGCACGGGCACACTGATCTTCTCGTAGTTTTCGTCCAGGAAGATATCGACATTTTCCTCGAGCTCCAGAAGCCGGCGCAGCTCGCCGTACTCAGGGTCGTCAACATCATAGATCACCCTGCAGAGTTCTGAGTAGCCTAGTTGTGGGTTCTGGACACACAAACACACACACACACACACACAACACATGAGCACGTAGCGTTTTCGGATATAATTACCACATGACAAATGTTACGCTAAATTGGGAATGAATAGCCGATAACTCAACCAATTACTTAGTAGGTCAGGGGTGTCCAAACGTTTTTCACCGAGGGCCACATACAGAAAAATATACGAAGGGCTGGGCCGCTCACTAGAGGTACATCGCCTCATAGGTTCAGTTATAAGTTAGCAAAGTCAATCACATGTCGGTAAGTGATGCTCGTGAGTGTTGGCAGCTCATCCCTCAGATTGATTACAATAGGAGAAATATGAAGGCTGTATTTCAAGCTTGTAAATAAGTCATTGGGCTTTTTTCTGATCAACTAAGACATGTTAGAAAATGTTTCCAACTTGAATTGACTGCATTTATTTGAAAAGTGGTCTCATTAACACATGAATACTACTGTGTAATATATATTTAAGAAGTACAATATAAGACGAGCACAAGTTGTGGGCCATATTCCATTATACTTTTTTAATTAGCTGAGGGCCGATTTAAAATGGTCCGCGAGCCGCATTTGGCCCCCGGGCCGTAGTTTGGACACCCCTGTAGTAGGTCAAAGGAGAACATACAACTTTATATTGTCAGATTTGCTGAAATTTGTCTAAATATCTAACTGTAAACTTAGAGTGTTCTCGTTCCAAGTTATTTATGTCAAACAGGAATATCTTCTTCCAAGCAGTGACTTGAATAACAGGACATACTTTTATTTAGAAATATAGGATTTGATGCAAGGCCCAATCTAAAAAACACAAACAACCAGAGGCAGGAAAAAGATCCTGTACTAAAGAAAAAGTAGATTAACTAACTGTTGGGAAAATACTGAACGTACAATATCAGAGTCACATGCTAACAAAGGTATCCCAACTGTAGCTGTGAACATGACAGGATGTGTGATTACCTAGAAGAGCATCAGGACTGTTTGAGGCAGATGATAGCTATGTGATTAACATGGTGATTCAGCCTCTATGGAGAGAGACATCAAGCATGCTCATTTCTGACTTGGAGCTAATCTGAAGTAAACATTGAATACTGCTTTCTATTCCTCCATCTTGTGACTGTGTAACTCCCTCTCTTGGATATCAGCATGTGAAGGACACTGGTCAGGAACTAGTTGATGCTCTGTATGTGACGACTACTATGGAGTCAGATTTGGGTCAATATTCTAGCACGTAAAACAAGCTACTCACGCGCATAATATTACCCTCGCTCGCGAGAGAGACAGCCCTCTTGCTCGCTCGCGGGAGTGTCAGCCTCGCGGAGTCTGTCTACGCGCGCGTGAAAAGTTTCTGGCACTTTGGGGTGGAGCCACTGGACTTTGATTGACAGCTGCAAGGAAACCCGGAGTTGCCAGGTTTGATAAATGCCTGAACTACCAAGAGCCGAGGAGTGACGGCAGCAAAATCAGTTGGACGAGATTGAATGGTAAAGTTGTCCATAAAAAACTATTATATTCGTAAAGTGTACAGCTAATATATATATATATTCAGTATTCAGAAAGTGAGAATTTTGAGGAAAAAGTGAGAATTTTGAGATAAAAGTGAGAATTTTGAGAAAAAAAGTGAGAATTTTGAGATTTTGATTAAAAAGTGAGAATTTTGAGATCTTAAGAAAAAGTCAGAATTTTTAGAAAAACTCTGAAAGTTGTGATTTTCTGAAAAAACTATTTTGTGACTGACTCCCTCTCTTGGATATCAGCATGTGAAGGACACTGCTCAGGAACTAGTTGATGCTCTGTATGTGATGACTACTTCCATTCTGGAGAGGATCAGAGATACATGGATCCTGAGGTTGAAGCTCAAGCCGGGGACCAGTGATATTTTCCTAACACTAACATTTCGAACTATTGTGCAACCCTAAAGTAGAGTATTGTCACCGCAGGGCTTACATGAGGTATAAAGTAGTAGCGGTAGACATAAATGGAGGCGACGACCAGACCAGCCATGAACATCACGAGGTTGAACGTCATGCAGCACACACTGTTCAGGGCAGACTTCCTGGGTCGCAGCGGCAGAACCAGATCATCGTCATCCTGGAAAAACACACAGGTATAAAATCAGAAATCCTTTGTTCGTCCTAAAGCGGGGACATTTACATTTTCACAGCAAAGGGACAGCACAGAAAGCAAGGCAAGAATACGGTTAGAAGAGTTGACGGGTCACACACACACAAAGAAACAGCCAGTGATGACATGAGTAATATTATATATATTGCCCCACAGGGTTGTTATGGTCAGTATTAGTGTGTGTGTGTGTGTGTGTGTGTGTGATGTCTACCAGGGGCCGTGGATATTCTAAATATACTTCAAATCGACACAGAAAAGCATTTCCAGGCAGCTTCAATCCAATTTCTTTCATACACTCATCTTCACCACGACGAGCCTGTGAAGATGACCCAAATTAACGAACTGCTAAAATAGAAGCCCACACAAAATAGCGGCGCTGCATTTCGAGCAGGAATTAGCAGAGTAGCTCTGAGCCCAGCCAGAGGCAGGGATGACGGCGCGCTCGAAATAAAAAAAACTTGAGTGAGCTGGTGAGTAATCTTCGCAGACGCCTCCAGTCTCGCAGCCCATCTGCTGCTGCCACGCGCCAACATGAGCCGCAGCGTGCCATTCAGATAGTAGCCGCTCACAGGAGTAACGGCCCACAGAGGAGTGCTGTGTAGCGGGTGGCGGGGACATGTATTTCTCTGTAGAGAAATAACAATGGTTTGCCGTCAGTTTCAAGAAATGAAGGGGGTCAAAGGGCGACAACGCTCAAAGACATCTTAGAACGCCCCTTTAAGAGGTCCTAATATGCTTTATGGGGGGTTTACCCTTTCCTGTAGTGTGGTATATAGGTTTTAGTGCATGTAAATGGTCTGCAACGGCTAAAATCTGTTCAGAGGGAGTTTGCCCCCCCCTCCCTGAAACGCCTCAATTTAACTCCTTCCGTAACATAGTGACATCAGTATGGAACACTCGCACTTCTATTGGCTAGCGCTCCAACACATTGTACGTGATAGGCTAAGGGGCGGGACATATAAGCCGTTGACCAGTCACAGCAGAGCCGGCCAGCTAACCAATCAGAGCAGCTCTGGTTTCAGACAGAGGGTGAAAGGAGGTGGGAAAATAAAGAGCTTTTTGAACATTAACGCATGAAGACATGTCACAGTAGAGACACAGCATACTAATATGAAACCTATTTCTGCTTTTATATACACAATTATGCAATCATCTATATATGTGTGTTCAATACAAGCTGTATTTACGAGACAGACTGTTCTAACTATTACAAGTCTTTATTTAGCTGTTAATGACTCCATCGCAGCAGCCAGCAAACTGCATCATTTCCTATGCTGGATACATATAATAATTACTGTATGCTTTTAAATCTGGACTCATTTCACATTAGTCCTGAATATTGTTCTTCAGTGTCCTCGTTTTTAGACAATGGGGACAAAAGCTGCACCCCAAATATTTGTTTCATTTCTTCCGCTGGTTGCTATATTATAGACTATACATGTCTACTCCAAAGGCAATTTGTCTTCAGAAATACACTTAAAAGAGAACACTTCAAAGACCTTCAGCTATTCTTAGCCGGAACTGAAAAAAGCAATATTATTGAGATGATGAGAGCACACACACACACACACACACACACACACACACACACACACACACACACACACACACACACACACACACACACACCACACACACACACACACACACACCACACACACACACACACACACACACACACACACACACACACACACACACACACCACACACACACACACACACACACACACACACACACACACACACACACACACAACACACACACACACACACACACACACACACACACACACACACACACACACACACACACCTAACCCTTAACCAAGTCTAAAATTAATGATTCCCCTCATGGGGACCTCCATTTTGTCCCCATAAGGGAGGCGAGTCCCCACACGTGACTGTGTAAACAGATTTAGGTCCCCACGAGTATAGTAATGCTCGGCCACACACACGCACACACACACACTCTTGTCTTTGTGTTCTGCATCCCGCTGAGAGGCTTCACACCAGCTGAGAGCGACACACCATGAGGCCTGTCCGTCTGGGGATCAACACATTTCTGGGAACAGATTCCTAAAGTCTGACAGCTCCTCCAGCTCTGCTCTTCCACCATAATCACTTCATTAATGCATGCCTGCTGTGCTGTCTACAGTCCATCACGTGCAGGGCTCATCGTGTACCTTCGATAAAAGGAGATGCTGGGATGAGGCTACGGCAAAGTTAAGGGCTCTGCCTCTTTTAGAGCAGTGCCAAATAATCTTGCATGCGCTGCAAGCCCCAGATCTGCCATTTTGTCAGGCAAAGAAAGCTCATGCAATTTCTGCATTTCATTTCAAGGGGGTGTTTTTTTCTTTCGCATTTGAACCTGCAATGAAGGAAGTCATCAGACACCATGCCAATTATAGAACAAATACATTAAAAAAAACATAATTGACATTGTTAAACAGCTTCTAATTCTCTATTCAGTCCTGAACAAAGGAAATGCAATTGCACATTCACAACTTGCAGAATAAAACATGCAATTATCGTAGTGGCGCAGAGCAGGGCCATGTTTTGTTTGCAACCCAAATGGCGATGGGTGCTGTCAGAGAGACCCTGCTGCTCGTGGAGGTGCAGAACAACTGCAGCAGGATCACATTACACAGGGGATCATATCACACAAAGACGACACATGCATTTTGATACAAGAATAATGGCATTAAGAGGTGCGTTTACCCACCATCGGATGCGGGATGAGTATTTCTGTCTTGTCGCCATCATGGTCCTCCTTGTCCAGTTTCTGTCCCGCCACAGGCTGGAAGCTGATCTTCCCCATGGCTCCGAGTCTCTGCAGGATGTGTGGAAGCCTCTCTGCACAAAAGTCTCTGTGATCGTCCTCTGCTGGGCTGCTCCTCTGTTTTTGTCTGTAGAAACCGGAAGTGTGCGCTTTTCCCCCTGCCCTTAAAGGACTAGTGCGCAGCTGTTTACTGTCAAGAGGCCAAGCTCAGGTTGTGAGCTTGCAATAATAATAATATTAATAATAATGCAAGCAGTGGCAGTTCTAGTGTTACTAGAGGTGCACTGGAGAGGCGGTTCTTACGCACTTACTATAACTGTTTTATAGGCCATAAAGTTGACACTTCCTGGGTTGTAAATACTGGAAAAGCGCCATATAAATGCAGCACATTTACTACATGTTGCCCTCTGTAAGGTCTGCACACGTGAGGATGAGATTTAGCGGCACGTGTGAATTTTCTTAACTGTTTTGGAGTTCTGAGGAAAAAAGTCACAATACTGACTTGTTTTTAAGAATTGTTTTTTTTAGATTCTTTCATTTTTTAAAGAATGATATCAGTTTGTCATTTATTCTTATATTATCTGACATTCTTCACACAATTCTGACTCATTTCTTCAGAAATCTGACTTTTCTTTGTGAATCCTGTCTTTTTTTTGTCCACTATTTTCAGAATTGTCTTTTTATAGATTCAATAATGTTTTTTAATTCAGAATTATATCTTTTTATTCAGAATTCAGATTTCTTTCACAAAAATCAGATTTTTTTTCTCAGATTTCTTACTGTTGTCATGTGGTCTTAATCCTCTTCCGAATAAGTGCTTTCATTATTTTAAAATGAAGAGTCTTGTTCATTGTGCTGCTATAGTGCTCGTGAACTCTACACATTTCTATAATGTGAGCACTCTAATGTTGCCACACCATTTCTGTCCGCAGGACGACAAAGACCACAGCATTATTCTATTCCAAATGTTTTTTTTGTTCTTTATTTGTTTGTAGGGCCCAGGCCTTTGACACTTCTGAACGCACCCACACGCTCTCTGCTGAAACTCGCCTCAACATACAGCAGAAAGTTTAGTTTGACATTTCAATGTTAAATACTAGGAACAAAGAAACAATTCCAGTACAACATGTTTTAGTACAGCATCATGCACAGCCAGTGCAGGCGCATGCATGTTCGATGCGGATGGAGGGACTTCCGGCTCAAAGAGTATCGCACGGATATTTCCTTACTTGCATGTATTCACTTTGAATGACATGCTGTTAATGAACACATCTGCCGTTTCCACCATCGGGACAATCCAGCACGCCCAGATTAGTCCGCTAGTCACAATGCTTTACACTAAAACCTGTACTGGAATTATGAACCCTCTGAAAAGAAAGGCTCGACGTGAGGAGAAGGGGAAAGTAAGAATGGTGCTGACGAGTTCCCCCCTGAAACACTCTCTGTGGGGCTCCTTGCTCTCCCAGGCCAGAAGCAAAGTGGGTGAGAGTATCAAGTTAATGAAATAGAGGAAGGGGGTGAATCCCCTCGACTCCGCTCAGCACCTCACAAAGTGCACAGCTTTAATGTTTCAGTTAATGCTCCCCCAAACCCCTCCCTCCCCTCCTCTACACATTTTTAGCAATCTGAGAGATACTCAAAATGTAGACGGGAGAATAAAACACATCCAGAGCTAATACCATGACATCCTATCGGTTAGCTCAAATATAAAGAATATGAGCCTAAATAAACCCAACGGCAACCATTTCAGCAGTAAAATGTAAAACAATGTCACTTAACTTATTTTTGTATGGTTTAGAAAGTCATAAGATTACAATTAACCAACAACGGGATGTTTAAGGTAATATATATATAATATATATTCATATGTCAAGGTTAAACACAAATCTACAGAGCAAAAAAGGCATATGTACACGATCACCCTTTCCCAGAAAACCCAACTCTGGGGGCTTCACTGAATCCACACCTCTACACCCCTCCCTCCTCCTCATCCTCCTCATCATCATCATGTGCTTTAGGTGCTGTAAGAAAGCACACAGGAGGTCAATGGTTCTGTGATGGCATCTGAATCGCTGAAAATGAACCACCGTGTCTTTATTGGATGAAGGCATAGATGCGAGTCGGTGGTGCTGAACATGAGCATCAGAGCGCGCTGGGTACAGCCATGTCACATTTCAAGGCATGCAACCAACACACCAAATGTTCAACTCGTACCATTTCCATCACAAGGTCTTAGCTGATATTCTTGCATTATGTGTGTGTGTGTGTGTTTAATGTAATACATGTGTGTGTAAAACTGTGTCTGCCTAACTGTGAGTGCACGGACATTTTCTGTCACACTATGTTCGACTTCTTTCATCATAATATACCTAACATGTCTCAATGTGCAAGAAAGAAAAGCAGCAGCAGCATCTATTATTTTCTCTTATTTCTTTTGAAGGAAAAATACTTTAAAAAAAAGAAAAATAAGTAAATAAAAGTTCACGGAGGAGCTGTCGACTTCCTGATGAGTTGATGTGGGTGCGTTGTTTCCTCTTGTTCAGAAACCGGCTGCTGATGGGTCCGTTAAGCAGACTGTCCGGATGTTTCCTTCCCCCCCCCCCCCATCACCCCACCTCTACAGCCTTTTCCTCAGGCCTCCTGGGGGGCCGGCCTCTTCAGGTCCCGGATCTGTTTGACCAGGTAAGTCTTTTCATCGTTGAACTGTTCGTCCTCCGTTCTGTCGTTCTGGAACTTGCTGAGGAACTCGATGAGTTTGGTTTGGTTCTTCAGCAGGATGTCCAGGATGGGCTGCGTCTTGTTGGGGTTCGCAACAAACACCTGGTAGTTTAGGCAGGGGGGGGGGGGGGGTAAGGATGTTAATATGTGAAGATAATGTACATCTGGGATATGGTTTAAAAACGGTGTCTTTAATGTTTACCTTAAAAACGTGGAAAGCCTCAAACTGGATGTTGCGGCTCTTGTCTCGTAGCAGGTTCATCATTAATTTAAGATTCTCTGGCCTGCTGATGTATTTCGTCATTATGGTGAAATTGTGTCGGTCAAGAAGCAACTCGCCCAGTAACTAGATGGTTTCAGAGTGAGAAACAGAATATAAATACAGGGTATATCTGCAGGAATCCTGAAGTCAAATGTAAAACCTTTTAAGAACTTTTAAGACCCTTTCCATACATTTTAAGACCTCATCGCCACTTGGAGTTTTAACCGGTTACCTTGGCGACACACTTTACCTCACATTGACTATATACAGTATTGATTGTCCTTCCTCCTTATCTTCCAACCATTTGGACGCAGACTTGCATTTCCCCATAACGATGTTGCTTAGCAACCGGCGTAAACGGACCTTCGCGCGCTATATATAGACATTTTTATTCATTGGGATAAACCCCTTGAGATGCACCATCTCGTTTTCAAGGGGGTCCCGACTGCTATCAAGCAGTGAGCGTGCGATGTCCTGTTCAGATGACGTCAAACCCAACGGGATGCCATCAATAAACTACAGAACCACACTACACACCTACGCAATGACTACATTCAGTCAGACTGTAGAATACAACTTTTGATACTTTTTAACAGCCTTCATTTTCGCTAAATTGATCTATCTACTGTTAATACTTTTTAAGACCCCGCGGACCCCCTGATTGAACCTCGCCAAATGGACAGGCTTATTGCTTTAAGGTCCACTCTAAAATATAGTTAAGAAACCAACATGATGAGTTAGTCCAAATAGTCCTTATAACATCTGGAAACATAGGTACTCACACAACGACTGTTATCAAACCTTAAACTGAACCAAAAATCTGAGCTTAATTAAAAACTTGAAAGAGATGGCTGGTTTCAATTGACGGTAATAATCAGGGTTCATACACTTTTTCACAAAGGATTTTCAATGACCTTTACCTAATTTTCCATGACCAAAACAATGACTCTCAGCGTGCCACTGGAACTGGTTTATTTTAACATGGAACAGGAAAATAAGGTCTGCATGTGAAACTTGTTGTGCCTCTAACACAAGCTTACTAGCTTCCACACGCTAAAGCAACTACAATGCCATTTTACGTTTCATTACGATACAGTATGTATTATCGTTATTGTATTACTATTTCGGCGATTAGATCAAATATAAATTATATTTGATGCAACTTTAGTTACATTTCCATGACTTTTCCAAAACTTTGGGAAAAATATTGTTTTCCAAAACTTTTCCAGGGCCTGGAATTAGCATTTTGAATTACCATGACTTTTCCAGGTTTTCAATGACCCTAAGAACCCTGAATAATGTGTCTGTTTGTTTTAAATTTGAATACAAATAAGTGACTGAGCTACACAATGCATGTTATTCAGCCTATGATAAAGAAAGCAATCAATGTGTTTATAAAATACAAGTGAAGAAGGCACCCGATGTTTAAGGAGCTTCAAACCTGTAAAGCGCTTCCACCACTAGATGGCGCTCTCGTGAAGGAGTTGGAGGTGGAATGGTTTTACAGAAACCAAACACTGTGACCGTCTTTAAATAGATTTCTGAAAAGACTACATGAGACATGTTTACAGGCACGACACGCACAGCCTTACCTTGAGGGACTGCCTTTTAGTCACGTAGTTTTCAGAGTGGAGTAACTTCTCATATTCACTGAAGAACTAGACAGAAAGGAAGAAGACAGGGAAAATAGAAGTGGTCAAGAAGCTGTTTTTTATAATTGTATTCATGTCTTGTATCAAAACACAATGCCTGCAAATGATTGATTTAGCGATGTGAGGAAAGAGACTTCCAGGTTTATTTTACATGGAACTGGTGCAAAGAAAACACTTCACTCCATCGAGTAATCTACAACATGTTGGTTTCCACTTCAAGGCAAGTGCATGTTGCAATAAAGCAGCACCTCTTGCATCGTTTAATGAAGAATAAACACGTCACTCTTGCTGTCATGCATATTTTGTGACAAACTATATATTTTTAAATACCTTAAAGGTAACCTATCAGGCAATAGCATGGGTCTCAGATATATACAAGTATATAAAACACATGTCTATGAAGTGTTTTGCTCTAAATACCAAACAGATCATTCTAGCCATGCCTCATATCCCTCTGTTTCACTTCCTGTTTCAAAAGTGCTGATTTGGGGATAAAGCTATTAAAAAGGAGGGGTCTGAGCTCATGCGGGACCCGGCAGCTACCGTCTAAACTAAATGCTGCCGTGATGAAACGCCATATCATGGATTATCAAGGATCTGAAACAGTCTGGAGCTCAAAGGCTTTCTCTCTTGCCGGTTATACCACAAGGTGAGTTCCTTTTTACTTCCTGCTTCTTCACACACATGCTCTGAGTGTTAGCGATGCTAATGTAAACACCGACCATATTACGTCCAAAACAGTCGGGCGTTGTTTCTGATAGCAACTTTCTGATTGGGCCGTGGGTAGTGGTGCACGATAATTATCGGTTCGATATTAGGAATTATGACGTCATCCCGATAAAAGTATTAATAGCCCCGATAATATACAATATATTTTTTGGGTAAAAAGAAAGAAAATATACTGCGGTGTGGGTGGATTGGGATGAGGGGCGCTTGTTTTTCCCTCGGCTCCTCCCGTTTTGCCAGTACTGTGGTATTAGTGGTTTAGGAAGAGGGGAGTTTTTCACAAATCCAGCGCTCCCTAACTCACGCCTGGCTGTGACGTAAATGGTGTGCGGCCGTGAAGCCAGGACAGTAAACAAACATGTCGTCGGTAGTATGGGACTATTCCAAAGTTTCAGAGTTAGATAGTTCGCTTGCTATTTGTATTAACACATGCAGAAGTTCCACGAGGAGGGAACAAGGCAACGAGCTATAATACTTCCAACCTGTTTACCTGAAACATCGGCATCGCTAGATGGTGTGTTCAAAGCGTACGAAGAGCCTGCGCTGCTAAACTAGCGGAGAATCCAAAGCCAGCTGCAAAGGCACCGGGGCTTTTACCTATCCACGAGGCTTTTGAAAAAGGCAAGAAGTTTGCCAGAGACGGCCCCAGGCGTGCAAAAACTACAGGTACATTTAATATATATATATTATATTATTATCGGGGGTCCACATTTCAGATATTACGTCATATCGGACGCAAATCTGGATCAGCTCCGTTGTAGCCCCGTTTTTAGAGATTTGGGTACGGAGGAAAAGAGAGAGGGTTTTATTTCCTGACGCTGCGTGAGTTCCCCGACGCACCGGGGACACCTTTATGTATAAAAGACATCACAAAGTGCATTTTGCATGATAGGTCCCCTTTAAGGTCTGAATGTTGACTTCTTCTAAATTAGCTCTCATGGGATGCATCCTCTGCTTTTTAAAAATACTATATCTCAGTGGAGTGAGGACTTACTCTGTCATAATGTTGCTCCAGAAACTCTGCACTCAGTAGCTTGTGTCTTGTGAGGAGGTCCTGCAAATAGAAAATGCTAAATATTAGGAAAAAATAACAGATTGAAAGGTTATCACTTGGGCTATTCGTCTGTTCTTTTGGACACTGCCTTCAGTGTCCAAAAGAACAGACGAATAGCCCAAGTGATAACCATTCAATAAAAACAAACTGAAATAATGCATTGATTCAAATGAGTGAAACCCACGACCTGCTGTGGGTCGAAGAGCTTTGGGAAAAAATGGTAAAAAGTTGAAAGGAGTCGCAGAGGTTTTAACATCTTACTTTGAAAGTGGCGAATGCGTCCGAGGCGATGTCGAAGGTGGACATCTCCACGTATCTGAAGAAGTCGTAGAACTGCTCCGACCACAGCGTGATTTTGGCCAGCGGTTCATGTCTGATGCACTCCCTCAACATGATGCCGCAGTTTAGGGCGATCTCTGGAGACTCATACCTGCACAGAGAAGCAACACATGAGAACATTTAAACACACACACACACACACACACACACACACACACACACACACACACACACACACACACACACACACACACACACACACACACACACACACACACACACACACACACACCACACACACACACACACACACACACACACACACACACACACACACACACACACACACACACACACACACACACACACACACACACCGTGTATACATCACTTCAGGGGACATTACATTGACTTACATGCATTTCCTGGAGACTTATCCTAACCTTAACCATAACCAACACATGCCTAACCCTAACCCTTACCCTAACCCTAACCAAGTCTTCACCCTAAAATTAATGATTCCCCTCATGGGGACCTCCAATTTGTCTCCATAAGGGAAGTGAGTCCCCACACGTGAATGTGTAAACAGATTTAGGTCCCCACAAGTATAGTAATGCTAGGACACACACACACACACACACCTCAAAGTATTTTTTTTTAGGGGAGAAAGTTCTTCACACAAATTCAAGTAACATGTGTGTTGTTAATATACAGACAACTGATAGATACTAGGGCTGTGCATCTTCACTGGTCTCACGATTCGATTACGATTATCCTGTCAACGATTCGATTCAATTCAATATCCCGATGCATCACGATTCATACCAATGCGTTGCATCCTCAATTTTCTATATTACTGCACATGGCTTATTTTTTCATCAATGCATACATGCAGTAAATACATAACTCTTTTTATTATTTAGAAAGTGCTTCAGAAATCAATAACATAAATGTCTTGACATTAATGTATAAACCAAAATAAATGAATTGTATAGGTCCAGCCTCCCTATATCTGTGTGTGAAGTTGTTCCATCCTCAAAAACCAAAAAATAATGCTTCTGCAGTCGAGCTGCAGCTTCTAGCTAAGGTCTTCTGTTAAAAAAAGGACACTGAATGTCCTGAATGTGGCATCACACACAGGACTTGAGTCTGAACACAGCAGACAACAGGAGTATTTACAATAGCATATACAAACAAAAATACTGCATGTGGGTGCACACTTACATTCTCTGTCTTACTGTTACATAAATCCCATGAATGTATGAGATTAAATTAGCTTCATTATATCTCAGTGATTAAGTGAATAATAAAGTTTCTATCGGGTCACTATCAGCCTGTCACTCATTATTTTCAGGGAGGGGGCGGGGTTTGGAGGAACGGAGAGGAGACGTGATCGCGGAAGCTTTTGTCCTCCTGCCTTCACAAACTTTACACACGTATATATCGTCTGAAAATTGCTAGAGGACATTCATACTTTGCAATCCAAGACTTAATTAAATCCACCAAAAACCTGACATGATTGTAACGCGATTAATTTTGAAAAACATAAATCCCTGTGTCTCCGACCCGCAGCGACACGGAGTGATTCAGAGCGGGTCCTTCTGCTGTTGGTTCTGGACTGGTGGTGTTGTGTTGGTGGATAAAGCAGAATGCTTCGTGTTTGGTGTTGCTGTGTTGCTGTGCCGCTGTCACGTCTGTTGCCTGATCTCTGCGTCACCGACCGATTTGATATTAAAGTGACAAAAAAAAACAACGTTATAGTAAAACCGCGGCCGGAAAATCAGGAAGCAACGTTACTACGCTATAACCGATTATCTTCCGTCACTGCACCGATACCGAATCGTCCACGTCCGCATCGCAATGCATCGTAGAAACGATTATTTTCAACACCCCTAATAGATACATCTTCAAATTGAATGTGTTCACCTGTAGCCTTGATACAGAAGCAGACTATGCTCAGGGGAGGGTTTTACAAAAATAAGGAGGCAAGACAGAGAGCTATCAAACAAAAAAAACACATTTTCTATGCTAGGAATTTCCTAATGAAGCAATTCCACTCAGAAAAGTGCTTGATTATTGATCAAGAAGGACACCAATCGTGTTACATTGTGATTTTACGAGTCACAGCCGACGGGCACGTCAGTCCAGGATGAGAATCTGTAATCGGCAGCTTTAATGTTTTAAAGCAACACGTGTACTTACCCTTTGAGCAACATGAAGAGGATATTCTGCTGGGTGCACAGGTACTCCACCGTGGGCGTCCGGGTGCCAATCTGACGCCGCAGGATGTTGTTGAAGATCTGAGCCACGTCTTTCTTACCCTGGAGGAAATAGACAAAGCAAACATCAAGATGTGGTGAAGCAGCAGTTCATTTATGCAATACAGAAAAAAACATACTTCCAAAGAGAATGCAATCAGGAGATAGAGAAACTAATGGCGCGTTTCCACTGCAGGCCTCGCTCGGCCTCGCTCGGTTTGGTTAGGCCTCATTAGGCCCGGCTCACTTTAATGCTGCGCTTCCATTACAGTTTAGGAACGCAGTGTAGGCGGAGCCGTGACGTCATCTTCAATGAGAGCCCCAGAAAAACAACACAGCTGTTAGCTGTTAGCACTCAGAGCTCACAGCTCCTCATATCTGTTCAGAAACTAGACAGAAGTGAAACCAGTACAAACCACAGACTGCCTGTGTCATGGCGAATACAGTCGCTGCTTTATTTAAGTCTGTAGGCCGTTGTTGTGAGTGTGGACGGTCGGAGCATATATAACGTTAGCTTAGCCAAGCTCCATTCAGAAAGCATGCATTTTAAAGGGTTGTTCGCCTGCCGTCTGTCTGCAGACTTGTCAAAGCATTAATTCGTGGTTCTTACTAACCGGTATCAGTATGTCGTTACTTTGGCATCATTTAGAAACGTGTATTACAATTAAATCACGGTCAAATATGTTCATCTTGTTGTAGTTGTAGCCCCCTTGCCAGCGATTCTCTCTCTAGTTTAGCATACTCAGCCCGACTCAGCCTGGTTGTTCCTGGCCCTAGAACCACGATTTTATGGGGCTAGAAAAACTGTGAATTAGGACCCGCTAGCCGGTACTAGGCCAAGTGGAAACGCAACCAAAAACGGGCCCCGCACGGCTCGGCACGCTTGAAGCGAGCTCCCCGCTGCAGTGGAGACGCGCCATTAATGAGCCAACATGCAGTTCTTAAAACAATGTATACTGTTTTATTTGATACACGATTTGGAAGAAAATAACATATTGCTATTATTTTGGGTCGTATTGAAATTGAGATCGAGGATGGATATTGTTTTTTGCATAATTATAATTGAAAATATATAACGAAGGGATCATCGCTTGATATTTCTGTGTCTTTACCAAAGAGACAGATTGTTTATTAAATCTGTAAAATGTCGTTTTGTGGGACAGGACATCCATGCAGCACCACTTTGTTTAAAATATTTGAATTCAGGTTTAGCAACATTATTTCATAGCCTTTTATTATTATTATTTTAATTTCTTTTCTCTTGATTTTTGATTTTATTAATCTGTGTGAATCTTTGCTGTCCTGTTTTTACACGCTGCTTTGTACAACTGAATTTCCCCTCTGGGATTAATAAAGGTTCATCTTATCTTATTAGACAACATTAGGATTCATTTTCAGCCCTTAACGTGATAGGTGTGTTAAAAGCTGATCAATTAAATCAATTACAGATAATTAAAGGAAAATAGCTGTTCTTATTCGCTGTTCTCTTAAAATAAAGATTTTCACAAACAGCTACCAATAAAAGTCAAACCCACTGCATGCTCCCATCAGAGAACACGTTTCTAAAACAGTTGAATTGTCGTATTTATATGATTTTCCAATTGAGGCAGGAGGAGGAAGATGATCACACACACAGTGAGTCATGCTGAGAGAGTGAGTCAGGTCACACTGCAGCAGCAGCAGCAGCGTGACATATTGCAGGGAGACGAGAGTTTGCCCACAGAGAGAGAGGGAGATGACGTGGACATGCATCCCTTTTTCATGTTGATACGACAAATTCTTACTGTGTTCAGAAACATTGCACAAACTTCCACCGCGTCTGCCCACGTGTGTGATGAATGTGTGTAATAGAGCGGTGCAGGCAGGGATGACGTATTCACCCGGGAGTACGCTGCGCATGGGTTCCCTCGACAAGTAAAGCGATGGGATTTCTCCTTAGAACTTTGGAAAACAGCTGGAAATAAGGTCTGTGGAAAACGAAGCGGTTTCATAAATGCACGTTTTGTTCAGCCGGAAAATATCCACATGTCCTACTTTTAGAATCATAAATCTAATCGCCAGAAGCAAAATGCTAACGTTATGCTATAAAGGAACTACAGTCGAGTACAGCAGGGTCGCACGACTTCAACATCACACCAACTAAAAGGTGGGGTAGGTAATTCTATATTCCATGGAATGTTCTTAACATCCCGATAGCAATGAATACATTAAATGCTTTGACAATAAATACCTTAAAAAAAATGTCATCTCTGGAAGCCGTGGCGCTGTAAAAAGCACGACCAATCATCTGAGCCGGCTAAAGTAACTGGATGGCCTACCTGCCTGTCAGCCTTCCATCTGGGCACAAACTTATCTCGTGCCCTCATTGGCCATGTGCGCGTCCGTGAGTGTTGGAGGAGGGGCTCTGTAAGGAAGTCTGAAGGAAGGGGCAGATTTTTTCCGGTTGTGTATTTTCTAATTCTAGCGCACTCCAGCTGGTTTCTCCATTCTTACCTACCCCACCTTTAACACTAGAACCGCCAACGGGTACATTTTAGGAAGTGGTAAAATGCTGACTCACTTCCTGGTTTTAGGACTCGTCACTGCACCACTCTATATCAATCAGTTTACATTATGTATAAAGTAATGCTGTCAAAATTATCGCGTTATCGGCGGTAATTAATTTTTTGAATTAATTGCGTTAAAATATTTAACGCATGTGCAGAATGGCCCGTCCCATACATCCCACCAGTGGCAGCGCCAGGGTATGGCTGGGGTAGGCTACACCCATACCAAGAAATGGCTTAGCCCCACCATGAAAAATGATGTGAAAGTAAGCAAAATTGCACAGACAGCAGTTAGTCAGATTGATTTCAGCCACTTGTCTGGAAATACCGAAGACCAGAAACGGTTTTGAAAACTTTTGTCATGTAGTGATGTCTTCTCAATAGAACATCTTTCATAATGTCTTCTGGCCAATCAGAATCAAGATAACGGCGTGGTGTTTTTGCAGGAAGGGGTGCACATAACTGGTACGCAGGTTATGTGCGTAATCTGAAATGCGTACCGTCACTTGTGTCACAAAGCGCATTTGCGTACCGACGTACTTGTGAAGCTTTTCCAGAAGGCGGTTAGATCACCGGACGACAGAGTCAGTCTCCGTGTGCACAGACAGGCTGCTGTTAACGTCGGTCTGTACAACGTAATTGTGCTAAAACTACGCCAACCGGCTGCGGAGGGAGACTCCCTCCCTTCACTGGAGAACTGCGCTAAAACAGCTGATCACAACGTTCACACTCTGTGGTCACGAAGTACTCCACGAGCCCCCACTGTCGACTTTCCTGAAGTACTCCCCCGTTGATAGAAATCAACACGTAATGAATTAAGACCCCACGGTTTGATGATTGATAGGTGTGTGGGCTTTCATTTTGACACGCAGAAAAATGTTATAATAAACATACATACTGTATGTTAAATGGATATATCCGCCTTCTTTCATTTATCTTTCCATTCCCACAACAATATACATAAAGAAATGGCATATTTTGGACATAGTTCGAATGGTGATTAATCTGATTAATTCATTTTTAAGCTGTGATTAATCTGATTTAAAAATGTTAATCGTTTGACAGCCCTAGTATAAAGCCCAAATTACACTTTGTCTCCGGGGGCTTTACAGTGTCTTCAACATGCACCACCCTTTGTTTAGAAACCCCTCAGCAGCGGACAAGAAAGAAAAAAAATGACAATAAACGAGGGAAAAATGTAAGAAACCTTGGGGAGAGCAACCAGAAGCACAGACTTGCAATAGATGTTATAAAATAAATAAAATCACAACATAGACAATCCAAATGACTAAAATGAAAACGTATTAAACATTCATTTGATATTTCTCTCCCTTTCTCTTACGAAACGTCACAAACTCTCACCTCGAATTCGATGAGCTGCAGGTCTGCTACGAGGGTGCTGAGCAGGCCGCTGTTGTAGAGCTCCTGAGCGAGCTGAGCCACTGCCTCCGTCTGGGGCTCCTTCTCATTCGTCCCATACAGGATCTCCTTCATGGCCACCAGGCTCTTTGACACCTCCTCTGTGGCCTGAATGCGATATGATAACATTTTATTTTCAGGTCAAGTCTGTGCTTTTACCTGAATGACAGCAGCTCCATTTGAAACATCGAAAGGATGGACAAATATTAAAGCAAGAAACCAGTAAACAGACATTAGCCGCGTTCACACCAAGTACTTCGCTGTACTTAGTTCCCAGCACTTAGTTCCCCCATGGAAGAGCCGATCGCGTTCACACCGGAATAAGTCCCTGGAGGTGGATTAGGCAAATGAAGCCGCTGACGTCACTTCTTCTTCTTCTGCTTTGGGTTTACTGGCAGGCCGCAAACCACTTCACGGCGTATACTGCCACCCGGAGTCCCCGGCCGGAAGTCCCCGGAGTTGGGGACTTTTTCACTGACTTTTTCCGAGTAAATCGCCAGAACGCCGACACCTCCTCATCTCCACCGCTCCCATGTTTTCTTTTGTGTTGCCATAAGTTAGTCTCTCTGCGTTTCTGCGCTGGGCTAATGCTAATGCTAATAATGCGAGGATAATAAAATGGGAACCTTTTTCTCCCATGAAAGAGGTGAAAAGGTTCTCATGAACTAAGTTCTAGTTCCGGATTTATTTGGTGTGAACGCACATTTTCGAACTATATCGGAACTATACTGGGAAAAGCACTCCGGTGTGAAAGCGCCTCATGAAGGAATAGCCAATGCTAATTCTACTGCTAACAGCTATCCTAATAAAGCCAAAGAGTGAAGAGGTGATAAATCCTATGAGTTTAAGGTGAATGTGTGCGGGATTCGCCCTACCTTTTCGGCTTTTTTGTCGGATATATCGTGCTTCTCGAGCACCGTCATGCTGTCCTTGAGGTTTTTGACGATGTCCGCCGGCGACTTGTGGGACTTGCCAAAGGGGAACGGCATGGCGGAGCGTTACCACGAGCAACCAGGCAGCGGACTGTCCACCTGAGGGAGGAAACGTGCAAAGTGATCAGAGCTTTTTATACGAATCAGAATCCCTTTATTGTTCGGAGGGGACATGTACAACGTTACAGCAGAAGTGAAGATAGAGACAAAACGTAAAAGTACCATTAGATAAAGGGCATGCAAATAATATTATACATTAAGTTACATTCTCTGCTATGGACAGGGTTAGGGTTAATGGACATTACCAAAGATATTGAAGCGACTTAAAGTGTGCATGTGTAAATGTGTCTGTTGATTGTGTATATATAGGATATACATATTTTATATATATTTGTATTTGGGATTGTGGGAAATTTCGATTTCTCTGTCTGTGCACACAAACTGAAAGATTAACAATAAAGTTGACTTTGACAATACATGTACCCAATATACATATTGCACAACGGTGTTATTGCACAACAGTGGTGTCGTAGTCTGTGTTTTTTATTTTGCATTATTGCACATTGGTGTGATTTCACAACATATGGAGTGAATGCTTAAGAGAGAACTGAACAGCACAGAAGGGTCAGACCTACATTAATGTACGGCAACACGGTCCCAGTGTTTCCAGGCAATATCTTTGTTATACTTTAAGCTCAAGCTTGGCGTAGCTCAATCTCACAAGCAGCTATAAAGAAAGCTCAGAGATAGATGGTGTAGTCGGGGAAGATTACAGACACACAGCCAGTGACTCACAAATGATTCAGAAGTTATTGTCATGCAGACGTTGCAATGACATGCAAGTCTGGACAAAGGCTGAACAGTCGATGCAACACGTCCAACATGAGCTACACCTTTATCAAATAATACATTTTAAAACAGCAGCGTGGTTGGATGTTACAACTGAAATGATTTGCATGTTAAAAAAAGTCATTTAACCACAATTATCTTTTTAAATCGGGAATTCTTTTTTCACTAATTTCTCAATTAAGCTACCTGTCACTCACTGCTCACTGTAAGACGAGTCATCACTGTTAAATATGATTGAATACTCTCATCTCACGTCTATTCTTTCTTCTTCCATGATACTTCCTTCACTTTTTAAATCAAGTTCACTTTCTACCACGATAGCAAGATGGACAGCATTACCTTGTTATGATATGGTCAATGTGGTTCTTACTAGACAGCACTTATATACAGATAACTATGGTAATTGTGCTAATTATCCGATCAGTATTGTGACGTAACGTTTCATTCCTAGCCCAAGTGTAGTGTCAAAAATAACCGCAGATCCAGAGAGAGAAGAAGGAAGTAGTGTTGGAGCCTATCCCCGAAAAGATATGTTGTTAGTGTTCCTCTTTCAGACCTATGCCCTGGCTTCCCACTGAAATGCACATTAACAACCTGCTGTTAAACATACTCCTAGCCCCTAAAGCAAAACAGTGGGCTAACCCCGATTAAAAGTCCATTGCTGGAATTGAATATCATTGAATTGGCCAGGTTGAATATATAAAAACACACTGGCAGAAAGACGATGCACTTACGCAACTTAAGTAAACGTTATCTCGGTATGACCTTTAATGCTTCGTGAGTCAGCGGTGATGTTGTGAATAATCTGGTCATCGTCAGTGAATGATTAACCAAGAGCGTTGTTTACCATGACATAGCTTCAGACCTTTGTTTGACCCTCTCCCTGCGAAGTGAGGTAAACAACACCTCACCATGTTACTAAATATATACAGTACGTTCTCAGGTGCACGTATTTAGGGCAGTAAACTCCTCCGTTAAGAAAACACAACAAAACGTGTGAAAACTGAACCACAGAGATCAAATCTCACTGCTGCTCGTATTTAACTGCGTTACTTAACAAGCCCCTTATCTACTGGACACAACTCCCTGACCCACCCAGCGGACCCACTCACACAAACTATGGGGCGAAAGGTTTTAGAACAGACAAAGAAAAGTCGGGTGATAATGCAAGAGGATATATTTGCTCAAATACTAGGTTATAAATAATGACTGTATTGCCTATACCGAGAATTCAAGAAACACATCAATACAACTTTTGATTTAAACTTAGAGCTCAACTAATGTAAGGGAAATATGGCAGAAAAAAATGCTGTTTTCAGCTTTCAATTATGATTCGCTGCTTTTCAATGTTTTTATATTTAGGTTAATATCTTTTGGAATGACGGAGCAAGACCTTGGATTCTGTAAAACTGGGATCAACATTTGCCACTATTTTCTGACAATTTATAGACCCAACAATTCATCAGTAAAATAAATCATTTAAAATGTAAATAAAGTAGCAGCCCTAATCCCAATATCATGATCATTTCAGACAAGAAAGCATTTAATTCCAAGATGCTCCTCTGACATGTTTTCAAGATGGAGGGCTATTGATGTTTGCCACACACACTATTAATGAGGTACAGATGGAACACTAAGAGCCACTGATCTGAGAGTCTGTCACCAACCTGAACTCTGAACACAGGAGCAGTGTAGTAGTCACAAACTGGTCTTCTTATTTCTTGGCAGGGAGTCCACATTTAGAAAGCAACGCTGTGTCCAGGAATATAAACCAGGCACCAGCACCGAGGGGGTGGGCGGTGCAGTCCACCGTTTCGTAAATTATGTGTCATGTGTGACAGAGTTGAAATAGAAAACGTGGTTCACGACACGGTGACAGAGGCACTTAAATTGTGCTCGATCAATCTAGACACCTCGACTTTGCCAGGTGGCCAAATCCGTCTGACAGACTAATGCAGAAGGGCCTCGCTACCTCTGATCAGTGTCACTGACGCAAATAGGAAGGAAGCATATGGCAGGTTCAAAATCAGCTGGTGGCTGATAACAAATAATGACCATAAACTCACCCTAACATGGGCTCCAGACAGAAAGGAAGGTAAGAAGTCTTTCAAATGAACCCAGGCTTTACATACCTGTGTTTACAACAGTAGGTAAAGGCCAGTAGTGGAATGTAACGGAGTACATTTACAAGTAATGTATTTAAGTCAAACATGAACGTACTTTTATGGTAGGTAGGTAGCTGCACCTTCACCAGCTTTGAGAACACTTTGATGATCAATCATTATAAAACATATCATATATATTATTCTGAAATGGACCAATCTGCACAACGACTACTTTTACTGTCTTTCACTATATTTTGATGAGAATACTTTTCTGCTTTAATTGAGTAACCTTTTGAATGCAGGACTTTGACTGTAACAGAGTATTCCTACACTCTGGTACTTCTACTCAAGTACAAGATCTGAGTACTTCTTCTACTACAGTATAGTGTGTAATCTTAGACACTGTTGTACTGTGAATAAGTATATATGCTGTCAATGTTCATTTTATGTTGTCTATTAAGAAAAGATAATAATAAGTACTTCTTTATTGATCCCAATGTGGGACATGTTTGTGTTGCAGCAGCATAACAAGACATGGTGTTGTACAATACAAATTAAAAGACAAGAAATAAACAAGAAAGTAGAAAATATACATTGAATTTTCAAAGCAACAATAACAAGATATAAAGCAAGGTATTATATATACATAAGTATGTGACAGATGGAATATTACATATTAAACTGAATATATAAGTGTAAAATGTACAGTGAAGAGAGAAACTATGGAGCAGAGATTTCTCTACCAGCCAGAGGTGATTTGTTACACAGTGTTATTGCAGTTTTTAAGAACTATTAAGAATATTTTTGTAATTCTTGCACAATGACTGTCAACAATGCTGCTGTGACAAATCTGTATTATTATTTTTTATTCTACACTCTGTTAGTTCTACTTTGTCTTCAGTGCAGGACTCTTCCACCTGGTCTGTAGGTCAGGGTCTGACAGAGAGCACCGCCCCTCACGTATCCATGCCTGGTTTGTGATGGTGAAGCCTGCCAACTTTACGCAATGCTAACAAAAGGGACACTTGCTCACTGCGTTTTAACATCACGGCAAAACCGAAGAGACATGTGTGATTCAGCTACCCTTTCCCTTTCACCTGACATCTTACTTTGTATCCGTTTGTAGGGAAACGTGGCCTATTATATATCAATCACTGTCCACCAAACAGTGCTAATTGGAAGTGTGTGTCGACTCACAGCAGGCCTCTGCAGGCCTAATCTTTGCAGAAACTCTCAATCTTATTAAGATGTATTCAAAAACTGCATAGACTTTGGGAAGTAACTATGTTTTAAAAAGGTACAGATTTGTAAAGTAACGTTGACATTGCTAATGACAGTTTGGTATCCAGCTCTGTTAGCATAACGTTAGCCAGGCCTCGCGCTAGGAAGTGCGCGCTGGGCGTTGAGGCAGATTTTTATGAATGGTCGTAGTGGCCAAACGGTGGTACTACAACTCCAGTGACGTCATTTTGGCCCAAAAAGACTTTTCCCCATTTACTTACATTGGTAAAAACATGTCTGTAAATTAGCTTGTATTTGTTTTAGATATTAATAAACTACCCAGCACGGACACTTTTATAGCCCCTATTTAAATCATTAGGGTGTAAAAGTTGTAAAATGCGCTTTAAAAAAAGCTGAATCCAGAGTTATTTTCCCTCACCATTCATCTTATAACTTTGTTTTATTTAATTATTATTTTTATTCCTTTTTGTTACATTTGTATAGTTATTTTATTCCCGTTTTATTCAATCCTGTGTTGGTATTAAGTGTCATTTTTACTGGCAAAGCTTTGTGTTAGTCTGGATATTATCTGGGAAGGGGAGGAGATAGTATTGTTTTATTGTTGTACTCTTTGAGTTAGGTGTTGTATACATAACGTTAGATTTGATTTGATTAAAAGCTGAAACCAGATCTATTTTCTCGCTCCATTCATTTGACTGACAGAGAGCTCGAGATCGGAGGCGGGGCTTAAGGAAACCTCTACTGCGCACGCGTAGTGGGCCCACATCCGGGTACTGTCTGAATCTACCGTCTCTCTGTTTTGGCTTCATGCGCTACTGAGCAACTACATAGGAATGAACGGAGTTCTCTTTATACATCCCTGCGCTAGGACCATAAAGCCCATGTCTGACATTAGCACATCACAAACGGCAGGCTATGTTCAGCTTAAACGTTTTCAATCATTAAGAGCTGTCAAACAAGCAAAGTAACGATAGATAATGTAGCTAAGGCAGCCGTTGGTGGCTAAAGTAGCCTCACACCACAGTGCCTGCAAATAGAATCATGGCTTTATTTACACACGCGCACACACACTCACAACGTACCTTGTTAAACGGCGTTTCCTCCGATTTCCCCCGCTTTGTCAAGAGAGCTAAAGGCCACTCAGGTGCTCCTTGGAATAAAACCTGCTTTATTTTACCTCCGCTTGTTTGTGGTTGTGCAGCTCCTGTTTCCTAACGCTGTCTCTGAGCTGGTGTCTCTGCAGCGGACTCTACCGCCCCCTGTGGTTGGCTGGTGTCATGGCAACAGGGACGCGTGTACAGTTACTAAATCAGCATACTATCACCTAAAGAATATATCTAGGATTAAAAGACTAATGTCACAGCAGGATTTGGAAAGACTTGTCCATGCTTTTATCTTCTGTAGACTGGACTACTGCAATGGTGTCTTCACAGGTCTCACTAAAAAATCTATTAGGAAGCTGCAGCTGATTCAGAACGCTGCTGCTCGAGTCCTCACTAACACTAAGAAAGTGGATCACATCACTCCTGTTCTGAAGTCTCTACACTGGCTTCCTGTGTGTCAAAGAATAGATTTCAAAATACTGCTGCTGGTTTATAAAGCTTTGAATGGTTTAGGCCCAAAATACATTTCTGATCTCCTGCTAAATGATGAACCATCCAGATCTCTCAGGTCTTCAGGGACTGGTCAGCTTTCTGTCCCCAGAGTCAGAACTAAACATGGAGAAGCAGCGTTCAGTTATTATGCTCCATCTGGAACAAACTCCCAGAAACCTGCAGGTCCGCTGCAACTCTGACTACTTTTAAATCCAGGCTGAAGACTTTCCTTTTTGTCGCTGCTTTTAATTGAACTATTCATATCTTAGACTGCACTGTAACTTTTATCCATGCATTTTTTTTCTTTTAATGTTTATTGTATTAGCTTTTCTTTTTAATGACTGATTTTAAATGCCATTTTCTTAATGTCTTTCATTTTTTGTAAAGCACTTTGAATTGCCTTGTGTTGAAAAGTGCTATGTAAATAAACTTGCCTTGCCTTACTACGCAAGGGGGCGCTCCCTCCACACATACATGTTACCAATAGTGATGACGTACTGCGCAGAGGCTGAAGCGTGCATCGGCCAGTGACGTCATTGATGACAAACGAAGCCTCGCTGTCCGTCGATACCACGTGACTGCTTCTGATAGTGCTTCTGATCGATTAAGGGCCCTTCTCACTTCTCTTATTTTTCATTTCCTCGCTCCTCGGTCTCGGTCTCACCGGAAGTTGATTTGTCTGCGCCATCTTGAGTAGCGTCCCAATGGCCTTATTTTTGCCGGAGGATCGAGGAGCGAGGAGCGAGGAGCGATAATGGAGGAGCGATAACCGAGGAACCACCAGACCATCCTTCGATTAAATCCTCAGACACTCGCCCCGCCCCCTTACTGTGTATCTCACTGATTGGACGATGCAGCGCATGCACTGATCTGATGCTTCTTGACATGAGAGCAGAGTGAAGAAAACACACGAACCTCACGGGAGTCACTCCTCAGTTTATACCGTGTTTTGTTTCAATTCATGTTTCATTTAGTTACAAATATGTGATATATCTGAACAACAAAGTGGTCAAAAATCATTTTATTCATTTGTTGGAAACATTTTAATGATCGCTTTTTTCGTTAACATTTTCATTTATTGTCATTTCCATTCAGTCAGTCATTAAGTGCTATTAAAATGTTAATGTGCTACATATCCACACAAACAAGCAAAGTGTGCAATCCAATGGATGTTATTCTAACTGGGTTTTGATAGATAACATTTCTCTCTTTCTTCTCTCAATTCTTTTATTTCTATTGTGCACTCTAATAAATATTAATCTAACTATTGTTCGTTTATACATTTTAAGAATGGCGTTTATCTTTTTTGAGAATGAGTTCTTATTTGATTTTATGTATTTGGGTCTACAACAGATGATACAAATGTTTGTGTCAGTAAACAGAGGCGGGGGTGTGTGTGGAAATAACGGGGACAGAGCTGGTCAGACGATCAGCTGTGCAGCGTCATCACAAACGGACGTCGCTTCACGTGACGCTCCGGAGGAAAGGATGTCCCATTGCTCTTAAAACTCATTTCCCTGCTTCTCGTGGTTTCCTTGCGTCTCTCCACGCTTCCCTCGTGTGAGGGACTAGACGCAGGGAAACGACGCAAGTGAGGGACGCAAGGATTCCATTTAACCGAAGTGAGAAGGACCCTATGAGAGCTCAGACCCTCACTTATGGAGGACGGAACTCGACATATGTATAGATAAATAAATGCATAAATAAATGTATAAATAAAAACATGAATAAATAAATAAATACGGAAATAAATGAATAAATAAATAGACGAATAAATAAATTATTTGTATTAGATTTTTTAAATTCTTATAATTGCATTTTTTTTTCACATGCCCCGGAGGTGTTCTTTGTGTCCTCCTCCTCCTCCTCCTCCTCCTCCTCCTCCTCCTCCTCCTCCTCCTCCTCCTCCTCCTCCTCCGGACAGTGCAGCTTCTCTGCAGCTATACTTGCTTGTGGTTTTGGATGAATGGCCGCCATTGTTCTGTTTTGGTTCCCACGACCCGGCATTCGCCTGGCAGTCGCGTGGCTCTGACAGGGGCTCGCGCTTTTGAGGGGTCTGAAGGTGTTTTTGTGTGTGCGCGCGTGTGTGTGTGTGTGTGCGCGCGCGCGTGTGTGTTTGTGTGTGAGCGAGGGGGGGGGGGGGTCATCTGGTCAATCTGACATCTGCTCCTAACAGTTAAGAGCAGATGTCTGACATTAGTAAACAGGAGAGTGATCAAAGCTCAAAGCTGGCGACGCACACTGCAAGTTGGTTTGTTTATAGACTGACTGTAGTCCTTGTTTCTCAAAACGAAGTGAGGCTGCCGCTCCTCCTGCTGCAGGTTTTGGCTAATACGTGTTCACTTACAAGGACTGTGCCTAAGGTTTTTGGTAAGGATAGAAAAATACAAGACAAAAATAGTGAAGCAGCAAAAAACGAGTAAATAACTTAAACTATCTAAATTGATCCCACATTGGGGATTTTGTTTTGCAGGTAAACAAAGGCTTTGTACTTCTGTTAAAAATTGAATATTGAAAAAAATGACAAACAATAAAGCATACAGTATATAGGCCTATCTATAGAGTATTTAAAGAATGAAGTATTCAGTTTATATACTCAAGAAACACTCAAGTAAAGTACAAGTCTCTCAAAAGTCTACTTAAGTACAGTACTTGGTTACTGATGTTCACATATATTTTCTTGATTAGAAAAAATAAAAGTATCAGAACCAGAACCAGGTTTATCACCAGGTAGCTTAACACGTACGAGGAATTTGACTTGGTGTCGTGGCGCATACATAAAAGTAAAAACACAGAAACACAGCACTATTTCACGAAAACTATAATAACATTCAAACATATTTAAAATCATATGAAATATAGTAAGATGTAGAAGTATGGTATGTGTCTTTTATGTGTGTTGCCAGACTTGTAGCCTCTCTGGGTCTAAGTGACACATCTTGCATACTGGCAAACCCATACTGGCAGATAAATAATGAAGCGATTTGTCGCTCTATTGTGTCTTTGGCCTTTTTGCAGGTATAGTGTAACGTTGCTCCTGAGAAGAATAGGCGAGGGTCTCCCTGGAGTGAAGCAGTAACTGCACACCCTTGTTCATCCATGGGAGAAGAGGAAACTGTTCTGTGTTGGGTGGAGGAAGAGGGGGAGAGGGGTGCATGGTTTCAGGCTGGACATCTGTCGCTTGTGAGTGTGTGTTTTTTCTAGGCCGGGTCTCTGTGTTATTGAATGGAGCCAGTGACCTGTCAGTCTTGACTGATGGGAGCCCCTGTGTGGGAAAATCCCACAGCCAAAGAGCTGGGAGCATTCACATGCTAATTGAGGCGGATAAATAAGAGGGCCGCGCGGCGCCGAGGGCCCTAGAGACGAGCTGAGATCCAGAGGAGCAAACATGACCGCTTCATCCACGGCGCACAACGTGGGGAGACATCCCAGCGCCAAGGAGGAGAGAAAGGTATTTACCTCCTAGATATCCAGCAATATCTGTGTTATGATCAGAGGTGGGAGAAGTACTCAGACCTTAGAAGTAGTAGAAGTACCAGAGTGTAGGAATACTCTGTTACAAGTAAAAGTCCTGGTAAAGTACAAAACGTTTTTTGGCATCTAATTGTACTTAAAGTATTACGCAGATTCAGAATATTATATGTTTAGATTATAATGTTGTGTTCTCAAAGCTGGAAAAGGTGCAGCTAGTTTGACTTGTAGACTTTGTATACTGCAGGGTAGCTTGTGTTGTTTATAGTTAACATTATCACAAGTCTCTCAACATTGTACTTAAGTAGAGTACTTGAGTAAATGTACTTAGTTAATCTACACCACTTGTTATGATCAGAGGTGGAAAAAGTACTCTTTCCTTGTACTTGAGTAAAAGTACCTACTACTCTGTTACAAGTAAAATACCTGCTTTCAAGTGAAAGTAGGAAAGTATTCTCATCAAAATATAGTGAAAGACAGTAAAAGTAGTCGTTGTGCAGATTGGTCCATTTCAGAATAATATATATGATATGTTTTATAATGATTGATCATGAAAGTGTTCTCAAAGCTGGTGAAGGTGCAGCTAGTCTGAATGGCTTTGTAGACTGCAGGGTAGCTGGTGGATTTACTCCAGGTGGAACGAAAGTCTGATTTAACACTTGATTATATTTCACATCATTCATCCACATCTGTGAAGTAACTAAAGGTACTAAATACATGTAGTGGAGGAAAAGTACACCATTCACCTCTGAACTGTAGTGGAGTAGAAGTACACAGTATCAGAAAATGGTAATACTCAAGTAAAGTATAAGTATCTTAAAGTTGTGCTTAAGTACAGTGCTTGAGTTAATGTCCTTGGTAACTTAACACCTCTGGTTATGGTACAGTTTGGACCTCGTTGTCCTCTGCACTTCACTTAAGTTATATGTTTAAATCTTTCAGATGAGGAAGCCGCTGATCGAGAGGAAACGACGAGAGAGGATCAACAACTGTTTGGATCAGCTCAAAGACACTGTGATCGGAGCGTTCAGCCTAGATGTGAGTATGTCATCACGTCTTACCTTCTCTGTACGTAAACAATGGAGTCTGTGTCAAGATTACTTCAAGGCAGAGGTGGTAGAAGTACTCAGATCTTGTACTTGAGTAAAAGTAGAAGTACTCAGATCTTGTACATGAGTAAAAGTAGAAGTACTCAGATCTTGTACTTGAGTAAAAGTAGAAGTACTCAGATCTTGTACATGAGTAAAAGTAGAAGTACTCAGATCTTGTACTTGAGCAAAAGTAGAAGTACTCAGATCTTGTACGTGAGTAAAAGTAGAAGTACTCAGATCTTGTACTTGAGTAAAAGTAGAAGTACTCAGATCTTGTACATGAGTAAAAGTAGAAGTACTCAGATCTTGTACTTGAGCAAAAGTAGAAGTACTCAGATCTTGTACTTGAGTAAAAGTAGAAGTACCAGAGTGTAGGAATACTCTGTTACAGTAAAAGTCCTGCATTCAAAATGTTCCTCAAGTGAAAGTAGGAAAGTATTCTCATCAAAATATAGTGAAAGACAGTGAAAGTAGTCGTTGTGCAGATTGGTCCATTTCAGAATAATATCTATGATATGTTTTATAATGATTGATCATGAAAGTGTTCTCAAAGCTGGTGAAGGTGCAGCTAGTCTGAATGGCTTTGTAGACTGCAGGGTAGCTGGTGGATTTACTCCAGGTGGAACTAAAGTCTGATTAACACTTGATTATATTGTTTAATATTAGAGTGGTGTAAAAGTACATATATACCTCTGAACTGTAGTGGAGTAGAAGTACAAAGTAGCATAACATGGAAATGTTCAACTAAAGTATAAGTATCTCAAAAGTGTCCGTAAGTACAGTAACGGAATACATGTAATTAGTGACTTTACACCACTGTTATCTTCTCTAAACAATGGAGTCTGGCTCAGGGTTAACTTCATGCTCTCGTTTCTCCACAGCAATCCAAACTGGAAAAAGCCGACATTTTGGAAATGACAGTGAAGCATCTGCAAAACATCCAGAGCAGCCACGGTAAGAAACATGTGTTCAAAGCGACGATTCAAAGCTTTGAAATGCTCTATTTGTCATATGCAGAATAATATAGCAAAGTAAAGTACACAAAATGGTTCAAGGAAGTTGCAGAAATAAGAAAAATATGTACATTTATAATAGATATTAAATCATGGGACCCTGTAGCTACATAAGGGATCCCTTCAATTGTAATATATTACAACGCCCGACAGCGCAATATGTCCCAACCGGTCCCAACACATCAGACGTTAGCACACACTCAGAGCTCACAGCTCCTCATATCTGTTCAGAAACTGGACAAAAGTTAAACATATACAAACCACAGACTGTCTGTATCATGGCGAATACAGTCGCTGCTTTATTTATGTCTGTATGGCGTTGTTCTGAGTGTGGACGGAGCAGCTACAGGTTAGTTTAGCCTGATGGAACCGATTCCATTCAGAAAACACGCATTTTAAAAGCTTGTCAAAGCATTAATTCATGGTTTTTACTAACCGGTATCAGTATGTAGTTACTTCGGCATCACTTTGAAACGTGTATTATAATTAAATCACGGTCAAATATGTTCATTTTGTTGTAGTAGGATTTACATGGAGATACGCCCCGCCCCCTCTCCAGCGCGTCTTGTTTGAATGACAGGAGCAAACACAGCTGACAGCCGCGGTGAAACTCGAGTGATTAGAGCGATGCGAATATTGAGTAGTCTATCATAGTATTTACATGGAGATAAGCCCCTTAAAAACCATGAATTAATAAAGCATTCATTCTGTGTTTACTCCTGTCATTCAAACAAGACGCTGGAGAGGGGGCGGGGCGTATCTCCATGTAAATCCTATCGGAATCGGATCGATCAGGCTAAACTAACCTGTAGCTGCTCCGTCCACAATCACAACAACGTTATACAGACATAAATAAAGCAGCTACTGTATTCTCCATGACATAGACAGTCTGTGGTTTGTACTTGTTTAACTTGTGTCCAGTTTCTGAACAGATATGAGGAGCTGTGAGCTCTGAGTGTGTGCTAACAGCTAATGGCTGATGTGTTGGGCCAATCACGAAGCATAATTTCTTGACTGGCAGCAAAAACAACCAATCACAGCAGTGCTTCTCTGGCTGGCTCTGTCCAATCACAAACAAGAAGTGTTCTCCCTAAGGAATACCCTTTCCGTCCAATCTGAAATGCTGTAGTGTTTTCTGAAATGCTGTGGTGTCTTGCACTTCAGGGCCACTGTATACTTGTCTTTATTCTTTTAATGTACAAATTGTAATATCATGCTATTTTTTTACAACTTATTTCCTTGTATATATATATATATATATACATAAATAAAAGTCATCTGTGGAAGCCGTAGTACTGTGAAAAGCACGACCAATCATCTGAGCCGGCCCGGCTAAAGTAACTGGATGGCCTACCTGCCTGTCAGCCTTCCATCTCGTGCACAAACTTATCTCGTGCCCTCATTGGTCATGTGCGCGTTCGTGTTTATGTTCGTGTGTGTTGGAGGAGGGGCTCTGTGAGGAAGTCTGAAGGAAGGGGCAGATTTTTTCCGGTTGTGTACTTTCAAATTCTAGCGCACTTGAGCTGGTTTCTCCATTCCTACATACCTTACTCTAAGTTTGTACATAATGGAGAAACAAAACAGAAAAATCGCATTGTACTTGTGGCTTTTCTCGACATATAACAATGATAGAAAACACAAGTACAAGATCATAAATAAAAGACAATGAAATAAATAAAATAAACATCAAACTGAAATTCAACAGTCGTGGTTACAATTTGCGAGTGTGGACTGACTTGGAGAGGTCCCAGTTCACCTTCTGCCCTGCAGTGGTGCCCTTGAGCAAGGCACCGGACACCCCCCCTCCCCCCCCCCTCACTCCCATTGCTCCTACTAGGATGGTTCGCTGTGCGCTCTGCATGTGTGCCCATTAAAAGAGGGGTTTCATCCCTTCAGTTCTATATTTGACTGCATGCATTCTCTACTTTGACCACTAGAGGCTGCTCTAACCTCACTCCCCTCCTCTTTTCTCCCCCTGCAGACCCCACATTAGGCCTGGAGGCTCAGCAGAAGTACAGCACAGGTTACATCCAGTGCATGCATGAAGTCCACAACATGGCGCTCACCTGCGAGTGGATGGACAACACTCTGGGCTCTCGCCTGCTCAAACACCTCCTCAAATCTCTGCCCAAATCTAAAGAGGAGGGGCCGCCTTCACCCCGAAATGATGCTCCTCTCCCAGGGTTCTCCCCCCTCAGAGGAGACCTGGAGATGTGGAGACCCTGGTGACCCTCTGGATGGTTGATGTATCCGTTATGTATCTTATAGATATGCTGCTCAGAAGACAAACGTGGGGCAGTTTTTGTTCCGGTGGTTATTATGATTATTGTGGATGTGCTATAATGATTCCTCCGTACTTCCCTTTAGAAGTCGACCTCTCGTAGCCTGCATTATAGAAGGCTCCTATTAATCTGTGTGTGTATTTATTGTATTAACTGCTTTATTTATTTGATATTATAAGGCATTTTAAGACTAAACTATTCTGCTTGCTATTGCATAGATGTTTATGTATTCCTCCTTTGCTGTAGGATTAACCCGAACGACAATAATAATAAAGCTTTTATTCATCTTTGTGAAAAGTAATGTCTCATTTAGAAATCTGCTTTATGAGCCATGCAGTACAGAAGGACAGGACATCACATCCAAACTGTTGGATCAATACACACATACACAATCAAATCAAGCATATTTAAGTGTATTTTTTAGGAGAGGGAAGCTGTGAAAAAGAAAAGAGATTAGCCTAAAGACTATACCCAGAAGACATTTTGAAAACAGTCTGCATATATCAATATCGTTGGACCTACATTTTGAATCAAATATCATCTAATGACTGTAGGGGTCTCTCACGATGACATCTAAAGGTGACCCCATGCTGCAGCTCAAGGTGCCTCTTGATTGGGTTATTAGTTTTATATACTTCCAGCTGCAAACACTGGACGGTTCAGTCTCACTGTACAACAGACAGACAGGTGTTTTCAGTCAATACACTCAGGTAAACACTCAACTTGCCCGGCAACACATGTCAGACTGACGAAGGGGATAATCTGAGATGTGATCTGTGTTTTGTCTACAAACAGGACGTGTGTGTGTCGCATAATGAAAATAATGAACAGTGACTATTGTCAATGACAGTGTGTCTGTGAGCCAGCAGGAAACTCTTATTTTAAACCTTTATGTTGAGCAATTTCTATAATAAAATGCATCAACAACATTGACTTGTTAAAGTACAGGAAACGCTCAGGTGTTTCTTCAGACCTCAACAATGGCTCTGTTCTGTTCAAATGATTCAGTCGATCATGACAGCGAATCAGAAAGCATGAAAACAGGGCCCTGAAACTGAAGCTTCAGTCATTTTAATATTCTTATTTACCCGTCTTCCAATGAAAGATATGTTGTTATTGAATGTCTGTCTGGTAGCTATCGTGAGCTTCAACACTATTGTGTGGTAGTGGAAGTCTAAATGGATGAACTATTTTAAAATAATACTCTAACAAATAAGACTGCACAACAAAGCCCTTAACACTGAATACTGTCAAACTTGTATCGTAAGTTCATCCAATCAAATCAAATCAAGTTTTATTTATATAGCACATTTATAAATGATTGTTGGTCGAGCCAAAGTGCTGTACATATAATAAAAATAGCCTACAGTAGAGACACTTTACAGCAAATACAACAGCACAGATTGTTCAGGATATCAGTATGAGAAAAACGACACCCTCTGTCCTTAGACCCTCTGTCCTTACACCCTCTATCCTTAGACCCTCTGTCCTTAGACCCTCTGTCCTTAGACCCTCTGTCCTTAGACCCTCACATCGTACAAGGAGAAACTTCCAGAGAAAACCCACAGTTTAAAGGGAACATGGGAGAAACCTCAGGGAGAGCAACAGAGGAGGGATCCCTCTCCCAGGACGGACAGACGTGCAATAGATGCCGTGTGTAAATCCAAGAGATAATACATTTTACAGCATATAGACCGAATGTTAGGAAATGCATGTGTCTGTAATAAGAAGAAGAATCCACGAGGATGTCAGCTACAGTCCTGAGGAAGCCATCAGGGAAGCAGCATGACGAGACCCAAGGCAGGACCGCAGAGACAGGTTCAGCCACGACCCGAAACGTCCACGACTTAATCCAGAACTCAGGATAGAGGATCAGACTCGACTCCGGATCCCGGCGTAGATATAGATACAAAACAAGAAAAAAGATTTGGCTGGGTTAATCGGAGCAAGAGAAAACACAGACACAGACAGAGAGGGGAAAGGTCATTGGATACAAGTTATTCTTGATAACCCTCTAGAAAGATCTCATGAACTTCCCCACTCAATCTATCAAGACCCGAGCAGTTCTATTAGAGGATAAGAAACAGAGAGAGAGAGCACAACATTTTTACCTTGAATCAGAAAGAACCACAATATATGTTTACATATAAGCTTCTTACGAAAACAACTATATTATTTGTATGTAACCCTTTTGTAATCAACAACATTTTTAATTGGCTAACTCGATTTGTTTTTCTCAGTAACATTAACTGATTACAAATTTGGTTCGACTGGTTCCTCCTTAAAACGGGTCAGGATTTAAACATGTTTTTCAGTCTTCATTGTAAAAGTGTAGCTTCAATTAAAGGGCCAGTGCACACATTATTTAGCGATATATTTTCCTGACTTACCTCCAGTGGTGTCAATACAATGGAGAATATCATTTAATGATTTATTTTATATATACATACCCTTATTAGTCCCACAGAGGGGAAATGTACATTCTGCATTTGACCCTAGTGTAAAGACCCGACACACCAAGCTGACACCAAAGAACTGACACAGACGGACCCCGACTGTTGTGTCGCCCATCGACGGCCAAAATCAGCTTGGTGTGTCCGGGCCTTTAGGAGCAGTGGACTGCTATGTGTACGCCGCCCAGGGAACAGTGCCTTGCCCAGGGACACCTCGGTAGCACTTGGTCTTTCTGGGACTTGAACTGTTGAGCTTCTGGTTCCCAAGCCAAGTCCCTGTGGACTTCACCACCCCCGCCCCAGGTGTGTCTTACCAGAAATGTAGAAATCCATTGAACGATGAATGAACCTGGTTGTGCATTGTAACACTAGAACAATCAATTATGGTATTTGTTGCACCTGATCTTATTTCACTATTTCCAGAGGGACTATTTCTTTAGTTCCAATTGAAAACGGTTCGACGGGAAGTGAAGGATCTAATCAAGACATTGTTGATGTTAAGTTCTTCAAATCTCATCTCACTATAAATGAAATGCCACTCTTTGTTGTATTTTTATGGTGACAGGAAGCATTATCTCTTGTTCAAACTCAAACAGCATTACCACATACATCAGATGTACTTTTTATGCTTTGGGGGGAAGAGAACCTTTAATATCATGTCTTGTAAATATGTGAATTTGCACAGAAGTAATGAACACAATTATTACAGTTAATGGTATTTGTTTTGTTACTGAAAGGACAAGACCTCCATTTCAAGGTCGACCTTGAGTCATGTTTGACAGGATTGTGCATGTGTGTTTTTTTATGTTGGAGACACTGACACTGTTTTATAGTCAGTGGTCGCTGGTAGACTATAATAAATGGACACATATGGAATCAGTGAGGTTTAAACCAGAGTTTGGGAGCACTTCTCCCTCATAGCCATTTCCATCTTGGTGCACACAACCGTCAAGATGTCATCCGTGGTTAAAGCAAGCGTTCTGGGACATTTCTGTAAGTAATTCATCATGGGGTTTTGGGAAGTGAAAACGTACATATGCTCCATTCTCCCGCTATTATTGTCGTTATGATTGGCCGCCACATGGAGCCAGGCGGCGGGTCTGAAGAGGGACATGTGGGGGGGGGGGGGGCTGTCCCTCAGCGCAGCTCTCCAACAAAAGCGAGCCAGACAGCTGCTCTCCACAGTCCACACCATTAATGATCTGGAGCAGCGATCTGGGAATGGCGACGTGCCAAAAGCCTCCACTTCAAAAGTCTGAAACTCATCCTGCATTCAGGACGTTGGAGTTTTGTGGTGTTTGTTTTGCGCAAATGATGTGCGTAAAAGCACACTTTAGTATACCACGTTGCATTCACCTGTCCTGGACGGATGCCTGTGATCTTCTTTTCCAAGCAGACATAACTGCTCTATTGTGAGGGTCATTTGCATGATAATACAGTGTACAACACACTCATTATAACGAGGGCAGAGTGCTCTTATTAGACATAAACACATAGACAAAACTGACACCACAAGAAGCACCGTTTAATTCTCAGCAGTCCTAATGTTGTTTTGCATATGACCACTTCATATTGTGCATGCTTATACATCCAGATGATACAGATAGGGTGTAGCCATATGCTATCAGACCTTATACTCTCTGGAGCAGCAGAGCTGAACGTGAGAATGCAGTTGCACACAAATCAGAAGTCACCAAACAAACGGAGAACAAACGAGACGCAGGGCAACACCTGTCGCTTTCTTTGGAGAAGGGCCCTTAATTCCCCCGGCTGATTCAGTTTGGATCCGAGGGGCCACGACGAGCAGCTGCCAACTGAAGGCATCGCGTTACATCCGAGAGCTGCGGGTAAATCTGCTGAGGCTCAGACACTGAGGACCGCAGGAAGAGGAAGCGGTCGGGCAGGGGGAAAAACCAGAGGAGATATTTACTGTTAGATTCAAGGATTCAAGGAGATTCAAGGCTTTTATTGTAATTTGAACAGTGTCGTTTTGACAATTAAATCTTAGGTCACAGACTCCTCCAACAGTGCAACACAATAAAACAGATAATAGTGCAAGTACATCAAATACAATAGAATAGAAATTGTGCAGAATAGATATACAAGTAATTGGAATATTGATGTTGCAGATAGATGTGTTATGGATGTTCTTTCAAAGTCCAGGAAGGCTGTGGTGAGTCAACGTGGTCAGAAAAGTGTGCAATAAGAATAAATACCAAGCCATTGTTTGGATAATGAATCAGAAATCCTTTATTCTTTGTTTTTATTTGTTATATTTACAGCATTACAACAGCAAAGGTGCCGTGCAGATAAAAGGCAAACGTAAAAATAGTAGACTTAGGCTACATGGTAACTAAATAAAGAGGCAAGAACACGTTAATACACATAAAAGCATGCAGTACACATTACAATCACAATCATTTACCACACAAACTAAATATATAAGAACTAGCAACATTTAAAAAAAAATCAAGCAAACATATTAAAGTGTTAAAATGAGCCAATATATTAGCAAATTGTAAACACAAATAAAGGACGTTTCGCACACTAGCTGCATTATTGCACTGTATAGACTATTCTGCGCTTTCTATTATATTCTGTTTCAATATTTTATTTACCTGTATGTAATCTTTTTTATTGTGTTGCACTGTTGGAGGAGCCTGTGACCTAAGATTGTCATTGTCACACTCACACTGTAGCTATATGTACACGTGACAATAAAAGCCTTGAAACTTGACACACACAGTTGATATGATGTGAAGAGAGAAAAAAACGCAGTGGTCGTTGCCTTGACACAACAGCCTGTGAGATTAAAGCCCAGGAGCCCCTGGGGGCGCGAGCCGGGGGCTGGCCGGAGACAAAGGGAGCGCGCGCTGATTGGCTGCGGCCGCGCGCGCTCTGTTGTGCAGCTCAGCCCCCATTCACATGTTAATAAGCCGCTATAAATACTAACAACAGACACCCAGCGCCGGCAGCACGTCTCACTAGGATTGCACAATAAACACAGGGCGCTTCGCTTCTGCCTGAGAGCTTGTTGTGGATTTTTTTTTTTTAACCGGCTCCGTTTGCCAGCTGCTCCTCTGGAACAAGGAGCCTCAGATCAGACCAACATGGCCCCCTCGGCTCGACCCAGCAGCTCCGAACTGGATATGGATGAAGACGAGGAGTCCTACTATGGGATTCAGAAAGCCGACAGAAAGGTACCGAACCCCGGATTAATGAAGGAACGATCAGGCGCTATTTGGAGACACTTGGGATGTAAGCACTTGTTACACCGGTGAAGCTCTGCAATGATTTTACTGCAGAGGTTAACGCCAAGGAGGTGGAAGAAGTACTCACTCAGATCTGGTAGTGAAAGTAGAAGTACCAGAGTGTAGGAATACTCTGTTGCAGTACAAGTAGAAAAGTATTATCATCGAAATATACTTAAATTAACAAAAGTGAAAGTAGTCGCAGATGGGTCCATTTCAGAATAATATATATGATATGTTTTATAATGATTGATAATTAAAGTGTTATCAAAGCTGGTAAAGGTGCAGTTTGAATGACTTTGTATACTGCAGGGTAGACGAGTAATAATCAGCTAATTCAATCCAACATATCGTATACAAATCTGTGAGTGTGTGTCTTTGATGGCTCTTACTTAACAACACTGCTGATAAATAACAATGCTGTGAAACCATCACTGTTTTTGTCATGTATTAATGCTGGCTGTGTCTGCTACTTCTCTTCAAAATCAACCACTACGGACACATTTTGCTTTATGCACTTGATGCACTCCGTAAATCAATGAGTTGAATGGCAATGACGTGTATTGATTCTCGGTTAATTTAATCCACATAGTGTGTCGACACCACACAATACTGAACATGAGAAATATGCTATGTGCAGTATACACCTTTCATTTTTCTTACAATTGATTAAAGTTATCATTTGTCCAGTTTGGACATATGTGACTTTACGCTCTAGTTAAACAGGTGACCGTCTGTAGTGCATTTACGTTATAATTTAACCTCAATAACATTTATTGATTCCTAAAATAGATTAAGTCCAAATATTCAAAGCTTATTCAATCCAATATTACTTTTTTTTACAATTTACTAAGTGAATCACTACTACTTTCACTTACTTTAATATGCTCAGTTTCATTTATTGTATCTTACCTCTTTCTTTGATATGCTGGTCTACTTGTTTTATTGTTGCCGTATATCTGGCACAACGACATGCTGACTGCAGTGGGACTCGAACTTGCTATCCCCTGATTCGAAGTCCAGCACACTACCTACTGAGCCACACTTCCCCACTTTCTGACGATGAATGGACGTCTGATTGTGTTTTCTGTGTTTTCAGACCAGGAAGCCTCTGGTGGAGAAGAAGAGGAGAGCTCGCATCAACGAGAGTCTGCAGGAGCTGCGCACTCTGCTGGAGGACTCAGACGTGAGTTCACATGAGGTCACCTGGAGCCGAGGTTCAGAGGAGGGTTTTCTGATGGAGTTTCTAACGTTTGTGTTTCCCGCACAGCTTCATTCCAAGACGGAGAACGCAGAGGTGCTGGAGATGACGGTGAAGAAGGTGGAGGAGGTGCTGAAGAACCGAAGCCAAGGTCTGCACAACTCTGTTAAAGCCTTACAATCTGACACTGTTTTACTCTGAAAAGCATCCTCTTATATCTTCAGACCTTAAAATCTAGAGCAGTGGTTACAAACATGGGGGTTGTGGCCCCATTAAGAGGTCACAAGATTAGTTTCATGGGGGTGTAGGAGAAGCAGAAATAAAAGTTTCTTCAACCTGAATTCCTGGATACTTTTGCTTTTTTAGGGGTTAAAATCTTAATAAAACCTGGAACCTAGGGTTGCTGTTACTAAGCTTGGGGTCAAGTTCCCATTAAGAGGTCACATGATGCATTTAAGGGGTCGTAGTAGAAGCAGAACAAATTCAAATGTCTTCGTCGTGTAATTTCTGGATACCTTTGCTTATAGGGCTTGATATTATTAAAATAAAGCCTGGAGCCTAGAGCAGGGGTTACTAACCTGGGGTGCGGGGCCCCATCAGGGGTCACAAGATACATTTAAGTGGTTGCAATGGCAGCAGGAAATAACAGCATCCAGATAAATGCATTCTTAGACATTTGCTTATTCAATAAAGCAGGAATACATTGCTCTTAGTAAGCTGGTTGCATCATGTCTTAGCAATTGATTCAGAAGTGTCACAAGTAGACTTTTACCTATACAAATAATGGTATCACATGACAGCTACAACTTATTTAGAGGGAATACAGGATAGTTTGTGGTATTTTAACAATAGGTCGATTCTACTCTTATAGAATGTCATATTTTTTAGGGTTGTTTACTGTCTATCTGAAATGTCCTACTTTACAAGACAACACCTAACACGCCTAATACACACCTAATACACAAAAGTAAGCCACAGCTACTCACACTCTTCCCCCCTCTCCTCCACAGAATCAGACACCCTCTCCCAGGAAGCCAGCGAGAGGTTTGCTGCCGGCTACATCCAGTGCATGCACGAGGTCCACACCTTCGTGTCCACGTGTCCCGGCATCGACCCCATGGTGGCGGCGGAGCTCCTGAACCACCTGCTGGAGTGCATGCCGCTGAACGAGGACCACCTGCAGGACGTCCTGATGGATCTGATCACGGACGCTTCTTCTGGGAGTAACAGCAGCAGCTCTTGGCACGGAGGCGATGAGAGTCTCTGTTCGTCCTCGCTGGCTTCACCCGGAGGACAGAGTGTTTCCTCGTCCTCCGCCCTCTCCCCCGCCCCGTCCACCACCTCCAGTGAGGACCTGTGCTCCGACCTGGACGACACCGACAGCGAGCAGAACCAGAGTTCCAGTGAGGGCCCCGAGACCCCCGTGACCTACCTGAGGTCCATGTGGAGACCCTGGTAGGGGTTTGGATATGTTGGAGCAGCTGAGACCGGAATATTCAACCCTACCACACAGAAACACTTCAAAATAAACATTTCCTTTGGTGCTGAAACATGCATTGAAACCCATCTTTGTGTGGTGCAGGAATGAGTCCTAACACCTGGAAATGAGTCAGCATTTACCACTTCCCATTCTCTCATTTTAAAGTCAATGGTTTTTTGATTGACTAGGGAGACCGGAATATTCAACCCTACCACATAAAAACACTTCAAAATAAACATTTATTTGGGTGGGGCATCTTGCATTTCTTGGCTCAATTAGCCCTGGCCACACACATGGATGTCTAACTTCTGGATCCCCTGGAGATCAATTTGTCGTTGTGTGGAGGAACCATCTTTTTCCCACAATAGAGTGGTGCAGGAATGAGTAAAAAGACCCGGGAATGAGTCAGCATTTTACCACTTACGGTTCTCTCATTTTAAAGTCAATGGTTTTTTGATTGGTTTTTGGTAACTAGACTGAAATGAGGTCTGTGGTTCAAACAAGCTGAAGAGATTTTCACGTTTTGTTCTACGACTTAAAATACTGCTGACTGTCCGCTGAATGTGTGTCTTCAAAATGGCGGTTGCTAACAAGTGACTAAAGGAGACGTCATCACGGCGAACATTAGCCGCCTGTAGCTTAGTGGTGGTGATGCGCAGCCATGTGACCGTGATGTAGTTCATTCCTAGCATTAGGTTAACCTTTTTTCTTCTGTGGTGTTAGTATGTGGAGAAAATCCTGCTGAACAAAACGTGTAAGTATCATTATTTCCACAGATCATAGTTTCTGCAGTATACCAAAATCCAATGGAAAAATCCTATTGGCTTTTTGTCGAGGGAGCCCTTAGGGTGCTAACTTCCGGGTTTGCTTTCAAAAATATGTCATTATCGCACCACCCTATTGAACACTACACGTGTAAATCGATCCCACTGCATTCTGGGAGATGTAGGAAATCACTCAGTGAGGTAGAAATAGAGAAAACACTTCTTAAGTGCTTTGGGTATCTTGGGATGTATTGAGTGTTAAACGAAGGGGTTCCCTTTATCTCAATACAGGGGTCTTTCCTGGACGTACACCCCCTCTCTTTCCTTTTCAGTATGTTGTGACTTTTCCTCACACCTGAAAAAGGATGAAACATTCACTTATAACCCGGCAAAGGACAGACGAGGAACAGATCACACTTTCTTTCTTTTTGTAACTGTGTATATAGGATTTGTATGTGGAGAAAAGCTCTTGTAGAAACCGAGAAATTTGGCAATGACTCTGATTAATATAAATATTTCTATTGTATTTCATAAAGGCCTGTAGTTTATCGGACCAGTAGCCTCCTTCAGAATGACCACTTTATGTTGTAACGATGTGTAGAAATGCCAGTAAAATGTCTGAATTTGATAAATAAAATAATGTAAGTGAAAAGCTGACTTGACTCAATGTATGAGGGCAAATAATATGTTCTCAAAGTTGGTATAAAATATTGGAATCTACATTTATTAAGTGATTATTTTTTCAAGGACAACAGGTTAATGTCTGTTAAGTGAGTGACTTGTCCTTCCTGTTGTCCTCTGGTCAAATTTGTCCTGTCAAGGTCCTTACACACCAAACTGACACCAAAGAACACGTCCCGACGGAACGTCGCCTCTCGCGTCTCGGCCATGTGTCGCACTGGAACACACCGCAAAGACTTCAGCCGACGGCCAAGTAGCACGTACGAACTGCGCATGCGTGAGTAGCAATAACTCTCCTTACCAGCAGGCGGCGGTAGTGTGTATTCGTCATTCAAAAGAGGCAACCGGAAGACAGACTGCGTGATACACCGAGAGAAGAAGAACAGACTGCGTGATATAAACAAACAACAAATAGCGTGTGCGGTCCATTTTCCCTCTACAGCGAGAAGCTCACGGGGCTTTCCCGAACCTGAGTCGAGAGCTGGAGTTAAATGAAAGCTCAGATTTGCCTTCTTAATAGTTTGTTTGGGTCCCTCACTTCCGTTTCGCTTCTCATGCACTGATTCGCTAGCTGAACAGCCAATCAGAGTGATTTCTTTGGCCGACGGCCTCCGGATTCAACACGTTGAATCGGCGGCAGAAAGTGTCGGTACGGCCGAAAAGACACGGCGGTGCAGTACACACCAAGGCCGCGAGTAAAACTGCTGCAGAGCAACTATTTCAAGTATACTACGTCATCGAGTGGCGCCGAATGACTGTTTAAATGCCCAGCATTCTGCACCACTCTATGACGTAGTATACTTGAAATAGTTGCTCTGCAGCATGTGCACTCGCGATTGAGAGACGGCCCAAAACACACCAATCTGAGTAGGGCGACACGACGCTCATCGACGGCCCGACATCTAACGACGCCGCAAATCGGCTTGGTATGTAGGGACCTTTAGAAATGTTTTTTATGGAGGAAGACTTAAAAAAGAAAGTACGATCACTACTTCAATTAAGTGTTTTATTTATAGCATCTAGTAAATAGAAGATAAAAACATGAGATGGTCGCCTGATCTTAACAATAGTAAAAATAAATACGATTTTTTTACTCAAACATAGGGTTTAAATGTCTGTACATGACGTCGTTTGAACATAAAAGTAAAACTGAAATGTTGGTGATTATTTAAAGTAAATGCTCCGTAGTAAAAACCATGTGCCCAGTTGATGGGAAGACCAAACAAGGATTAAGATTCATTATGCGGCCCATTATCTTTAAACAGCAACTTATGTGGCGTACAGCAAAGAGACGAACAGCATCTCTCACTATCTGTTGTCCAAGTAAAATAACTTACAAGAGTTTATTCATTAGAGTACAATCTATTGTTTTATTCAAGTAAAACAAAATGTGAAAGATAAAGTAGACGTAAAAAGCTGATTCAAAGGGTGTAATCGAATGTTTTGGTCTTTTGTCAATATGTTTAATTTGTTATGAGATAAAGCACTGGGCTGTGTCCACAAGTAGTCCCAATTGGAAAGGGATTTTAAGTTTACATTTTTAACATGTTGGTGCTGCTTTAAATAGTCTTAAAATGTCCTACGTATCATGATCTTGCCTTAGTCCTTAATTTTTAAGTGGGAGTTGCATGGCTTTGTGCAGATTTAACTCCTTTGCCTACCAAACCAAACGCTAACAGTCCATTGAGACACTGAAGAAAGTCTCTCCTCTTTCTTTTAACACCTTCCTCTCCTGGATTTGTTCCTTGAAGGAGGAACCATGAAAGAGTTGCACCACTTCAGAGTGACTTCAGTTCAGTCTCACCTCAGGAACAACGAGCACATTAACAAAGGCCTGTGAGATCCTGTCAGCAGCTGCAAAGACCCTCACTTCCTGATAAAAAAAGGAGAGTGAGAAAGAAATCCAATCTTTCGCTTCACAACATATCCAATGCCGATGGGCTGCATTTAATATTTGGTGAAAATCACACATTTAGTTGTTGATTTGTCGAATGATCCTTTAATAAGGAATAGTTAAGAAACCCAGAGGGAAGCTAGAGGAGGATTTAGGCCACACGAGCCCGCTCGACCCGCTGGAGACGCTGTAGTACATATGCCGGGCCTGTAAGTGGCGCTGTACTTCCGCCACAAAATACACCAAAAGCAGCGAAGAAGACCCCCCGAGCCTGGTTGCCATGGTTGCCCTTCTGTTTATTCTCCGCGGTGGATTTAGCAACATGTAGTTCATGTATTTCTCCATGTCCACTTGTTGCTGATGGTTGTGGTAGAGGAGCTGTAGATTTTGCACTAACATCTGTAGCATGGTCAGTAGCGTCTGGAGCACGAATGCAACCCTGTGATCCGCCATTGTTGTTGGCGAAACGTATCAGCAATGACGCGGGCGTGAGCAGGAGAGGTGGGGAGAGGCAGGGCTATGACCGTTTAGGACGTACACACGGTGCCGCAAGCGTTACGTTACCAAACCTTCCCACTTTGGGATGTGTAATCGTTTGAGGGATCCGTTTCCGCGGTTCCGTTACGGCCTCGTGTGGAAGAACCGTCCATAGGATAAAGAACTATAGCGGATAACACCTGTTTCGTCTCCGTGTGGACGGGGCCTTAGGCAGAAACAGAATCAGGTTTATTGCCAGTTTACACATAAGTATAATTTGCTTTGGTGTCTGGTGATGCAACATAAACCATCTAAGAAAATAAGTTGTACTTCACCAGTAGTAGAAAGTAACTAAATACATTTACTAAAGTATTGTACTTAAGCAGCTGCAAAGACAGAGACCCATACTCTCTGATATAAAATGACAAAGAAACCCATCCAGATAAATAGGTTTCCTCTCATTTTCCACAACATATCCTAGTTGTCTAATATTTGGTGAAAATCAAATAAATCTTTGTCAAATGATCCTTAAATCCTAAAGAAATAATGAACCCACCTGGGAGGAGATACGGTGTTCACCAGTGTTGGAAATAACTAAGTGTATTTACACCATTACTCTACTTAGGTACACTTTTTAGGTACTTTACTTGCGTATTTCCATTTTATGAATTCGACTCCACAACAATTAGGAAGAAATAGTGCCATTTAATTTATTTGACAAGATGAGTTACTTCCCTGGTTCATTTTATTAGAAAAATTATATACTAAGGAATATTTTGTGTCTTCCTGGTCGACTGTACTTATTGTAAGTCGCTTTGGATAAAAGCGTCAGCCAAATGCAATGTAATAATGTAATGTAATAATTACATATTACGTTCACACCCAGTCTGAGAACACCAGAGAAGTTCCCTGATCTTTTACTAGAGTCAAAGTAGTAAAACCTCAGTGTAGAAATACTCTGGCATTCAAAATATATAATCTTATTTTATTTATGTTGCTGTAACAATGTCATTTCCCCATAGGACGAATAAAGGATTACTGTATGCTAATATTTGATCTGTATTAGCATTAAAAAATACTAAAATTCCCCAAACAAGATGTAGCCAATCAAAACTGCAGTTTCCCTGCTACACCTGGCAAATCGATAAAGTGTTCCTTTACCAGCTGCAAAACTATTATTGTTTTCACATTAGTGGATCAATAATTATAAATCAGTGATATAATATATATTATTCTTAAAAAGACCATTCGGCATAATGAGTACTTTTAGTTTGGGGAATTTTAGTATTTTTTAATGCTAATACAGATCAAATATTAGCATACAGTAATCCTTTATTCGTCCTATGGGGAAATGACATTGTTACAGCAACATAAATAAAATAGGATTATAAAAAAGCACACATAACATAGAACTTGAATAAAGACACATTCAAGGCAGAGAAGATTAGTAGCAGTATGTAAGAAAGTAATGTAATAGCAGCCAGATGACGGTGAAGCGCATATTGTACGGTGTTATTTTACAATATAATGTACTTGTATTTTGAATGCCAGAGTATTTCTACACTGAGGTTTTACTTTGACTCTCGTAAAAGATCAGAGAACTTCTCCGGTGTTCTCAGACTGGGTGTGAACGTCGGTGTGAAGACATTGAAATGTGAGCGGAGGAGAAACCATGATCAAAGCCGAGGACATTCGACAGAGGAGCGTCAAACACACAGCTGACGAACGACACAAAGAGACACACAGGCTGCCATTCTTCAAAGAGAGACACACACACACACACACACACCACACACACACACATTTCTAGCATGCTGGTCAATCACTTCCTTCATATTGTTCTGTGTAGATAAAACCACACGGTACACAGATAATGAAGTGTGTGTCACATGTTGAACGATATATTTAGTAGTTTGATAACTTGCATGTTGGATTTGTACCCCTGCTACAACACACACACACACACACACACACACACACACACACACACACACACACACACACACACACACACACACACACACACACACACACACACCACACACACGAGAATTATCCAGAGTAAAACGAGTCGGAATTTATTTTATTTATAATTTGTGTGGAAATCTGTGTTTTTATTTAAAGATGTATTCGTTAGATTATTAATATTAGCATATTTGCAGGTAAAACATTAATTGCATAATCATTCCATTGTTGAATGAACAATTGTATTACAGGGGGAACATCTATCAATCAATGATTCAGATTTAAACTTCAACTCATTCCTCAAACACAAAGGTAATGTCAGGTTGCTCTCTAGTGTGTACACCCTATAGTGTGTGTGTGTGTGTGTGTGTGTGTGTGTGTGTGTGTGTGTGTGTTTGGGAATAAGGACTCAGGTGGGTGGATGGGTGTGGATGTTCATTTCAAGGACCTTCAGCTAAATGAAATGACTGCCACTCCCGACTTTCTGTCCAATCAGACGCACACATTACTGAAAGCTTTAACCTATAACACTCATAAGATGTAGTAAATCAAAACTGCAGCTTCCCTGCTACACATCAATACCATCATAGGAAATAGGGCAACTCAAACAAGCACAAATCCAAAAAGACAGAACAAGTAAAGAGAGAGTGAACGTTCGTGTTGTTCATGTATACATTTAAGGGTTGTTACCTTGATGTGTTTCAGTCACGCTTATTGTTGATCTATTGTACTGTATGGTAATAATGATAAACGATATGTACAGTATAAGAAATTCCAAAGCAAGGCTGATAAAGACAGAGCCATTTCTGCAAAAAGAAAACTTATATTAATTATCTGATTCCAGCGGCAGGATAATAATGCATGAAAAGGTGCATTTTTGGTAGGATATATGTACAAACCAGAGTTAATGAATGTGGGAATACCTCCCTCCAATCGGACCAAAAAGCAGCTAACTGAAAACGACAGATGACCAAGTTTCCAGATTTAGATAAAGCGGGGGGAAAAGAGAAAGAAAAAGAAACAGACCGGAGGGCGGGAGGTTCAGCTGCGCGTTTGTGACCGTGCATATGAATTCTGAGGTCAGAGGTCAGTGCGACGCACCAGTTGGCGTGAGAGTGATTCAACGGTGGAGAGGAGCATATGGCGCTGAAACAGATCCCCGGGGAACGCTGTCGTCCACGGTTTCTCCTCAACTGTCTTTGACTCCGAGAGAACAATCACTTTCAGCAGCAGGCCAGACACAATGCACTTTAGCAGCAATCAGGCTTAACTTTATTTGCAAGAAAAGGCCTTTCATTTAAAGGGAAACTCTTAATTTCTTAAATAACTTAACCTGTTAAGCCCCAAGCCTGTTTTTCAGGTTTCAGGCTCGAAAATGACATTCCCAGAACAAATGACCATATCTTCCCTTGTGAAAGGGGTACATTAATAATCTTTGTTCTCAAAGTAAGGATGAACCTGTGAGTCGGATGAAGATAAGTCAGATTCTATATAGATGTTTTTTATTTTAAAGAAAATTCAGATTGAATATGGTAAAAAACTGTAAATTATAGTGTCCGTCCAAAAATATGTTGTACTTATAGTGAAAACTAACCTTGGATGATGGTAAGGTAGACTAAAAGCCAAATCCAAAGTACAACATATAATAAGTACCCTGTATCAAGATTGATGCAAAACAAGTGATATTTGACCTTTTTAGACAGATTTAGCAAAAAAAACCCTCTTCTGGGGCCATTTGGGTGGATTTTCCTTATCTCTGGACCCCCTTGTTCGATTTTGACATGTGACATCTCTTCCTGGCCGTTAGAGCCAATGGAATCCAAGGGAAATCGTCCCGCACACACTCATGTTAAAAGAAAAAGGTGGCATCTCTGCACATTCATTTCATTTCAAACCTTTATTTCCCACCCCGAAGCTTACATTTCCCGGGAAATCTGAAATGTCAAGGGGGGGGGGGGGGGTTTTGTGGCACATTTGTAACGCTGTGCCAATCCTGCAATTTCCCCACAAGTGAAAGAGTTGACATGCTGAAAACCCAACCCCTGCAGCCCCGGGGGGTCTGGGGGGATTGTTCCCCAGGAGATTTTTTGAAATACTAACATAAAATACACATTCTGGTACTCTCTTGAGAAGAAAAATAAATAAATCTATTACTACACGACATATTTTAAAAAATGAATGCCATTTTAGTTTGCTGTTACTTTGTTCTGAAAGCTGAACCTGCTGCTCCTCACTGAAGAGGGAAGAGGCTGTGAATTACTTTACATTGTGGATAAGGGTGGATAGCCCCCATTGTTCTGTGTCAAAATGAAAGACAGCCCACACACCTATCAATCATCAAACCGTGAGCTCTTATTTCATTACGTGTTGATTTCTATCAACACGTAATGTTGTATCGATGTATATAGAGATTTACTACAGCATTCTCATTATAGCATTTTTACCACATCCGGTTCCTTCGAGAAAAAGCAATGCAATTTCCCATAGGATTTTGGAAAATAGCTCCAAATAAGGTCTGTGTTTGACACAAATTGAAGAGACAGATCACGTTTTGTTCTACGACATTAAATCCATCAGCAGTGACCCCGCTGGTGATTTCTGAAGAGTTTACGTGTCTGAAAAACGATGGTTGTTACCAAGTGGCTGAATAGGACTACAGAAGTTGTCGAGGCCGTTGTACGTCATTATACCGAACACGTAAACACTCCGCTAAGTTTCTTTGCCCTGTTCTGCTTGAAAGCAAGTACCTGCCTCCTGCAAACTGTTCAAACAAACACTTCAACTTGTACCATTTACAATCTGTATGTTTGAATATGGATCTTAAGTTGGCGTGACGTTGAAGCAGCGATCCTGCTGTAGTTCCTTTATAGCATAACGTTAGCATTTTGCGACTAGATTTATGATTCGAAAATTATAAAAGTAGGATAGACATGTGGAGATTATCCGGCTGAACAAAACGTGATCCGTCTCTTAAATGTGTCTCAACCACAGACCTTATTTCGAGCTATTTTCCAAAATCCTATGGAGAGATTGCATTGCGTTTTTGACAAAGGAACCGGAAGGAGTTTACATCCGGGTTTTAGGACGCGTCACTGCGGTGCTCTATTAAGGATGTAATTTCTTTGATCCCCTCAAAGCGCTTTGACCTGTTAGAAATTAAAATCAATGTTTAATAGCATAATGTAGCTTAAACATACCGTCAGTTTAAATGCTATTTTATTCTGGAAAAAAACCGGAAGTTCTCAATACCAAGCTTTTATTCTGAAAATCCTTCATCACAACATCCGGGACTACCGTCCATTATTATCACTAAAGTGCCTATTGACGCCGTTAACATGTATTACATATAAAGTTATAAAAGAGTTAAGGAAGAGACAAGGCGTGTTTAGATATATTGAATGTACAATGTCTGTATCCTCTGATATGTGTAACAACGGACATTAAAACGTTGGAGAGCCGGCCCACAGGGAGGAGCCAGCAGAGGATATAAATTAGCAGACCGACGGCGGTTCGGTCTTTTTCTTCACCTGGCAGAGCCAGAGACACAGCTGTGATTCTGTCGGACAATATTCTGTTTGTAACATTACCGCGCCTTTATTTGAATTAAAGTACCAATTAGAAACCATCTCAGAGACTCCATTTAGTCTCCTTTTTAAGCTTCTCTCCTGGACGCGAGAATTATTACACAAACAACAATTGCTGACCAGCTGACGTGATTCTCATTAGACTGGGAGACTACAGCCGGCTGTGGCCCGGAACCGCGGGCAATCCGTTAGACACACAAAGAGCTCAAACCATCGGTAAGAAGAAACCTGTTAAGTCAAATTCTTCGATAGTTTATGCAGGACAATTTTAGGATTGTGTGTTGGACACTGCTTTCGGTTCCTGAAAACAGCTGGGTAATGTTAAAAAAACCAAATGTATAACAATAACACGTGGCGTTGCTTTGTCACAAGCAGGTGAGTTCAAATTACTTATTTTTCTTATATTTAACCCTGCATGATATTCGTTTGTCTGTTATTACATGTCGGCAAAAAGCTAATCGCTCCAGAAGTGTTTTTGTTAACACAATCAGTAGAAGCTGAGAATATTGGAGTGAGTGTTTGTTTTAAAAGACAGTTCAAGTCTGTTTTAAAAAAAGTCCTTTTACCAGAAAAGGCCTGAGTAGTTTGAAGCTTTCAGTGGTTGATTCTTCTGTTTTCAGACAGACATTGCGTGTGGATTACGATGAGAAATGCGACATTCGTGCGTTAGATAGACGATATTCTGCTAATTGTGTTTGGATAGCGTCTTAATTTGTCCCATTATAGCGTGTTTAAACAGAGGAGGTAACTATACTGGCTCTTAAAGTCAAAACATTACGTACATAGGCTAAGAGCCGCATGACGTAAGGGTTCAAGTCCCATTGGGTTTAAGTCCCATTGATAAATTGTACAATAAATAGAAATGTTATTTTAAACTGCAGTGTTCTGTGTTAATTTGAAAAAAAGTTGCCATCTTGTCTTGCCCTCATGTTGAAAATAAGCCACACGGCAGTCACCATTTCGTGAAATGCTAATTGAAAGTACTCGGGTTTGTTCACACTCACATGAGGCTAGGCACTCCATATTGAGAAGGCAGAGTTGGAACTATAAAATAGACAGGTTATCTTACCGTGGGAAGTTTGGTATTTGTACGAGTCTGGTTTTGTACATATTTCTGCTTACAAGTGTGTATTGGCAGGTTTTTACATATTCTTGTTTGCAAGTGTGTATTGGCGGATTTGTTGGGAATATTCTTGCTTGCAAATGTGTTTGGGCGATTATGTGCTGTGTTGTTTAACCATATTCTCCCATTTTTAAGGAAAATAAGCTTCTTCTTGTTAAAAAGAGGTCAGTTTTGACAAAGATACTATAACATTTTGAAGCTTGATTTTAAGTGTTATAAATGAACACATGCTTCATCGCCAAGATAGAATTGCAAGTGGTTTCTAATTATAAGATAGGAAACTTTAACTAATATTTTTTCAAAAAAGCAAACAAATGTATTGAAGCTAACACAAGTTATGACATTTACATAATTCCAAACATTTCGGAAAGTGGAACACAGTAGAGCCACACCAGATTTCTAATTTTTATATTGCGGAGTCAAAACTGTACACAGTACAATTGTTGTTGAATTTTTTCACAATTCTGATTTAAAATTTTTTACATAATTATTGAAAAAATAATAATAATAATAATAATCATTTATATTTTATAGATTGAAAAAAATAAAAAAAATAATTCATTTATATTTCAAAGATTCACCTTATTAAAAATACAGATTTAAGGTTCGGACGAACAGCAACGAAGGTACTAGTCAAAGGACTAGTGCTTCAATCTTTGATAATTTCATATTTTTCATTCAAATAGTTAGAGAACATGTCACCAAAAGAAACTAAATTAAGACCAGACGTAGAGCCAGGCACAACTGCAGATATCAAGGAAAGGGTAAAAATCAGATCAGATGCTGCAACAGTTCCAAAACCTAGACAGAAGACATGGAACCAAGCTGAGAAACTGTTGGAACAGTGGCAAACAAGAGGACTGATTCCAGTAGATGATCAACCTGGACCAACAAAAGCCCATAGAAAAGCAGTACTCGACTATGAGCACGAACAATGCCTACAACAGCTAACTATATAGAGGGAAGCTGAAGAAAAGACACCATAGCTTGTAGGAACAAGACAAGGAGAAGGGAGGTGAAACTTCCAGAGAAGGCAGGGCAGACACCTCCAACAATTCAAGCTCAGGAAGAACCAGAGAATGCAGGGCAGACACCTCAAACAGTAAAATCTCAGATAGTGCCAGAAAATCAGAACCAGAACCAACAACCAGGAGGTTTCCGAGGAAGCAGAGGCAGAGGAAAAGTTCTCCGGTTTGAGGGATGCTACACATGCGATCAGCTGGGCCATTGGTCTAGAGATTGTCCACAACAACAAATGAAGTACCCACCACATGCACCAAACAACAGCCCTCCATGCAGATACCCCGGGCGGGGGTTTCCATGATGACAATGGAGGCAGGGGGTGCCAGTGATGTCAAAGACGAACAGGGGTGCCAAACATGACCCAAATGCCACTGACACCCTGGTATCAACCACAACAATGAGGAAGCTCAGAGGGCCAGACCACCAGGTGATGCATCTTCAGCACAAGGGTATTTTGAGAACCAGCTACATTGAGCCATATCTGTCACCACAGGAGGGAGAGGTTTAATGTAAAACAAAATCGAGAGTAGCATTTGCATTTACACATAAAGCAAACATAATAGAACATTTAGCAGACTATTTTTGTAATTATGAGAAGGAAAGACATTACGAGTGATGTTGTTCCCCCACACAGACAACTATTGTGTCCACACAGCTAGTGAGGTCAAGACGATGGTTTTCCACCCAAAATATGAAGACGGAAACATGGTACTCGCCCAAGACGGAGGATCCTTACCAAGTCCTCCTGTTTACACCGACTGCAGTTCAACGGGCGGCGATACACCTGACGTGGAGCTGTTGAGACCCAAAAACAGAAACTCGATTCTGCTGTGGTGAAGTCTGGCTACAAAGGGAGGTGTCCGATAGGGTCGCTTGTCTCAAACCAGTGAAGAAGTCAACAAGAACCCAGCAGAACTAGAGAGTGACTGTTAGCGGGAGAACAGTGACGGAGCGACAGAAACTGGCCCAACATTTTCCAGCCAGTGCATAGATAGACCCCGTCAGAAGACCGGGGCTGTGTTTAAAGGGGAACTTCATTTATTGTTAGTGGAAGTGTAGTTTTTTAGTCAAACAATTATGTGATTTATGGAGTCAGATTACAGTTTATTCTCATAAACAAAATGTTATAGGTCTGAGGTATCTGTTTTAAGGAAATGAGCTGCAGATTAAATAAAATAACACTGATTGAGAGCTTGGAAGAAATGAAGAAGTTGTAGGGATTTTACAACAGTTTCAAGAATCAGTTTTTATTTATTTATTCTTGAGTAACTTTACTGATTTATAGTGTAGTGCAGGGATCACCAACTACATTTGTCCAAGGGCCAAAATGTATCCAATAGACACTATCGCGGGCCAGCGGGGGGGGGGGGGGGGGGGGGAGAACTCTTCACGCTAACGAAGGATCACTTCTAGGCAGGGTTGGGAGGGTTACTTTGTAAATGTAATCAGTTACTGATTACTGAATACATGCTCTGAAAGTAATCAGAATACAGTTACAGTTACGTGTCTCTAAAAAAGTAACGTGTTCAGGTTACTTGTAGAATACTTTTGGAATACTTTCTTTTTCCATAACAGATGGGTATGTTTTGGTGAGCAGGAGACACTTGTTTTACTGTTTTAATGGCTTATCAAGAACTCAAACACAACATCTTGGTGTCATTCTGGACAGCTCTCTCATCTGCACCCCACATAACATCACCCGGACTGCATTCTCCTACTGTAAACCTTTCCTTAGAATATGTTATGAATTGTAAGGTGTCCTTGGGTGCTTTGAAAAGCGCCCCTAAATAGAATGAATTATCATTATTAATTATCATTATTTATTATTATTATTATCTGAAACGATGTAATAACTTTTAAAACTGTTTCCAGTCACTTGCCCCATGCATTCAGCAGCAGCAGGCCATTCACTTTGATTTGATCCCGTTATAAATGTCATAATTTCGACAATAAAGAAATGCTACATCAACGTTATCTTGCACATTTTATCTAACCATCTCCGTTTCTAACTTTCAATATATTTGAAAAGAGATCTCTCTCTCTCATCTGCGTGCGGGGGGGGGGGGGCGGGCCTCACAGACACACTGCATCTCTCACTCGCTCACAGACACGCTGCAGGGCTGTGCAGTGTGCACACAGTTATGCCGGTAATGAATATTACATTTTGTGAGGAAACTTTTCCACCAATAATTCCAATAAGTATTCCAAAATGTATTCACTTCAGGTTTACGAAAGTAACTGTAATCAGATTACTCGTTTTTCAAATGTAACGCCAGCTGAATACAGTTAGCTTACTTGATTTTTGTATTCTGAATACGTAACGCCGTTACATATATTCCGTTACAACCCAACCCTGCTTCTAGGCTACTGTCCCGCAGCTCCTGCCTCTCTGTTGGACTCTGTCGCAGCGGGGCTGCTGCTGTGGTGCGGAGCGCACAAAGCAGACTCTTCACAAGAAGGATCACTTCTTCTTCTTCAAGGAAGGGAAGGTTTCGCAGTACGCAGTCTACTGTCCCGCAGCTGCTGCCTCTCTGTTGGACTCCGGTACTGCACCTTACTCACGAGACGTTGTAAAAATAAAAATGGGTGGGGGGCGAACGCAGTAACCACTCCGCCAACGCCACAGTCACCCCGTCGTGCGGGCCGGATGAGAATGTCTGGCGGGCCGGATGTGGCCCGCGGGCCGCCAGTTGGTGGTCACTGGTGTAGTGCGTAAGGCAATATCTCATTTTGAGTGAGGGGCAACAGATTTCATGCATGTCACCCTCTGTGAGAATAGTTCGTATTTTCCCTCTAGTTTAGAGAAATATTATTTTATCATATCTTTGTTCAGCAGTAACAACCAATCCTCTAATCCTAGAATTATTGAGACGCATTAGCGACACCAGGGGTATTGTTTTTCGCAACAACAATGATGCATAATACCAGGACAAAAGCCATTGTTGAAACAAGTAAACAATTTTTTGTGCTAATGGCAGATTTTAGTGAATGTTTTTATACCCGCAGAAAACCATACATCATACGATATTTTTTGTACGCCTTATGGGTACACGGAGAAGTTATGTTTATTTGATGCAACGTTATGGGTTTTACATGTCCTGTTCAGAATAGGGTAATCATTGCAATATTAATTGAGCATGTTTTGCTCAAAGGAGGGAGTGTCATGATTATACAGACATGTTGATTTCAGTGACGTTGTAGTTAATAAATAATAACATGAAGTTAATAATAAATCTCATAACGACAAAAGGTATGCCGAAGCTTGGGCCTCCTCCAAGGAGGGAGTGGTCCAGTTTTAGATATTAGACGAATAGAAGTAATGAATATGTCAGAACTCTGAGTAATATTATCCAAGTTTTGTCTACACAGGCTGGGAAAGCTACAGAGATACCAGACGAGACACCAGAAGAGACTCCTGTTCGGCCAGGTGAATGGGTGAGGGTGAAAGTTCACAAAAGACAGTGGGCTGATCCCGGTGGACGGAACAGTGAGAAGTTGTAATAAACTTCACACGCGTTCCGGTTTAAAGGTAAAGAAAAAGGAGCAAATTGACACCACCTCACACATTGTCACCCTTCACTGGCAACTTCCAGATCATTATTGGGAGTTAGGACTGATTTGGAAGAGCTGGAACAAAACAATAAATAGAAATAAGATAAAGATAGAAACAGCTCAAAAGACGAATTGTCTATAGATTTTTATAGATTGTACACTAAAGTGAAAACCTATTTTGCTTTACATCTGAAAAAGAGTCAAATTGTTGTATACGTTATTATAGTACTCATTATTTAAATTCTGTAACTGACACAACCATGAAGAAAATAGAGATGATGTCAAGAACAAAGCCAAACCAATTGTGGGGTCCCCTAGGGATAAGAGTCAGAATAGCATTGTTGATTGTGCTCATTACACTTGGCACCTTTCTGGTTGGATGGGGAGTACAATATCAAGTAAGACATGGATCCATTAGTCCACTCATAGAGAATGCCCACATCACTAACAAAACTCCAGCTGAGTTTCAGAGACTTTCACTTATCCCCAGAGCCAAAAGATCAGCTGAGCAACAAGAGGAGGATTTAGAAATACTCGTTCCCAAAGGTGAGGCGGTTATAATCAAGATGATTCACCCCCCATATATGCAGTTCTTGTATCAAATGATGAGATGGGTTTAAGTGATCGGGATAATCAGTGATGGGGATTTACAGATTAGGGGAATCTCCAAATACACTGGATCCATGTTTTAGTCTGTACCAGAAACACCCCCTGTTAAGTTTATGGACAACCGACCGGTGACCTGAGCAAAGTTATTGAAAATGATTACAGTAGAAACAGGCTACTAGCCCACAAGTACAGCTTTGTATGTACAAACTCTATGAACGAAATTCCCCAGCAGATTGTGGCGACATTGCAGATATGTCCAGTCACAAAAGTTAGTTATTTATGTTCTAAATAACAGTGAGATTTAAAGTGATGGAGAAAATATGGGGATGTTCTTGTATAGTGTGGTGCTTGAAACATGTAGGTATTTTTAAAATAATAGAAGAAAATGGTTTCCTGAAAGAGTTATTTGGAGTAGCCATGTTACAGTGGGTGAAAGCAATGTTTAAGGATATGGCACAACTATTAGTAGACATTAATTACATTTAACATCTAAGACAGATAGTAAGAGTGGAAAGGATTGGATTTATTTTACCTCAGTGTGTTAGATTTAACTAGGTAATGCGTCCCGAGATCTCTCTCTCTCTCTCTCTCTCTCTCTGCCTGTCAGAACGCTACGACCCCATCTTCAGACAAATGACCTCACCACAGGAGACTTCTCCTCCTCCATCGAAAAGAAACACCAAGCGGATGGACTGAGGAGAGGACAGAACCAGAGGAGTTGGCATGGGCCAACAGAACGTGAGGGGGTCGTGGCTTGACAACCAGAGGGCGAGAGAGGGAAAACAGGAGGAAAAAGGGGTCGCTCAACCCACCCTGCAGATGTTTTAAATCTTACTTGCAGCTTCAGAGGGAGCGCACAGCACCAGAGTATGAGTTTTTAAAAGACAAATGCCACCACCTCCTAATGCTCATCCATTTAATCAGTAATGACCTGACATTTAGAGATGTTATTTAAAGGAGAAACATATCTGTCATGAGTAAACATTCCTGAATTGAACTAATTATCACATGCTCGGGCACCCAAGTTTCCACACACTGTTTCAGGGACTTTATCACTGCATTAAAGCAGACCACCCAAAGCCACCAAGTGGGAACTTTCAAGTGTCAATTAAACGCCTGCAGCTGGTCCAAAATGCAGCTGCACGTTTGCTGACTGGACACAAAAAGCGCGACCACATCACCCCAATTCTGGCCTCACTACACTGGCTTCCAGTTCAGTTCAGAATTGATTTTAAAATCCTTTTATTTGTTTTTAAAGCTCTAAATGGGCTGGCTCCGGCCTATATAGTTGAACTCCTCCAGCGCTACACCCCAGCCAGAGCTTTAAGGTCTGCTGACCAGCTGCTGCTGGTAGTGCCGAAGACTAGGCTCAAAACACGAGGGCACCGAGCCTTCGCAGCAGCTGGCCCGAGGCTCTGGAACACTCTGCCCCTCCATGTGAGGTCGGCCCAGACCCTAGGGGTTTTTAAATCCTATCTAAAAACACACTTCTTCTCTCAGGCTTTCTAGCTAGAGCGGAGCACGACTACTGACATTTCCCTGTGTATTGTTTTTATATTTGCTGTTGCCAAATGACTGTCTTTTTTACAATTGCACTGCAGTAAAATGTTTTTATTACATGTACAGCACTTTGGCTCGACCAAACATCGTTTTTAAATGTGCTCTATAAATAAAATTTGATTTGATTTGATTTGAAGTGATGAAATTCTACAACTGTTGTAACTGACCACAATCTTCTCCCAGAAATGACAGTCTAGAATGCCGTACCCCAGACTAGATGTTTGGTGGTATCATGGAACTAAAACCTTGTACTCAGTCTTTCCACAGGATTGGGCTGGGACCTAGCACAGCCAGTGATGTTTTTTATGTAGTTAATCAACATGGCGAAACACCCCAAAGTCAGTAGGGCTAAGAGACCAGTCCCAGGGGGAGTTTAGGCTCCACTGTGTACAAGGATAACATAGGGGCCCAGGAGAGGCCTAGATGTTGCATTTCCATGTCCTAACGTACCGATTGATCACGACGGCCTCTTCTAGAGAACATATTGTTTTCATACCTTAAATAGTATGAAAGGAGGGAGGGTAAATTTCTCATGAGGGGACAGTTTCCAATGCTAGTAGAACAGGACGATCCACCCCATATACAGATGTTGATGAAAATGACGAGTTAGTTTGAATGAGTTTAAATGATATGGATGTTCAGAGATGAGATTGTTCAATGAATGTCCAGCCGATGTGATTATTTAAATGATGAAATCATGCGAAGAAGTGAGCAAACTAAAATGCTAAAATGGAGTGAATCCATTTCAATTAACCTATACTATTCCAAGATAGTGTATTTTTATTTCTTATTATTACTCTATACTATTCCAAGATAGTGTATTTAAATATTACATTACACTGGTCCAAGATAGTTTGTTTCATTTTTATTATTTTTCACTGTTCTATATGATAGATTTCATGCATTTTAGAATCATTACTATTTTAAAATGGGTCGTTTCTTTTCACTTTGTAAAAACAAGTGCCTTAACACTGAGCCTGGTATGAGAACGGTTTCTGTGAAAGGAGGGAGGAAGAAATGTTCTAATACCAAGCCATTGCTGCTATTTTGAAGAATGATATTGAATGTTAACACTAGAAGTTATGCACAAGGGAAAACTTTTATGTTTGAACACAGTCAAAGTATTTCTGTATTTTTGTAGAGTTGAGGCTATTCGAACCATTCCATTTTTATTGTATGTTTTTGATATGAGTTATGTACTATGCAGAGTTCAGATGAAGAACTCATTGATTTCAGTATTATACACACCTTTTAGGTGTGTAAGGAGGGACTGTTAGAAATTAAAATCAATGTTTAATAGCATAATGTAGCTTAAACATACCGTCAGTTTAAATGCTATTTTATTCTGGAAAAAAACCGGAAGTTCTCAATACCAAGCTTTTATTCTGAAAATCCTTCATCACAACATCCGGGACTACCGTCCATTATTATCACTAAAGTGCCTATTGACGCCGTTAACATGTATTACATATAAAGTTATAAAAGAGTTAAGGAAGAGACAAGGCGTGTTTAGATATATTGAATGTACAATGTCTGTATCCTCTGATATGCGTAACAACGGACATTAAAACGTTGGAGAGCCGGCCCACAGGGAGGAGCCAGCAGAGGATATAAATTAGCAGACCGACGGCGGTTCGGTCTTTTTCTTCACCTGGCAGAGCCAGAGACACAGCTGTGATTCTGTCGGACAATATTCTGTTTGTAACATTACCGCGCCTTTATTTGAATTAAAGTACCAATTAGAAACCATCTCAGAGACTCCATTTAGTCTCCTTTTTAAGCTTCTCTCCTGGACGCGAGAATTATTACACAAACAACAGACCTGAACAACTGAAGGAATTTCTGCAGGCGGCTGTCCAGACCCTCATAGAGCGAATTGAGGTCCATCGACTACAGCCTGGTGAATTCCTTGACGATCTATATGAAGAAGTGACATTACATCATTTTAGTCCAAGTTAAAAGTGACCTACGTTTTCACATTTCACAAGCTGCCCAGATGTAATAGTTGGTATTGCACAAGCATATATATTTCAAACCATATACAAATGTTGAACATGCAATACATGAAATAGAAGAACATTATTACGATTTAACAGCTCTGTCAAGACTTTCAGAATTGGAATATAAAGAAATGTACATCTGGAAGATGCATCTAAAACATATTCAATCGGCTCAATCACTTTAAAATTATTCTTGTAAAAAGTTTCTCTTTCGTATTCAGAGCCAAAAGGTCGGCCCTTTGACAGGAAACTTAGGTTTGCTTTTTTAACTATCTCTGTTATAGCAGTGGTGACTGCACTATTTACTGCACAATTGTGGTTGATCAGTACACTTCCAATTATTTTTGGTGTGCACTCTTCCACAACTGAGCTAATACTACATAGCTCGTTTATAATTTCCTGAGTTGTTGTCTTAGACACATGCAAAATCGTTTGCATTACGCAGTAAGAAAGATGCAACTTTCTGTTGTAACAAATCATGCAGGTCTTGATCCTCTATGTAATCATCTGTTGTTAAATCTAGATGGTCCGAATTCGCGTCGAAAGGAGCCAGTTGAGGTGGTTCGGGCACCTAGTTAGGATGCCACCTGGGCGCCTCCCTAGGGAGGTGTTCCAGGCACGTCCAGCTGGGAAGAGACCAAGGGGTAGACCTAGGACCAGGTGGAGGGATTATATCTCTTCGCTGGCCTGGGAGCGCCTTGGGACCCCCCAGTCAGAGCTGGTTGATGTGGCCAGGGAAAAGGAAGTTTGGGGCTCTCTGCTGGAACTGCTACCCCCGAGACCCGACCACGGATAAGCGGAAGAAGATGGATGGATGGATGGTCCGCATTTGTCTCATCAAATCCTGTACTTTCAGAGTTTGAAGTGACTTGAGTACAAGTTTGATACAAGTTTGTACGGAAATCATCAACAGTACAGAGGTTTCTTGCTCTTATGTGCACGAAAAGTACTGTATACGCTGGACTGAAAACTACAGTCTTTGAAGGGACATTTCACAGTTTCCTTATTGTGTATGTGTATTTTTAGATGTGCAAAATACTGTGTATCACTACTAGGGGTGCAACAACTAATCGACTTAATCGATTAAAATCGATTACCAAATGAGTTGCCAACTAATTCAGTGGTCGATTCGTTGGTGACGTCATAACGTGTGTTTTACGTGCCGTTAAGCTCCAACGTTATCGGCCTTTTTATCGGTACTGGAGACATTTAAAAAAGATATGTCATATGTGTTATTGCTACACAAACATTATATCACAGTCTTAGTGTCGCCAACTCGTTTCTAATATGCAAAAAGACAAACAAAGGCGTCTATGATGTATTTTTGCTCAGACGAGATCTCTCTCCCCCGTCTGTGTGCGTGGGGGCGGGGCGGTTTACACACATGCAGCTGCTACATGCAGCAACACACGGCGGGGATGGCGGAGAGAACGCGCTGCGATTTTATCGTGATTGAATGATGGCGGCAGGTGCAGTGGGTGCAGTCACAGCTCTCTTAATACACGCAATACTTTTGAACTTTTTAAGACCTGTTGACATAAACCAGCAACAAAACGCACAATATGCGAACAAGGCTGATCAAGGCTAAAGAAACACTCAAAGCCACAAGCTCGCCTTCAACAAAGTAATGCACTGCTAATCACCATCTGTCTGCTGCTATCTGGAGATAATCATCCGTGCACTGGTTCATACCAAACTACACCAGAGAATGAAGCCAACATCACGGCGGATGCTACAAGCAATACACATTTCCAACAGAGTGCTGTTTGGCCTACCCCGGGTGTCGGAGCTGGAGTGGAAGTCCCGGCGGACGGCTGCGGGCTGGTTGGAGCTGCGCGGTTCGGGGCTGACCGACTACGACGGACTGCGAGGAGCGGGGGGGATGATGCACCAGCACGGCAAGACATTCATAACACCGCTGTATCTGGGTGTAATAATCCACGTACATTTGGAATCAGTACAACTCAAAAAGTAAGGAAACAGGTGAATCCGGCGATCACGAAGAACAGGAACCGGAGTATCTTTTTACATTACATTACATTGCATTTAGCTGACGCTTTTGTCCAAAGCGACTTACAATAAGTACATACGACCAGGAAGACACAGCCCAGAAGAAAACAGAATCATATAAGTACATCAGGTTTCATAGAGCCAAACATTTCAAGTGCTACTCAGCTGGCTATAGATAAGCCAGTCCTATATTAGTATATAAGTGCTTTGTTAGTAATTCTATCGCTTTCAAACTGTGAATCACTCAAGGACAGTCTGGGATCCCAAAGCTAAACCAAAGGGCCTTTTAGGTGGACATTTGAACATACGAAGCATTAAATCTAAAAGTGAGCAAATCCAGCATCTTTTACTGGACTCTAATCTAGACCACCTGTGTTCATCTGAGACCTGGCTTCATGAGTCCGCTCCTACAGCAGCCTTTGACGTGCCAGGTTTGAACATTTACCGGAGAGACAGAAGCGGCTCGAAAGGGGGCGGGGTTATGGTGTATGTGAAGGATAGCATCCAGTGTAGTGAAATTCAGTGGTCTAATTGCAATGAACTAGAATGTGTTGGTGTCAATATAACTTTGTCACCACAAATGTCATTGTTGTAATAGCTTATCTATCGGCCCTCCTTCTTCAAACAATCAATTTTATGAGAATTTTAGGAAATTATTAAGAGAATGTAATTTTAACACAGAAGTTATTATAATGGGTGATTTTAACATCAACTGGGAGGATGAATCTGTTAGAAAGAATCTTAAACAGATAACCGATAACTTTGACCTTGTGCAACTGATCAATGGACCTACAAGAATCACTAATTCCACCAGGACACAAATTGATCTAATTTTTAGTAACAAACCAGAGAGAATCTTTTAATATGTTAACTGGTCTCTCTCTCTAGGAACCTAACCAAGAGGCGATTTATTCCTTCATTCAGGAAAAATGATTATTTTGGAATTCCCAAAAACAAATATGAGACCTTTATAAATGCTGTTCAACATAATAAATGGGATGATCTTTTGCTGGGAATAGACCACGAAGACGACAGTAAAATGTTCTCAAAAACATTAGAGAGCACTATCAGAGATTTCAATTGCAAATCCAAGCAGAAAAATAAGAAAAACACTGTCCCTTGGATAAATGACGATATTTTTAAACTGATGAAAGAACGTGATCTAGTCTTAAAAAAATCAATCAAAACTAAATTAAGCCATGACAGGCATCACTTTGCTATGCTGAGGAACAAAGTCATTAAGAAGTTACGGAAGGCTAAGGCAGACTTCTTCTTGACTATAATAGACAAGGCAGGGGGTAATTCTAAAATGATCTGGAAACAGTTCAAACTATTCACTGGAAATAAATATAAGGAAAGAAAACAGCTTGAACTTAAAGTCAATGGAAAGTTTATAAACAATCCAGCTGACATAGCTGAAGTTTTAAACCACTACTTCATTGATTCTGTTGCAACCATTGCACAGTGTTTCTCACCTGACTGCACACATTTTTGTTATGTTAATACAATTGAGCCGGCTTTCAGCATAAGAAATATCACTGAATCTGAAGTTATAAAAGTGATTGGATCACTTAAAGCATCGAGAACAAAGGATATACTTGGTATGGACATGGTTATGCTAAAAGGTCTCAGCACAACACTTTCTAATCCTATTGCCAAAATGATTAACCTCTCCTTCAGTCAGGGAATGTTTCCAAGTGTTTGGAAGCCGGCTATAGTTATCCCAATATTTAAAATGTCTTCCTGTAACTACAGGCCAATCAGCATCCTTCCTACATTGTCAAAGGTTGCTGAGAAACTTGTGTCTGAGCAAATCATTGAGCATTTAAACACTGGTACATTTTCTCTGCATCCAATGCAATTTGGCTTTAGGGCAAAATACTCAACAGAGACCGCCAACCGTTTTTTTACAGAACAAATCAAAAATGGATAAAGGTGGTGTTGTAGGAGCTGTGTTTCTTGACCTAAAAAAGGCTTTTGACACTGTTAATCATAAAATACTCATATCTAAGCTTTCCAGTTTTAAACTTTTCTTCACACAACACTTAGATGGTTAGAATCATATTTGTTTAACCGATCTCAGTATGTGAGAGTTTCAAAATCATGAATCTGCTGACCTTCATCTTTCGACAGGGGTCCCACAAGGTTCAATCCTGGGACCATTACTATTTTCGCTCTATATAAATGATTTACCATCTGTATGTCCAGACACAAACATCCAAATGTATGCAGATGACACTGTAATATATGTACATGGAAGCAATATGACACAAGTGGCTAATGAACTGACAAACACCATGGTTCATGTAACAACTTGGTTGGAACAATGCTGTTTGCAACTAAATATTTGTAAAACAGTATGCATCTTCTTCACCAAAACAAAGTCCTCTTGTGTTGCGCCAGATGTTTTTGTGTCAGGGGAGAGGCTGCAGGTGGTGTCACAATACAAGTACCTTGCAGTCATGATTGATTCAACAATCAATGTCAAGGCTCAGGTTAAAAAAATATGTAATAGGGTCAAATTCAGTCTATCGAATTTTAGGTTCACCAGAGATTACATGTCAATTGAGGCATCTCTGATGTACACACACTCTATGGTTCTCTCACACATCACCTACTGTTTAACTACCTGGTCACATGCCAGTACAACAACATTAAAACCACTGGACAAACACTCAAAATACTGGACAAAAAATCTGTTTTTTCGCATCACTGCCCGATACTCCAAAAATACAACTTGCTAAGCTGGGAAAACCTCATTAAACAAATGCTTACCTTTTCTACAAGATTGTCAACGGCCTTACCTCACCTCCTCTTAGACAGTTTATTAACATACACACAACTGCAACTAGGGTAACAAGAGGTGCAGCGAGAGGAGATTGCATTATTCCACTCAGAAAAAGTTCTTTCAGTCAGTCTTCATTTTCTGTTAAAGCTGCTCAGCGATGGAACTCAATCCCACCTCCAATCAGAGACCAGACCACATTCACTTTATTTAAATCAAAACTCAAAATATGGTTAGTGAGGAATGAGCTCTGCCAACACTGACCCAATCTTCTGCTCCTTACAATCCACTGCCTGTGTTTAACATGTTCTTTTGTTTTAATGTTCTGTATTTTAAATTGTTTTATTTAAGTATCCCAGTAATGTCTGTTGCATGTTTTAAATGTATTGTATTTACTTGTTTAAAATGAAATGTGTTTTAGGTTGACTTTTAAAATCTGTCCAGGGACTACAGATGAAAAATAGCCTCTTGACTAACTCTGGCACGTTTACAGAAATGTTCATTAATGTGCACTGTCCCTGTTAAATAAATGAATAAAATGAACAAGGTGTGGTTAAATGTTACCCGTCTCGAGTGCAATAAGAGTTTAGCATGTCAGGGCGGTAACACGAGCAATCTGTCTAAACATTTAGCAAAAGTGCTCCACATCCAGATTGAGGAATGTACCGGGTTCGACTGTCTTTGTAGCCCCATCCACGAGGAACGGTTCCACGTCAGGTGTTCTGTATGCTAGCAGCAACCACACGAGTTAACTCCATTATACAAACATGGGTTAATGATTAGAGGTAACTGAGTTATTTAGTTTGTTAAAGTTTCAGCAATTCTGTTACAGTTCTGTCATCAGATTATTTAATACGATTTGTTAAAACACTGTTGTTTCTTTTGATGTGAAATATTATTTAATTTAAATAAAAAGCTGTTAATTTTGTTCAAAATGTGTTAATAATATGTATTTTGAATCAAGTATTCATCTTTCTTGTCTTTATTGTTAGTTTCCACATGCCTAAAACAACCTCAAGCTAAATCTAAAATTGATGGCTAAATAAGAGCGTTTGAGAAATTGTGCAAGGCATAATAGTCCGAATAGTCGATTAATCGTTTCATTAATTGATGGATTCATCGATTATCAAATTAGTCGTTTGTTGCAGCCCTAATCACTACAAGTCTCTGAGAAATTGCACAGTTCACAATTTAACCTTGAGGTCACCTGCGTTGAACGTGCTTGACTATGGTCTCTAGTTTAATGTTTTTTCAGAAATGATTCGGTCCTGAAGGAGCACACACAGTCTGCATAAACACAGGGAAGAGGACAGTTCCTTGCCTGATGACAGTGCTTCAGTTTGTAATGGACAATTAGTGTGCGTTGGCTCGGTGAGGAGTAATGACAACACTTGCAGGACCACCTCGTTGAAGGGGAATGGCTCCAAACTGCACAGCCTCCACTGAAGTTATCCTGTACAGAAAAAAGAAAGAAAAACATGTTATATTACTGAGTTATCAGCACACGACACAGTCAAATAAGACCAAATACTCTTCTCTAAAATGTTTTCAATCCAGATTTGAATGTATCCAGACATGTAAACACTGTTATTACAAAGTGGAAATAAATACATTGAACAGATGTTAAAAATGTATTGCTGTAAATGATAAATATCTGGTAGACAATCAAGTTTATCAAATCAATTGTCAATGTATCACTATTTCACATCACATGCATTTTCATCACCTCCGTTACATCCACCCTTGAGGACACTTAAATGATAAATGACAATGTTATGTTATGAATGATGAAGAATGATGAAATGTAAGATGGGGAAAAGTATGTAACATTGCTCTGTTAATCACATTGCAACTGTTTTAATCAAATCGGCTTTAGATTAATCTAATCACTTTTACAATTCACATTTGTTATACCCCTCTATTTTTCAATTCACATGCATTTTCATCACCTCCATTTTTGACAATTTTTTTTTTTGGCTGAAGATCGTGTCAGAATCAATATAGATATTTTTATTTTAAAGTAAATTCAGATTGAACATAGTAAAAAAATAATGCAAATTCGTTTCCGTCTAAAAAAACATTACTTATAGTGAAAACCAGCCTTGAATGATCGGATAGTAGACACAAATCTTTAGGAATCCAAACTATAACATATAATAAGTACCCTGTATCAAGATTGATGCAAAACAAGTGAAATTTGACCTTTTTAAAGAAGTTTAGAAAAAGTAGGTCCAGGCGGACTCACCTCTGGGTTCATTTGGGTGATTTACGGTATGAGCGCGGTAAAAATGGTTATTACAGTCGAGTTTCTCCCGGTTAAGTGGGTGTGACACATTAATAGGGTTATTAAATGTTAACAAGCCCTGGAACGGTGTTTGTTACAAGATGCTGCGTGAGGCCGCGTGTCCAGGAGCAATCGGGCTAGAAACAAAAGTGCTAAATTGGCATCACTGCATGTGTGTGTGCTTTCGACTTTTTACTCGTAAAAAATACTTTTACTCGTGAAAAGTACATTTTCCGTACCGGATACTCATTTCAGCTGAGTTTTAGGCTCAACCCTCCTTCGCTATACACTATATACTCGCTATTTCACTCGGGCAGCTCTTAATTTCTAACCCACTGCTAGCTAGCTCGCTAACATGCTAACGTTTTTCCTAAAACTAACGTTAAATATGAAATATGCATCAAAAAGTGTGGCGACAGTCAGTCTGAGACAGAGACTAACGTTAGAGGATTAATTCGCATTGTCTGCTGATGAACTAGATTACATTTTAATGTACTTACTTGATAAGTCGAGTCCGGGCTCTGAGTGAGGAAGAAAGATGGCAGCCAACTTGGATTTCAAATTCATTTCAGTTTTGGGACGCATGCGTGTTACATACAATGCCGAGTCTGACTCATGTTATCAATTTAATGCAACGGATTATTCCTGAGTTTACAAATATTTTTCAAGTTGAAGTTTTTGTAACTTGTCTTAATGAGTTGTAATGGGGCAGTGGGTTCACTCAGCATGATAACATTTGCCCCATCTGACTAAAAACCAATATCCTTTTTAACAGTGTGTCATCTTCCCTTTACAAGCTTCAAACATGTATTTATCGTGTAATGTTGGCAATACAAGTTTCATATTCTGAAAGCCAAGACTTTGTTTATTTAAAATCAAACAAAACACCCGAACCCAGAACAATTTTTTTTTTACACAAATCCACTTTTATCTTGAAATGAGCCGTTGCGACTTCCAACTGATTTCGATAGAGCGGGTAACATATGAGCACAGCCCTCTGTGGATGTCAGCATGAGCAAGAGAAAGGTATCTGAGGAAAATCCAAGAAAAGTGGGAGAAAGAATATATTTTCACTGAATTTGCGGCCCCCTGGTGACCAGTACATAAATGATGTGGCCCCCATCACTGTCCCTGTTGCCCATCCTTGCTCCAGGCGGACAGGTTCAGGCGTTGGATGCTGGTGCAGTAGACGAGTTTGTTGCAATTTGAAAGGACACTGAAGGCGTCCGCGGGGGACAGACGAGATGCCGGTGTTGTCGCAGATGATCCTGGATATGGTGGAGGTGGACAGAGCCGCTCTCTGAGCCAGGGAGAACACGCCCAGGTTCTCGAACCACAGCCCTGATGATATCAAACAACAGACTACGGTCAGCAGATCATGTGTTTGTAAAGCAATTATTTTCATGATTGTGCATCTGACATTTGATATAAATATATAACACAATTTATTATGTCAGACACATTTGTTTTACATTTTAAAATCTAATGCTCAACATAGGTATGAATTTAAGTACATGTACAATTTAACAGTTCATCCACAAAACAAAAATACTGTAACCTGTCACATGTAGATTGTTAGAAATCAGAACTAAATGTGATTCACATGTTATTATCTACATGGACGCTGACCTGTCCCCCTGGCGGATCCTCTGGAACTGTTTTGCGATCAGGCAGGCGAACAGAGGCCCCACGCGGGCGCCACGGACAAACGGCTCCGCCACGCCTCCCATCCAGACATCGATGTTGTCGGGGGTCCCATAGAGCTGCAGCAGGTTACGGGCCAGGTTGGCGTTTTTCAAAACCTGAGCGAGCTCTGTCTGGTTCTCTGGCTGAGACAGGCCACATAACTTGCGCCAGGCGTTGTAGCCTAGAGGAGAAAACATTGGGTAAGCAAATAGTGGATGAGGGCAATAAGAAAGAAAGAAACATCAGAGAAGGATGATATTCAAAGTGAGGATGTACCAGGCACGCCGTGGTCACGCCCCCTCTGCATGTTGAGAGAACCGAGATCCAAAGCCAGATGCATCACAAACTGGAACAAGCGCTCCCTCACACAGCGTCCACCATCATGTGATCCTGAGTGTTCAGCTTAGCAGGGACGTCCAACCAGACCACGGAGCACGCGTCAATGCCGTCTGGAGATATTTAAATAGAAGTTAGGGTGACAGATTGACAGTTTTTGAGAAGCTGAAAACAGCATTCTCTACCATTATTGCATGAAAAGTACTTTAGCAGTAAATTGACTGTTATTTTTCTGTCCGTAGACACGTTTTTTGGTTGACTTATAGTTGCATTTCTATTTGATAAGTTACTCCACTGCTCTCTGTAAAACTCACCCTCGAAGACGACCCTCCAGGGTGTGAAGAAGGCCTTGAACAAAGGCACGCTGCCAAAGCGGGAGTTCTCCTGTAGTTTTCATCCAGACGGGAAAGGACTGGCTGGAGGGCCAAGTGGCCGAAGCGGAAAGGCTGCTGTACCGAAGACGTTGGCGATGCTGGGGTCCACGTTAGCATTGTAGCCGGGGTAATGGCCAAGCTCTCTATGCATTATATCAGGACCCACAATGCGAGGCAGATAGTCCCTGAACGTAAACACTGGGAGAGACAGAGGTCGATTTTCAGTAAAACATGTTGTTGTAAGGATAGGAATATATCATCTGAGTGACCCTCAGGTTTTGCTACCTGTGTGTAAGCCCCCGTGATTTTGCGGGCCTCCTGGTAGAGCGTCTCGCTGTCCCAATGCGGGTTTATTCTCTTCAGCTCCCGGGCCAGGCGGTTGTGCTCACGCATGAACAGAGTGTGAATAGATGTGAGAGCGAAGTTCTCGTCCACGCGGACGTCACCTTACAGACAGAAATGTACCCATTAGATAGTTGATCAGAGGAGTTTATGTCCTTTAAAAACATTGGCTTTAAAAATTATTAATCATGTCCTAATAGTTTCATACATAGGCATGAAGAGGTTAAAAAAGGGAACATTTGCTTATTTACCTCTACTATAAATTACTTTCTATTTTTCTTAGCTTAGTTATGACATAATACTTATATGGACACTTAATTACAAGATAAGACACACCTCTGCATTACAATATAAAATGATTTATAAGACATTTATATCACCTTAATGTGGTTGTATATAGAAAAGTGTAACTAAGCTATTATAGTGTAGCCATTAAAATGTCGCCTTTAGAGCCATTAGTGACAGGAAGAGGCTTACCTGCGATGAAACATGGCACCTCTCTGGCGTCGGTGTCGTTGGTGACCCTCCTGCGGAGTGGCGCACATTATTCGCCTGCATAGGGTGGAAGGGCAGCAGCTCACGTCTGTTGTCTGTGAACTCGGTGTTGACGCGCAGCAAACCGCCGTCACTGTCGGGATCGCGGAGAAACTTGGCGAGCGGCTCCTCGGAGCCGTATACTGGCCCAGATCCAGGAAGGCCGTCAGCGCGTTGATCTGCTCTCTCTTGTTAGGTTCCCCGCCAAAATTGTAGGCGGAGAATCCCGAACCGCAAACAGGGGCCGATCTGAACGCAGGGATGCAGCTGTTTCGGCCAGTGGGCAAGCGGGGGTCGCCGGGAGGAATCTGATTGTAGGAAAGAGTCCAAGAGTTATGGTGGGAAGATTTTAAGTGAAAACAACATGTTGTAGTGCCGCGAGAAAGGGAGTCGGAGGCGGTGCATCGAAGGTGCAAAGCTGTCTTTAATGAGCGGCAGAAATGCAGGTGTTGTCGGGTCGCAGCCCGGGACAACAAGAGAAAGAGCCAGGAGGGCACACAACATATATAGATAACAACACATATATGTCCGTGTGGAACAATACCCCTACCCCACAGTTCCGCGTGTGAATTACGCCCCAGTGTATTAAAGGTGGTCACCACAATGTATATATTTATTTTTGAGCATTCAAACCAACCGGGATGGGTATGCATGGCTCGGTTTTTCTCACAGCTCTTGTCACAGTCTATGCCGTTGCTGAAGGAGCGGATGCTGGGGGAGAAGGGCGTGAAGGTGAGATCGTGGTCAGTCCATTGACCAAAAAGGGTCACCAGGTGAGTGAATTCTCGGTCGCTGACCACGCCTGCGTCTGTTGTGCTCAGGATGTTGTTGGACACCTGTCGCACCTGAAGGTGGAGGACAACTTGGTTTTTAATTTAAATCTGCATTTACGTATATTAATCAAGATGAGTGTTTGCGATTTGACGTCGTACCAGTGGGAGCAAGAAGTCGTTGAATCTTCGAGTACTGTCAAAGCCCTTCGGTTGAGAGATGCCGTCGTCATACTCAGCAGGAAGCCAGCGGGTGAAAGGGGTGTTGGAGGATCCGAGGCGCGGGTTTTTTCTAAAAGCAAAACAGAAAACGGTCATGTTTGGAACGCTGCTTGAGAAAGCCTAGGTTTACACATCTCCTGTGTTTGGCTCAAGATGTTTAGGTGTATTTCAAAAGAATTTCCTCTTAAAATGTAAGCCACAATTGCTCTCATAGACCTTGCAAGTTTCCACTAAATCAACACAGATTGCTTTTTGGAATGAAAAATACAATTTATTTTTTACATACATTGCCAATGTATTTTTGTCCAATATGTTGTTTCAGAAGTCAAAATAAATGAAAATGCTTCTCAGATTAAAAAGTGCATTTTTTGGGGAAAAAAACCATTTATGTTCTCTTACATGTTGTTGCAGACGCCTGTGATTGTGGCGAAACTTTTTGAGGTTTGGTGTTGTGCGGCACGAAGGAAACATGATTTGTCTTGCACATCCAGTTATTTCTGACAGCTTATCCAGGTCCTTTTCAGAGAGCAAATCTGTACAAAATATATATGTAATAGAGTCACATGTCTGGTTCATAATTGCAGCCTTGAATGCTCATGCCTATATTACAAAATGGTAAACCTCAGAAACCAGGAAGAGTTGTGAGAAAACAATGAGAGATGCCGTGATCTCTGTATCTTCTGAAGCAATCGGAAACAGGACTCAGAGAGACACGAGGAGAGCTGGAGCTTTGATCAAACACTGACGGTTTATTTGGAGTTACGGACGGAGAATTGATAAGACAGGTGGTGTGTCACGAGTTGACACAGCGGTTGCCAAACCAATTCTGAAGAACTTTCTGCAGCTCGAGGTTTTAAACTAGTTCAGAGTGTAATAATCAACATTCTTTATCAGTGAGACTAAACAATTATGGACCCTGAATCTAACTAGAGCTCTCGTCCATAGGAAAGAATGTGCGCCAGGGAACCTACGTCCCTGAACAGTAAACTACCTCATTGCGGCTTGTGCTCGGTCATAGACTGGCAACAACAATGCGCCCATCCTTAAGAGATAGCAGCAATACCCAAGGCCGTAGACCTATGTAATGGGGAAAAGAGACAGTGAAGAGAGAAAACGATGAACTGGGTCGAAGGTTGAATACCTAAGCAAATGACTCCCTGACAGAGGTGTTCTTTTTGTTTGGTGCCACATGTCTGACCTGTCACGTTGAGTGAGCGTTGTGCACATGATGCACCCTCTCCTGTAGCAGGCGGAGGGTTTGTGTCATGTAGTCTGCAGATCTCACGGCTGAGCGCGTGTCACCGCGAGGCTGCTTCAGCAGGCGGAGAGCATCGTGAGGAAGCACCACCTCTTTACGGGACCCGTCTCAGACTCCTGGAGGACAAAAAGTCACAAAATCAAACAATGAATTTAAATTGTGTCATTTTTTGGGAGATTCGTAACTTTTTCCAAACGTTTTTCTGAAATAATGCAATAAATGGCTTGCATGCAAATTAAAAACTCTTTAGTGTACATGATCGCAGAATTATATTAAATATAATTGACTATTTTATAATGAACTCACTCTTCTCTTGAGTACTTATAAGCATCGTCAACAATTGTCTTTGGCCTCCTCAAAACAGGTTTGAAGAAGAGGACTGCCGAGTTGTTCCTCTGCGAAGAACACATTAGTCAAATATCGCAATAATTTGGAATAGCCAGTAATTTTACACAAATGTAGAAATTAAACAGTGATTAATATGTAGCTTACCTGCTGGTTGGAGTGAGCAGGAATCAGGCAGACGCCCAGCACAAGAAGGGCTAGAGAGAAGCATCTAATACAAAATAAGAACAAGTGAATACAAAAACTAAATCTAATGTGGTGTCAAAAAGCTATGTTTTAGCATAATGTTTACACCAAAATATCAAACATCCCAATAAAACACAATGTTCTTACCTGTGTCTGTGAAGACTCCTGTGAAGATTTGAGTTTGCTCTTGAAAATGTGAATTGTATGATGCTCGTCTCCTTCTTATACTCAGCGTGAGGCCTCGATGCCTTGCCCACCGCGCTGATTAAGTGAAAGATAATGTCCGTAAAATGCAGTTCCTTCTTACTTCTCTCCGTGCTGCAGCAAACCCTTTACCCTAATCAGTTGTTTTCTGGTCAACTTATGTGAAAACTAATGTTTAAATAAGTAACTGCATTATATTATACTACCATTTACAGTATTGAAGTGGGAAGTAAGTAAGTAAGCTGTTGAATACATTATTTTCCATATTTTCATCTGTTTTTAAAGCATTTTTATACACATTTTAAAAAAATATTTTGTATCCCACATTTAAAAAAATAATATTAGCAGCACTTTGACAGTTTTCTTTATATCGCTTGTTTTTGCTGATGTTACCATTTTGTGGCTGATGGCCCTCAGTGTTACTGCCAGGAAGAAGAATAATTCCCCCTGCATGTCAATCTTCCGCCCTCTGATGCAGATGCCAGCCTTGGGCAGCATGCTATCTCCCTTAAGGAGGGGCTGCCCTAGCATTTTGTTGTTGTTACCATTATGACCGGGCAACTCTCGGTCAGATAATTATTGTTATGGGCAAGGCCTGGTTCTAGACATTTTGGTGCCCTAGGCTAGATTATGATGTGGTGGCCCACCCCCCCCCTCCAAGGAATACACAATAGAATACTATAAGAATAAATGAAAAATCTCTACAAAAGACCAATACACTACAAACGTATTGACATTTTAAAGTAAAATGCTTCAATCTGTGCACTTTGAGCAGAATTACTAGAGACTAGATCTAGGGTGTACACTCTAATCACCCATATGAAAAAGATCGGTTTACATTTTAATAAGTATGTGAACATAACCAATAACCTACCATAGCGAATAACAAATAAATGTAACCTATTTTATTTTTTGTTGTTCATTTACATCTTATTTTACCTAGTTAACATTTATTTATTCATTGCATTTTTTTAAATATCTCCAGTTTCAAACGATATTTTTGGTTTACTGTCCTATAGTATGCATTGGAATGATTTCAAACCTGTTGTTATTTATCCTAATAATTATAAAGGTGTGCCTTGGAAATATTTGTTTCATAAATTGTGACCAAATAGTTTGAGACCCCCATTTACACGGGAATGTTTGCGTTTACGCACCGCATGCGTTTTCAAAAAAGTCTTCCGTTCACACGCATTCGGCTCCATTAACGTGTCCGTTCTCACGGTACCCATGTACATGTCAAAATTCTTCCCAAAGGTCAGTGAATACCATGATCATAACACCAGAGGGAGCTCCACTAATCATGTGAAACCCAGGATTTGGCACAACAAGGGGGAATACACATTTCGGAATTATGCCACATCAAGGTGGAAACGCTCTTCCCACAACTGTAAAGGAAAGTAAAACTATACTTACCTTCAAACCTCTCTTAAAGAGCACCTTCGGGGGAGAGATTGCAAAACTGGCCCGGGATTGGTACACATCTCAACCTGTCGTACAATGGACAGCTTCCCCCCCCCCCCCCATCTATGTATATACTCGCATTTTAGACTCTGTTACTAACTGTATATCTGTAGACTTGTTGGTCTAAATGTCTGGTTAGGATGTATTAGAATGAAATCTAAAATTGTAAATAAGAAAATCTGTATGTAAAAACCACCTGTATGTAAATTGTAAATAACCCATCTGTTTGTCAAATATGTCTTACATGTCTAAATGATATGATGAATTGGAAATGGGGGACCCTGATTGTAAACAAGACGAAAGTCTTTCTCTGGTCCTGCATCCCCTTAACAATTGTGTGTTTTGAGCTGTACTGTACTGTACCCAATATACAAGCTGTTAATAAACTTTTCAATCAATCAATCAATCAATCAATCAATTCTTCACACGCATTCGGCTCAATTAACGTGTCCGTTCTCACGAGACCGCTGGAGAACGCTGTAAGGCAAGGCAAGGCAAGGCAAGGCAAGTTTATTTATAGAGCACTTTTCAACACAAGGCAATTCAAAGTGCTTTACAACAAATGAAAGACATTAAGAAAATTGCATTTAAAATCAGTAGTACATATGCCGAGCCTGTAAGTGGCGCTGCTGCCGCCACACAACACACCAAAAGCAGCGAAGAAGACCCCGGAGCATGTTTTGCCCTTCTGTTTATTCTCCGCGGAGGACGGCGTGTGCTCCTGCTGTAAATCTCTCCGGTAGTCACCAGCAGATGCAAACACCCACCCAGCAGAGTTTCCGTTGTTTGACTTTGCAACAGATTTTTTTTGGCAACAACTGCAGTTCATTGTGATATGGAAAGGACCTCCGTTGCTAAACTAAGATCAGATAAGACTTGGTATTGGGCTAAAAGAATACAGCTCTTTTGACACACACTATGCACTATACATAATGACACATCATTGCATAGAGAACACAAAGCACATTTTAAAAACCCACTATGGTTTGATTATATATTTTCTGATTAAGTGATTATTTCCTTACCTCCGCCATTATTTCACCTGGTTTCACTGCTTTGTTTTCGTAGGTTACTTGCAGCACCTGTCGGACAAATTAGTAAACTTTAGTAAACTGCTTCATTCTCCCCTTTAGTGAAAATGTATCAATTATAAATAATCTAATCTTTAAATCTTTAAGTAACTAGTACAATATTGGTTCCCAAATAAAATAAAAATACTTATGTAAAGTGTCCCCAAAATCATACTACAATTTCTTTGAGTAAATGTACTTCACTACAATACCGCACTTGCACAACGCATTATTATTAACATATACTCAGATTTCATGAATGAATGAAATGTGAATGATGAATTTAATGCTGCATAATGTAATATATCAATAGATAATGTGTGACACTAAATATACATTAATATTCACACCTGACCAAGCTACAACTACAGTCAAAAACAATATTACCATAGGTCTTATGGTAAAATCCTATCTTGTGAAGGTTTATCATTTTAAACAATAGGAAGCTTTTAAAAGAGGCATGCTTCTTGTTCAGTGTTCATCATTTTGAACTGGAGGCTGTAATTTGAGTTGCAGTTGAACTGTATCAGAACCAGAAACAGGTTTATTGCCAAGTAGGTTTACGCATACCAGGCATTGGTATCCTTGGTGTTTGTGGTGGCATACATAACACTGTTAATGACGTTAGACTGAAAGTCCACACCCAGTGACGCATAATACAAACATTGTCAGTAGGTCGTTCACTTCAACAGCACCATACACTACAGCCTCCAAAACGATTATAATGTTAAATCAACACATCTGTTAAGGTTAATATAACATTCATAAAGGTCACATGATTGAGGAACTGTTGTTTTATACTGTCATAGTTTTCATAGTTCAAAATATAAGTATTTGTCATGACAGAAAGTGTGTGTGTGTGTGTCCCCCTGTCTTTTTAGATGCTAACGCGTTGAACAGAGATCATTTAAATGTCACTGTAATAAGAGGAATAAATAGAGGATAAAGATCATTCGGTTTTCGTTTTTACATTTTGGCAAACTAATAAGCCACGACACAGCGAGGCAGCCGAAAGCATACAAACTACACTGTGTAGAGCTTTTAAACACGCAGGCATCACGATGACAGAGCCTCGACCGACTTGACGGTACACTTGGTGAATATTATTTTACTGAACACAGTGTTCTTATCGTTAAATGTAAGCTTGGTTTATGTCAGAGGCGGACGTCCGAACCAAACGATACTGAAAGCAGAACTCAGGCAGTTAGAAGATCAGCTGGTTGGTGCTGTGAGTTTATTACAGTAGCAGCTTTGCACGCCGCCCGTTTACCCTCCAGCTCCTTCCTCATCTCCTCCCGTTTCTCACCTTCCTTCCTCATCTCCTCCCTGTTTTCTCACCTCCTTCCTCCAGTTTTCCACCTCCTTCCTCATCTCCCGCCTTTCTTCTTGGGCATGCTCGGCCATTGCTAAGACCTGGTTCACAATGAAGACAGGGGAGACACAAACACACACACACACACACACTACACACACACACACACTTCTGGAGACTTATCCTAACCATAACCAAGCACATGTCCTAAACCTAACCAAGTCTTCACCCTAACATTAATGATTTCCCTTATGGGGACCTCCATTTTGTCCCCATAAGGGAGGCGAGTCCCACACGTGACTATGTAAAACAGATTTAGGTCCCCACAAGTATAGTAATGTTATGCACACACACACACACAACACACACACACACACACACACACACACACACCACACACACACACACACACACACACACACACACACACACACACACACACACACACCACACACACACACACACAACACACACACACCACACGTAAACAGAGGATCACAAGGGTCAATTGCATCAACACATGCAAATAATCTGCTTTTTGGAACCAAAGCAGGACTGATCACAGCCCACGTACCTGTACTGGAAGGCTACGGCTATACAACTCTTATCACTACCACGTATTATTATTCAAAGCAAGCCCCAACACACACTACATGCAAATCGAAGCCTGACTGTGCGAAAGCAAGAAGTCCCACATATGCAAGTTTGCTAATCTGATTCTGTGAAACAGGAAATGAAGATATTATACACACAAGAAAGTGGAACCCATTGCTCCAGTTCTGAGGTATTTTACGCTGGCTTCCTGTTCTGCCAAAGATAAAATACTACTGGTTTATGAAGCGCTGAATGGTGTAGGCCGACATGTATTTCAGATGATTTGCTACACATGGAGAACCAGCGTTAGTATAGTGTTTGGAACCAAGTCCCAGAAAACTGCAGATCTGCTGCGACTAGAACTCATTTAAGAACAAGACTTTTCTCTTTGCTGCTGCCGTCTATCAAATCAAATATTCATATCAACAATTATTCGATTAAAGCTTGTTATTACCTTGGCTTATTGGTTTCAAATGGATATGTCATGTTATAAGGGGTTTCTGTTGCACTATATCTACTGTAATGCCTTTAATTTTGTTTTTCATAATGTGTTATATACATAAACTTGCCTTGCACAAATGTCTTGTTCTTGTTGGCCTACTCTTCTAAAGCACTTGATGTCATTAAACAGAAACAGACCATACATTTGGATGCCTTTATGATGGGCTACTTCCACGTTTCTTTTCTGTAAATGACGATAGTATTTGGGGCAGATCACCGATGCGGTATGTTTGGTCCTGTTTGATGTGGAGTAGATAACAGCTGCTCTGTGAGGCTGACGGAGGATTAGCAGGGCCGGACTGGGACAATAAGCCAGGCTGGGAATTATACACCCAGCCTGGCCATAGTGATAGCCCTATAGTTTAAATCTACTACCCCAGAATAAACATATGGACATGGGTTACTATTGTAAAAAATGTGCAAATCTAATTTAGGAACCTGTCCATGTGAACATATTGTAAGTGGGGGTGGACCTCAAATCCTCTAGGTTGGTCCGGGAGTTAAATGCATCAATCTGGTGCACTTTGAGGGGGAATAAAGAGACTAGATCTATGGAAATGTTACGACGCACCTTTCTTTCAGATGGGGAGAAATTATCACAAGAGTGAAAAATTGTGTTTCATCGCGTACATTTACTTAAATGTTTTGCATCCCATGACAATCAAAATACAAAATGAGCAATTCACAGAAATTAGATTTCCTTTGAAGTATAAAATATACCCTTTTTACATAAACACTTTCTGATAATCACACTATAATCATTCTTCTGTGTCACTATTGAAACTACATGACTTGCAACTGTCACCCTTTTTTTATAAACAGCAATAAATTCACTAAAGTGCATTGAACAAATTACATTAGCAAATACACAATAAAGTACACGTCTCTAGCTTAACAGCTTAAAAGTGGGGTAGGTAATTCACTTCAGAAACACTTGTTATATTCCATGGAATGCTCTTAACATCCCGATAGCAATGAATACATTAAATGCTTTCACAAAATCATCATCTGTGAAGCCGTGGCGCTGTAAAAAGCACGACCAATCATCTGAGCCGGCTAAAGTAACTGGATGGCCTACCTGCCTGTCAGCCTTCCATCTGGGCACAAACTTATATCGTGCCCTCATTGGTCATGTGCGCGTTCGTGTGTGTTGGAGGAGGGGCTCTGTAACGAAGTGGCAGATTTTTTCCGGTTGTGTATTTTCAAATTCTTGCGCACTCGAGCTGGTTTCTCCAAAATTACCTACCCCATTAACAGTCATACGGTAATATGGAGGCACCAGCACTCCAATACAAAACGGGGACCTAGCTTACACACATTCCTGTCCAACCTCACTTATCATTCAAAACAGGGTTAAACTCCTCTAAAACATACTAACTGTTGGGGAAATATTTTCCAAGGCCCATAACTTTGACCCAGTGTATCAGTTCAAACTGTCCTGACTGAGCACACGCACCTGTAGCCTTGGCTGCTGTGCTCTCAGTGTTTTGTTTCCCTGTTCCTGCCTGGAGGCGTCAGCTGATAGAGGTGTTATGATTCTATCTTGTTATGCAGCATGTTGATGATTCTCTCAGAACTAGCTAAACACACGGGTCTGGGGTAGAGTTCTTCAGAATTGACGTGGCAACTCTACCTTGAAGTCAGAACCTCTGACTCTTGGACTTGTTTTGTGAATTCTCCGGCCGAAGCTCCAAATAAACCCGTCAGTGTTTGCCATCAGAGCTCCAGCTCTCCCCGTTTCTCCTTTGAGTCGGTGACTCCCTGCATTGCTACACAGAAGTTTCCCCACAATATCTACAATAAACTGTGAGCGTTAGTGTGAAGGAAATCTTATGGTATTATTTTAATAAAACAATTACAAAAATATAATGTGGATTATCGATATTATAACATGTTTATTAAAATCCCCTCATGGCAGGTCAGAGAAAACAGGTCAATGTCAATACAATAATTATCATGCACTTGTTCAAACATTAATGCCAGTGAGATAAAGTGACCTCAATGATGCAGTTCATTAGGTGATCATTTCATCAATTAAGATGACTATAAATATATTTTCTCCCTTTGCTTCCCCAATAAATGCAGTATAGTTACAAAGTCTGACTTTTAAAGAACAACACAATGTTTTAAAAACATCCACAGGTAGGAAATAGCAGAATTATGTGTGCATAATGTGATTTTCACAACAACCTAAATGTTCCGAAACGATATTAACCAGTCTCTCCCATAACAATAGACAAGTGCTTAGACCAGAGTCATAAAGTCAAAATATACAAAGTGTAAAGCTTCTCAGCTGAAAATAGATCAGAGTGGCTGCGTTCATAGAACCTGCTCGCACCAACATCTGAGACAACTATTGGTGAGTATTTCATCTCTCATTTCAAAACAGATAAGACACATGTTTTTGGTTTTATACTAACAGTATGATTTTTAATTGTTATAATCAACTTGTGTGTTTGCAAATAGTATTGCAGTGATATGTCTATAGTATTAAAAATGTAAGAGAACACGAAAAAAACACTGTATGAATGGTTACTGTGAAGCTTGTCCGTCAGCTTTCTATTACAGGAGAAAAACAATGAGACTTTAATTTGCTGCTACTGATACCAACACACTCTCTTGCATGTAAACGGTCTGCAGAGTCAAAACCCTCAAAGTACACCCTGTAGCGAGTAAAACTCTAACACAGAAAAGACCTGTCTGTGCTGCCCCAGAACGCCTCGTTGGAGATTTCTCTTTTTCCATTTATTTCTTCCTGGTCTAAGTGACGTAAAGACGACCAAATGGACCAATTGGTGCAAATGGACCAATCCGTGGAGCTCCTCACACAAACCAGGATCCCTTGGCGTCACTATCAAACGCAGTGGGGGGACCTTTAGCGTCGATTTCAACTATCAGGGAGTCCCATTGTCTTGCAGAGCTCCCTGAACGTTGGTAATAGACAAGTTGGGATCGCGGAGAAACACTCACTCAGCCTTATCTTTTCTCAGGCTGTGACTGTGTGGCGAACTGTGTGGCGAACAGCCTGGCTGAGTGTATGTGTGTGTGCTCACGCTGAGTTCAGGCTAAGTTCCGATGTCTCGCAGACCCCATGCAGCAACCAGGAAACAACACCAGTAACCGAGCTCACACTGTCCGCTCCTCGATCCTCAAAGGGCGCAGCAGCGAGCCCCGTCCCGCCAACACAGCTCTCAGACCCCACGCAGCATTCTCATCTGTTTGTCATTACTGGTGTCATTTTCTGGTTGCAACAAACGCATGGTAAAACATAATCATTGATGTTCCGCTGTAACGGTGGTGGACTCATCAGAACAGAGTGGGCGAGCTGACCAATCAGAGCACAGTGGGCTCACAGGGGGAGGGCAGGAGCTCCCGCAAGCCGTTTAGGACAGAGAGTGAATACACATGCTATACAGAGATGCTGTTTGAGAAACCAATGTGAGTTTGGAACATTGAACAATGTAAATATATTCTAGTAGACCTCAACGATAGAATTATGATCAGTAGAGATGGCCATGACATGGGACCTTTAATACAAACAAATGTGATTATGATTTTATCTACAAGTGCTGATAAACTGCAATATAGCCGAAGAATAAGAGTTTCCCTTTCACATGGTGAAAAGCAGATGACCACTGAAAGAGCTGTGGTGATTTTCATTGTCATATATTTGATGGCCTATCCCCAAACGCAAAACACAACATCTCCGACCTCTAAAGGCAGCGTGACACCATTTGCAGATGTGCCTTGACCTGACGGCTGATGTTCAAATGCATGACAAAGATTCTCTCCATTCTTGGACAACACAGCACCTGAACCGTGTGAAGGATGTCCGTAACCATATACGTAGAACTCAAAGTGGTAGGCTCCTCTCGTTGGTGCAATGAAAAACCTGTGGGACATTTGTTGTCAGTGAAGGTAACTTCAGATTTGTTGTTTTTCCTTGAAAGAGTTATTTGGGAGTAGCCATGTTACAGTGGGTGAAAGCAATGTTTAAGGATATGGCACAACTATTAGTAGACATTAATTACATTTAACATCTAAGACAGATAGTAAGAGTGGAAAGGATTGGATTTATTTACCTCCTCAGTGTGTTAGATTTAACTAGGTAATGCGTCCCGAGATCTCTCTCTCTCTCTCTCTCTCTCTCTCTCTCTCTGCCTGTCAGAACGCTACGTCCCCATCTTCAGACAAATGACCTCACCACAGGAGACTTCTCCTCTCCATCGAAAGAAACACAAGCGGATGGACTGAGGAGAGGACAGAACCAGAGGAGTTGGCATGGGCCAACACGTGAGGGGGCGTGGCTTGACAACCAGAGGGCGAGAGAGGAAAACAGGAGGAAAAAGGGGTCGCTCAACCCACCCTGCAGATGTTTTAAATCTTACTTGCAGCTTCAGAGGGCGCACAGCACCAGAGTATGAGTTTTTAAAAGACAAATGCCACCACCTCCTAATGCTCATCCATTTAATCAGTAATGACCTGACATTTAGAGATGTTATTTAAAGGAGAAACATATCTGTCATGAGTAAACATTCCTGAATTGAACTAATTATCACATGCTCGGGCACCCAAGTTTCCACACACTGTTTCAGGGACTTTATCACTGCATTAAAGCAGACCACCCAAAGCCACCAAGTGGGAACTTTCAAGTGTCAATTAAACGCCTGCAGCTGGTCCAAAATGCAGCTGCACGTTTGCTGACTGGACACAAAAAGCGCGACCACATCACCCCAATTCTGGCCTCACTACACTGGCTTCCAGTTCAGTTCAGAATTGATTTTAAAATCCTTTTATTTGTTTTTAAAGCTCTAAATGGGCTGGCTCCGGCCTATATAGTTGAACTCCTCCAGCGCTACACCCCAGCCAGAGCTTTAAGGTCTGCTGACCAGCTGCTGCTGGTAGTGCCGAAGACTAGGCTCAAAACACGAGGGCACCGAGCCTTCGCAGCAGCTGGCCCGAGGCTCTGGAACACTCTGCCCCTCCATGTGAGGTCGGCCCAGACCCTAGGGGTTTTTAAATCCTATCTAAAAACACACTTCTTCTCTCAGGCTTTCTAGCTAGAGCGGAGCACGACTACTGACATTTCCCTGTGTAGTTTTTTATTTGCTGTTGCCAAATGACTGTCTTTTTTACAATTGCACTGCAGTAAAATGTTTTTATTACATGTACAGCACTTTGGCTCGACCAAACATCGTTTTTAAATGTGCTCTATAAATAAAATTTGATTTGAAGTGATGAAATTCTACAACTGTTGTAACTGACCACAATCTTCTCCCAGAAATGACAGTCTAGAATGCCGTACCCCAGACTAGATGTTTGGTGGTATCATGGAACTAAAACCTTGTACTCAGTCTTTCCACAGGATTGGGCTGGGACCTAGCACAGCCAGTGATGTTTTTTATGTAGTTAATCAACATGGCGAAACACCCCAAATCAGTAGGGCTAAGAGACCAGTCCCAGGGGGAGTTTAGGCTCCACTGTGTACAAGGATAACATAGGGGCCCAGGAGAGGCCTAGATGCTGCATTTCCATGTCCTAACGTACCGATTGATCACGACGGCCTCTTCTAGAGAACATATTGTTTTCATACCTTAAATAGTATGAAAGGAGGGAGGGTACATTTCTCATGAGGGGACAGTTTCCAATGCTAGTAGAACAGGACGATCCACCCCATATACAGATGTTGATGAAAATGACGAGTTAGTTTGAATGAGTTTAAATGATATGGATGTTCAGAGATGAGATTGTTCAATGTATGTCCAGCCGATGTGATTATTTAAATGATGAAATCATGCGAAGAAGTGAGCAAACTAAAATGCTAAAATGGAGTGAATCCATTTCAATTAACCTATACTATTCCAAGATAGTGTATTTTTATTTCTTATTATTACTCTATACTATTCCAAGATAGTGTATTTAAATATTACATTACACTGGTCCAAGATAGTTTGTTTCATTTTTATTATTTTTCACTGTTCTATATGATAGATTTCATGCATTTTAGAATCATTACTATTTTAAAATGGGTCGTTTCTTTTCACTTTGTAAAAACAAGTGCCTTAACACTGAGCCTGGTATGAGAACGGTTTCTGTGAAAGGAGGGAGGAAGAAATGTTCTAATACCAAGCCATTGCTGCTATTTGAAGAATGATATTGAATGTTAACACTAGAAGTTATGCACAAGGGAAAACTTTTATGTTTGAACACAGTCAAGTATTTCTGTATTTTTGTAGAGTTGAGGCTATTCGAACCATTCCATTTTTATTGTATGTTTTTGATATGAGTTATGTACTATGCAGAGTTCAGATGAAGAACTCATTGATTTCAGTATTATACACCTTTTAGGTGTGTAAGGAGGGACTGTTAGAAATTAAAATCAATGTTGTAATAGCATAATGTAGCTTAAACATACCGTCAGTTTAAATTGCTATTTTATTCTGGAAAAAAACCGGAAGTTCTCAATACCAAGCTTTTATTCTGAAAATCCTTCATCACAACATCCGGGACTACCGTCCATTATTATCACTAAAGTGCCTATTGACGCCGTTAACATGTATTACATATAAAGTTATAAAAGAGTTAAGGAGAAGACAAGGCGTGTTTAGATATATTGAATGTACAATGTCTGTATCCTCTGATATGCGTAACAACGGACATTAAAACGTTGGAGAGCCGGCCCACAGGGAGGAGCCAGCAGAGGATATAAATTAGCAGACCGACGGCGGTTCGGTCCTTTTTCTTCACCTGGCAGAGCCAGAGACACAGCTGTGATTCTGTCGGACAATATTCTGTTTGTAACATTACCGCGCCTTTATTTGAATTAAAGTACCATTAGAAACCATCTCAGAGACTCCATTTAGTCTCCTTTTTAAGCTTCTCTCCTGGACGCGAGAATTATTACACAAACAACAGACCTGAACAACTGAAGGAATTTCTGCAGGGCGGCTGTCCAGACCCTCATAGAGCGAATTGAGGTCCATCGACTACAGCCTGGTGAATTCCTTGACGATCTATATGAAGAAGTGACATTACATCATTTTAGTCCAAGTTAAAAGTGACCTACGTTTTCACATTTCACAAGCTGCCCAGATGTAATAGTTGGTATTGCACAAGCATATATATTTCAAACCATATACAAATGTTGAACATGCAATACATGAAATAGAAGAACATTATTACGATTTAACAGCTCTGTCAAGGACTTCAGAATTGGAATATAAAGAAATGTACATCTGGAAGATGCATCTAAAACATATTCAATCGGCTCAATCACTTTAAAATTATTCTTGTAAAAAGTTTTCTCTTTCGTATTCAGAGCCAAAAGGTCGGCCCTTTGACAGGAAACTTAGGTTTGCTTTTTTAACTATCTCTGTTATAGCAGTGGTGACTGCACTATTTACTGCACAATTGTGGTTGATCAGTACACTTCCAATTATTTTGGTGTGCACTCTCCACAACTGAGCTAATACTACATAGCTCGTTTATAATTTCCTGAGTTGTTGTCTTAGACACATGCAAAAATCGTTTGCATTACGCAAGTAAGAAAAGATGCAACTTTCTGTTGTAACAAATCATGCAGGTCTTGATCCTCTATGTAATCATCTGTTGTTAAATCTAGATGGTCCGAATTCGCGTCGAAAGGAGCCAGTTGAGGTGGTTCGGGGCACCTAGTTAGGATGCCACCTGGGCGCCTCCCTAGGGAGGTGTTCCAGGCACGTCCAGCTGGGAAGAGACCAAGGGGTAGACCTAGGACCAGGGTGGAGGGATTATATCTCTTCGCTGGCCTGGGAGCGCCTTGGGACCCCCCAGTCAGAGCTGGTTGATGTGGCCAGGGAAAAGGAATTTGGGGCCTCTCTTGCTGGAACTGCTAACCGCCTACCCGAGACCCGACCACTGATAAGCGGAAGAAGATGGATGGATGGATGGTCCGCATTTGTCTCATCAAATCCTGTACTTTCAGAGTTTGAAGTGGACTTGAGTACAAGTTGATACAAGTTTTGTACGGAAATCATCAACAGTACAGAGGTTTCTTGCTCTTATGTGCACGAAAAGTACTGTATACGCTGGACTGAAAACTACAGTCTTTGAAGGGACATTTCACAGTTTCCTTATTGTGTATGTGTATTTTTAGATGTGCAAAATACTGTGTATCACTACTAGGGGTGCAACAACTAATCGACTTAATCGATTAAATCGATTACCAAATGAGTTGCCAACTAATTCAGTGTCGATTCGTTGGTGACGTCATAACGTGTGTTTTACGTGCCGTTAAGCTCCAACGTTATCGGCCTTTTATCGGTACTGGAGACATTTAAAAAAGATATGTCATATGTGTTATTGCTACACAAACATTATATCACAGTCTTAGTGTCGCCAACTCGTTTCTAATATGCAAAAAGACAAACAAAGGCGTCTATGATGTATTTTTGCTCAGACGAGATCTCTCTCCCCCGTCTGTGTGCGTGGGGGCGGGGCGGTTTACACACATGCAGCTGCTACATGCAGCAACACACGGCGGGGATGGCGGAGAGAACGCGCTGCGATTTTATCGTGATTGAATGATGGCGGCAGGTGCAGTGGGTGCAGTCACAGCTCTCTTAATACACGCAATACTTTTGAACTTTTTAAGACCTGTTGACATAAACCAGCAACAAAACGCACAATATGCGAACAAGGCTGATCAAGGCTAAAGAAACACTCAAAGCCACAAGCTCGCCTTCAACAAAGTAATGCACTGCTAATCACCATCTGTCTGCTGCTATCTGGAGATAATCATCCGTGCACTGGTTCATACCAAACTACACCAGAGAATGAAGCCAACATCACGGCGGATGCTACAAGCAATACACATTTCCAACAGAGTGCTGTTTGGCCTACCCCGGGTGTCGGAGCTGGAGTGGAAGTCCCGGCGGACGGCTGCGGGCTGGTTGGAGCTGCGCGGTTCGGGGCTGACCGACTACGACGGACTGCGAGGAGCGGGGGGGATGATGCACCAGCACGGCAAGACATTCATAACACCGCTGTATCTGGGTGTAATAATCCACGTACATTTGGAATCAGTACAACTCAAAAAGTAAGGAAAACAGGTGAATCGGCGATCACGAAGAACAGGAACCGGAGTATCTTTTACATTACATTACATTGCATTTAGCTGACGCTTTGTCCAAAGCGACTTACAATAAGTACATACGACCAGGAAGACACAGCCCAGAAAGAAAACAGAATCATATAAGTACATCAGGTTTCATAGAGCCAAACATTTCAAGTGCTACTCAGCTGGCTATAGATAAGCCAGTCCTATATTAGTATATAAGTGCTTTGTTAGTAATTCTATCGCTTTCAAACTGTGAATCACTCAAGGACAGTCTGGGATCCCAAAGCTAAACCAAAGGGCCTTTTAGGTGGACATTTGAACATACGAAGCATTAAATCTAAAAGTGAGCAAATCCAGCATCTTTTACTGGACTCTAATCTAGACCACCTGTGTTTCATCTGAGACCTGGCTTCATGAGTCCGCTCCTACAGCAGCCTTTGACGTGCCAGGGTTTGAACATTTACCGGAGAGACAGAAGCGGCTCGAAAGGGGGCGGGGTTATGGTGTATGTGAAGGATAGCATCCAGTGTAGTGAAATTCAGTGGTCTAATTGCAATGAACTAGAATGTGTTGGTGTCAATATAACTTTGTCACCACAAATGTCATTTGTTGTAATAGCTATCTATCGGCCTCCTTCTTCAAACAATCAATTTTATGAGAATTTTAGGAAATTATTAAGAGAATGTAATTTTAACACAGAAGTTATTATAATGGGTGATTTTAACATCAACTGGGAGGATGAAATCTGTTAGAAAGAATCTTAAACAGATAACCGATAACTTTGACCTTGTGCAACTGATCAATGGACCTACAAGAATCACTAATTCCACCAGGACACAAATTGATCTAATTTTTAGTAACAAACCAGAGAGAATCTTTTAATATGTTAACTGGTCTCTCTCTCTAGGAACCTAACCAAGAGGCGATTTATTCCTTCATTCAGGAAAAATGATTATTTTGGAATTCCCAAAAACAAATATGAGACCTTTATAAATGCTGTTCAACATAATAAATGGGATGATCTTTTGCTGGGAATAGACCACGAGACGACAGTAAAATGTTCTCAAAAACATTAGAGAGCACTATCAGAGATTTCAATTGCAAAATTCAAGCAGAAAAATAAGAAAAACACTGTCCCTTGGATAAATGACGATATTTTTAAAACTGATGAAAGAACGTGATCTAGTCTTAAAAAAATCAATCAAAACTAAATTAAGCCATGACAGGCATCACTTTGCTATGCTGAGGAACAAAGTCATTAAGAAGTTACGGAAGGCTAAGGCAGACTTCTTCTTGACTATAATAGACAAGGCAGGGGGTAATTCTAAAATGATCTGGAAACAGTTAAAACTATTCACTGGAAATAAATATAAGGAAAGAAAACAGCTTGAACTTAAAGTCAATGGAAAGTTTATAAACAATCCAGCTGACATAGCTGAAGTTTTAAACCACTACTCTTCATTGATTCTGTTGCAACCATTGCACAGTGTTTCTCACCTGACTGCACACATTTTTGTTATGTTAATACAATTGAGCCGGCTTTCAGCATAAGAAATATCACTGAATCTGAAGTTATAAAAGTGATTGGATCACTTAAAGCATCGAGAACAAAGGATATACTTGGTATGGACATGGTTATGCTAAAAGGTCTCAGCACAACACTTTCTAATCCTATTGCCAAAATGATTAACCTCTCCTTCAGTCAGGGAATGTTTCCAAGTGTTTGGAAGCCGGCTATAGTTATCCCAATATTTAAAAGTGGAGACCCCATGTCTTCCTGTAACTACAGGCCAATTAGTATCCTTCCTACATTGTCAAAGGTTGCTGAGAAACTTGTGTCTGAGCAAATCATTGAGCATTTAAACACTAGTACATTTTCTCTGCATCCAATGCAATTTGGCTTTAGGGCAAAATACTCAACAGAGACCGCCAACTGTTTTTTTACAGAACAAATCAAAAATGGATAAAGGTGGTGTTGTAGGAGCTGTGTTTCTTGACCTAAAAAAGGCTTTTGACACTGTTAATCATAAAATACTCATATCTAAGCTTTCCAGTTTTAACTTTTCATCACAAACACTTAGATGGTTAGAATCATATTTGTTTAACCGATCTCAGTATGTGAGAGTTCAAAATCATGAATCTGCTGACCTTCATCTTTCGACAGGGGTCCCACAAGGTTCAATCCTGGGACCATTACTATTTTCGCTCTATATAAATGATTTACCATCTGTATGTCCAGACACAAACATCCAAATGTATGCAGATGACACTGTAATATATGTACATGGAAGCAATATGACACAAGTGGCTAATGAACTGACAAACACCATGGTTCATGTAACAACTTGGTTGGAACAATGCTGTTTGCAACTAAATATTTGTAAAACAGTATGCATCTTCTTCACCAAAACAAAGTCCTCTTGTGTTGCGCCAGATGTTTTTGTGTCAGGGGAGAGGCTGCAGGTGGTGTCACAATACAAGTACCTTGCAGTCATGATTGATTCAACAATCAATGTCAAGGCTCAGGTTAAAAAAATATGTAATAGGGTCAAATTCAGTCTATCGAATTTTAGGTTCACCAGAGATTACATGTCAATTGAGGCATCTCTGATGTACACACACTCTATGGTTCTCTCACACATCACCTACTGTTTAACTACCTGGTCACATGCCAGTACAACAACATTAAAACCACTGGACAAACACTCAAAATACTGGACAAAAAATCTGTTTTTTCGCATCACTGCCCGATACTCCAAAAATACAACTTGCTAAGCTGGGAAAACCTCATTAAACAAATGCTTACCTTTTCTACAAGATTGTCAACGGCCTTACCTCACCTCCTCTTAGACAGTTTATTAACATACACACAACTGCAACTAGGGTAACAAGAGGTGCAGCGAGAGGAGATTGCATTATTCCACTCAGAAAAAGTTCTTTCAGTCAGTCTTCATTTTCTGTTAAAGCTGCTCAGCGATGGAACTCAATCCCACCTCCAATCAGAGACCAGACCACATTCACTTTATTTAAATCAAAACTCAAAATATGGTTAGTGAGGAATGAGCTCTGCCAACACTGACCCAATCTTCTGCTCCTTACAATCCACTGCCTGTGTTTTAACATGTTCTTTTGTTTTAATGTTCTGTATTTTAAATTGTTTTATTTAAGTATCCCAGTAATGTCTGTTGCATGTTTTAAATGTATTGTATTTACTTGTTTAAAATGAAATGTGTTTTAGGTTGACTTTTAAAATCTGTCCAGGGACTACAGATGAAAAATAGCCTCTTGACTAACTCTGGCACGTTTACAGAAATGTTCATTAATGTGCACTGTCCCTGTTAAATAAATGAATAAAATGAACAAGGTGTGGTTAAATGTTACCCGTCTCGATGTGCAATAAGAGTTTAGCATGTCAGGGCGGTAACACGAGCAATCTGTCTAAACATTTAGCAAAAGTGCTCCACATCCAGATTGAGGAATGCACCGGGTTCGACTGTCTTTGTAGCCCCATCCACGAGGAACGGTTCCACGTCAGGTGTTCTGTATGCTAGCAGCAACACACGAGTTAACTCCATTATACAAACATGGGTTAATGATTAGAGGTAACTGAGTTATTTAGTTTGTTAAAGTTTCAGCAATTCTGTTTACAGTTCTGTCATCAGATTATTTAATACGATTTGTTAAAACACTGTTGTTTCTTTTGATGTGAAATATTATTTAATTTAAATAAAAAGCTGTTAATTTTGTTCAAAATGTGTTAATAATATGTATTTTTGAATCAAGTATTCATCTTTCTTGTCTTTATTGTTAGTTTCCACATGCCTAAAACAACCTCAAGCTAAATCTAAAATTGATGGCTAAATAAGAGCGTTTGAGAAATTGTGCAAGGCATAATAGTCCGAATAGTCGATTAATCGTTTCATTAATTGATGGATTCATCGATTATCAAATTAGTCGTTTGTTGCAGCCCTAATCACTACAAGTCTCTGAGAAATTGCACAGTTCACAATTTAACCTTGAGGTCACCTGCGTTGAACGTGCTTGACTATGGTCTCTAGTTTAATGTTTTTTCAGAAATGATTCGGTCCTGAAGGAGCACACACAGTCTGCATAAACACAGGGAAGAGGACAGTTCCTTGCCTGATGACAGTGCTTCAGTTTGTAATGGACAATTAGTGTGCGTTGGCTCGGTGAGGAGTAATGACAACACTTGCAGGACCACCTCGTTGAAGGGGAATGGCTCCAAACTGCACAGCCTCCACTGAAGTTATCCTGTACAGAAAAAAGAAAGAAAAACATGTTATATTACTGAGTTATCAGCACACGACACAGTCAAATAAGACCAAATACTCTTCTCTAAAATGTTTTCAATCCAGATTTGAATGTATCCAGACATGTAAACACTGTTATTACAAAGTGGAAATAAATACATTGAACAGATGTTAAAAATGTATTGCTGTAAATGATAAATATCTGGTAGACAATCAAGTTTATCAAATCAATTGTCAATGTATCACTATTTCACATCACATGCATTTTCATCACCTCCGTTACATCCACCCTTGAGGACACTTAAATGATAAATGACAATGTTATGTTATGAATGATGAAGAATGATGAAATGTAAGATGGGGAAAAGTATGTAACATTGCTCTGTTAATCACATTGCAACTGTTTTAATCAAATCGGCTTTAGATTAATCTAATCACTTTTACAATTCACATTTGTTATACCCCTCTATTTTTCAATTCACATGCATTTTCATCACCTCCATTTTTGACAATTTTTTTTTTTGGCTGAAGATCGTGTCAGAATCAATATAGATATTTTTATTTTAAAGTAAATTCAGATTGAACATAGTAAAAAAAATAATGCAAATTCGTTTCCGTCTAAAAAAACATTACTTATAGTGAAAACCAGCCTTGAATGATCGGATAGTAGACACAAATCTTTAGGAATCCAAACTATAACATATAATAAGTACCCTGTATCAAGATTGATGCAAAACAAGTGAAATTTGACCTTTTTAAAGAAGTTTAGAAAAGTAGGTCCAGGCGGACTCACCTCTGGGTTCATTTGGGTGATTTACGGTATGAGCGCGGTAAAAATGGTTATTACAGTCGAGTTTCTCCCGGTTAAGTGGGTGTGACACATTAATAGGTTATTAAATGTTAACAAGCCCTGGAACGGTGTTTGTTACAAGATGCTGCGTGAGGCCGCGTGTCCAGGAGCAATCGGGCTAGAAACAAAAGTGCTAAATTGGCATCACTGCATGTGTGTGTGCTTTCGACTTTTTACTCGTAAAAAATACTTTACTCGTGAAAAGTACATTTTCCGTACCGGATACTCATTTCAGCTGAGTTTTAGGCTCAACCCTCCTTCGCTATACACTATATACTCGCTATTTCACTCGGGCAGCTCTTAATTTCTAACCCACTGCTAGCTAGCTCGCTAACATGCTAACGTTTTTCCTAAAACTAACGTTAAATATGAAATATGCATCAAAAAGTGTGGCGACAGTCAGTCTGAGACAGAGACTAACGTTAGAGGATTAATTCGCATTGTCTGCTGATGAACTAGATTACATTTGAATGTACTTACTTGATAAGTCGAGTCCGGGCTCTGAGTGAGGAAGAAAGATGGCAGCCAACTTGGATTTCAAATTCATTTCAGTTTTGGGACGCATGCGTGTTACATACAATGCCGAGTCTGACTCATGTTATCAATTTAATGCAACGGATTATTCTGAGTTTACAAATATTTTTCAAGTTGAAGTTTTTGTAACTTGTCTTAATGAGTTGTAATGGGCAGTGGGTTCACTCAGCATGATAACATTTGCCCATCTGACTAAAAACCAATATCCTTTTTAACAGTGTGTCATCTTCCCTTTACAAGCTTCAAACATGTATTTATCGTGTAATGTTGGCAATACAAGTTTCATATTCTGAAAGCCAAGACTTTGTTTATTTAAAATCAAACAAAACACCCGAACCCAGAACAATTTTTTTTTTACACAAATCCACTTTTATCTTGAAATGAGCCGTTGCGACTTCCAACTGATTTCGATAGAGCGGGTAACATATGAGCACAGCCCTCTGTGGATGTCAGCATGAGCAAGAGAAAGGTATCTGAGGAAAATCCAAGAAAAGTGGGAGAAAGAATATATTTTCACTGAATTTGCGGCCCCCTGGTGACCAGTACATAAATGATGTGGCCCCCATCACTGTCCCTGTTGCCCATCCTTGCTCCAGGCGGACAGGTTCAGGCGTTGGATGCTGGTGCAGTAGACGAGTTTGTTGCAATTTGAAAGGACACTGAAGGCGTCGCGGGGGACAGACGAGATGCCGGTGTTGTCGCAGATGATCCTGGATATGGTGGAGGTGGACAGAGCCGCTCTCTGAGCCAGGGAGAACACGCCCAGGTTCTCGAACCACAGCCTGATGATATCAAACAACAGACTACGGTCAGCAGATCATGTGTTTGTAAAGCAATTATTTTCATGATTGTGCATCTGACATTTGATATAAATATATAACACAATTTATTATGTCAGACACATTTGTTTTACATTTTAAAATCTAATGCTCAACATAGGTATGAATTTAAGTACATGTACAATTTAACAGTTCATCCACAAAACAAAAATACTGTAACCTGTCACATGTAGATTGTTAGAAATCAGAACTAAATGTGATTCACATGTTATTATCTACATGGACGCTGACCTGTCCCCCTGGCGGATCCTCTGGAACTGTTTTGCGATCAGGCAGGCGAACAGAGGCCCCACGCGGGCGCCACGGACAAACGGCTCCGCCACGCCTCCCATCCAGACATCGATGTTGTCGGGGGTCCCATAGAGCTGCAGCAGGTTACGGGCCAGGTTGGCGTTTTTCAAAACCTGAGCGAGCTCTGTCTGGTTCTCTGGCTGAGACAGGCCACATAACTTGCGCCAGGCGTTGTAGCCTAGAGGAGAAAACATTGGGTAAGCAAATAGTGGATGAGGGCAATAAGAAAGAAAGAAACATCAGAGAAGGATGATATTCAAAGTGAGGGATGTACCAGGCACGCCGTGGTCACGCCCCCTCTGCATGTTGAGAGAACCGAGATCCAAAGCCAGATGCATCACAAACTGGAACAAGCGCTCCCTCACAGCGTCCACCATCATGTGATCCTGAGTGTTCAGCTTAGCAGGACGTCCAACCAGACCACGGAGCACGGCGTCAATGCCGTCTGGAGATATTTAAATAGAAGTTAGGGTGACAGATTGACAGTTTGAGAAGCTGAAAACAGCATTCTCTACCATTATTGCATGAAAAGTACTTTAGCAGTAAATTGACTGTTATTTTTCTGTCCGTAGACACGTTTTTTGGTTGACTTATAGTTGCATTTCTATTTGATAAGTTACTCCACTGCTCTCTGTAAAACTCACCCTCGAAGACGACCCTCCAGGGTGTGAAGAAGGCCTTGAACAAAGGCACGCTGCCAAAGCGGGAGTTCTCCCTGTAGTTTTCATCCAGACGGGAAAGGACTGGCTGGAGGGCCAAGTGGCCGAAGCGGAAAGCTGCTGTACCGAAGACGTTGGCGATGCTGGGGTCCACGTTAGCATTGTAGCCGGGGTAATGGCCAAGCTCTCTATGCATTATATCAGGACCCACAATGCGAGGCAGATAGTCCCTGAACGTAAACAACTGGGAGAGACAGAGGTCGATTTTCAGTAAAACATGTTGTTGTAAGGATAGGAATATATCATCTGAGTGACCCTCAGGTTTTGCTACCTGTGTGTAAGCCCCCGTGATTTTGCGGGCCTCCTGGTAGAGCGTCTCGCTGTCCCAATGCGGGTTTATTCTCTTCAGCTCCCGGGCCAGGCGGTTGTGCTCACGCATGAACAGAGTGTGAATAGATGTGAGAGCGAAGTTCTCGTCCACGCGGACGTCACCTTACAGACAGAAATGTACCCATTAGATAGTTGATCAGAGGAGTTTATGTCCTTTAAAAACATTGGCTTTAAAAATTATTAATCATGTCCTAATAGTTTCATACATAGGCATGAAGAGGTTAAAAAAGGGAACATTTGCTTATTTACCTCTACTATAAATTACTTTCTATTTTTCTTAGCTTAGTTATGACATAATACTTATATGGACACTTAATTACAAGATAAGACACACCTCTGCATTACAATATAAAATGATTTATAAGACATTTATATCACCTTAATGTGGTTGTATATAGAAAAGTGTTAACTAAGCTATTATAGTGTAGCCATTAAAATGTCGCCTTTAGAGCCATTAGTGACAGGAAGAGGCTTACCTGCGATGAAACATGGCACCTCTCTGGCGTCGGTGTCGTTGGTGACCCTCCTGCGAGTGGCGCACATATTCGCCTGCATAGGGTGGAAGGGCAGCAGCTCACGTCTGTTGTCTGTGAACTCGGTGTTGACGCGCAGCAAACCGCCGTCACTGTCGGGATCGCGGAGAAACTTGGCGAGCGGCTCCTCGGAGCCGTATACCTGGCCCAGATCCAGGAAGGCCGTCAGCGCGTTGATCTGCTCTCTCTTGTTAGGTTCCCCGCCAAAATTGTAGGCGGAGAATCCCGAACCGCAAACAGGGGCCGATCTGAACGCAGGGATGCAGCTGTTTCGGCCAGTGGGCAAGCGGGGGGTCGCCGGGAGGAATCTGATTGTAGGAAAGAGTCCAAGAGTTATGGTGGGAAGATTTTAAGTGAAAACAACATGTTGTAGTGCCGCGAGAAAGGGAGTCGGAGGCGGTGCATCGAAGGTGCAAAGCTGTCTTTAATGAGCGGCAGAAATGCAGGTGTTGTCGGGTCGCAGCCCGGGACAACAAGAGAAAGAGCCAGGAGGGCACACAACATATATAGATAACAACACATATATGTCCGTGTGGAAACAATACCCCTACCCCACAGTTTCGTGTGTGAATTATGTCCCAGTGTATTAAAGGTGGTCACCACAATGTATATATTTATTTTTGAGCATTCAAACCAACCGGGATGGGTATGCATGGCTCGGTTTTCTCACAGCTCTTGTCACAGTCTATGCCGTTGCTGAAGGAGCGGATGCTGGGGGAGAAGGGCGTGAAGGTGAGATCGTGGTCAGTCCATTGACCAAAAAGGGTCACCAGGTGAGTGAATTCTCGGTCGCTGACCACGCCTGCGTCTGTTGTGCTCAGGATGTTGTTGGACACCTGTCGCACCTGAAGGTGGAGGACAACTTGGTTTTAATTTAAATCTGCATTTACGTATATTAATCAAGATGAGTGTTTGCGATTTGACGTCGTACCAGTGGGAGCAAGAAGTCGTTGAATCTTCGAGTACTGTCAAAGCCCTTCGGTTGAGAGATGCCGTCGTCATACTCAGCAGGAAGCCAGCGGGTGAAAGGGGTGTTGGAGGATCCGAGGCGCGGGTTTTTTCTAAAAGCAAACAGAAAACGGTCATGTTTGGAAACGCTGCTTGAGAAAGCCTAGGTTTACACATCTCCTGTGTTTGGCTCAAGATGTTTAGGTGTATTTCAAAAGAATTTCCTCTTAAAATGTAAGCCACAATTGCTCTCATAGACCTTGCAAGTTTCCACTAAATCAACACAGATTGCTTTTTGGAATGAAAAATACAATTTATTTTTTACATACATTGCCAATGTATTTTTGTCCAATATGTTGTTTCAGAAGTCAAAATAAATGAAAATGCTTCTCAGATTAAAAAGTGCATTTTTTGGGGAAAAAAACCATTTATGTTTCTCTTACATGTTGTTGCAGACGCCTGTGATTGTGCGAAACTTTTTGAGGTTTGGTGTTGTGCGGCACGAAGGAAACATGATTTGTCTTGCACATCCAGTTATTTCTGACAGCTTATCCAGGTCCTTTTCAGAGAGCAAATCTGTACAAAATATATATGTAATAGAGTCACATGTCTGGTTCATAATTGCAGCCTTGAAATGCTCCATGCCTATATTACAAAATGGTAAACCTCAGAAACCAGGAAGAGTTGTGAGAAAACAATGAGAGATGCCGTGATCTCTGTATCTTCTGAAGCAATCGGAAACAGGACTCAGAGAGACACGAGGAGAGCTGGAGCTTTGATCAAACACTGACGGTTTATTTGGAGTTACGGACGGAGAATTGATAAGACAGGTGGTGTGTCACGAGTTGACACAGCGGTTGCCAAACCAATTCTGAAGAACTTTCTGCAGCTCGAGGTTTTAACTAGTTCAGAGTGTAATAATCAACATTCTTTATCAGTGAGACTAAACAATTATGGACCCTGAATCTAACTAGAGCTCTCGTCCATAGGAAAGAATGTGCGCCAGGGAACCTACGTCCCTGAACAGTAAACTACCTCATTGCGGCTTGTGCTCGGTCATAGACTGGCAACAACAATGCGCCCATCCTTAAGAGATAGCAGCAATACCCAAGGCCGTAGACCTATGTAATGGGGAAAAGAGACAGTGAAGAGAGAAAACGATGAACTGGGTCGAAGGTTGAATACCTAAGCAAATGACTCCCTGACAGAGGTGTTCTTTTTGTTTGGTGCCACATGTCTGACCTGTCACGTTGAGTGAGCGTTTGTGCACATGATGCACCCTCTCCTGTAGCAGGCGGAGGGTTTGTGTCATGTAGTCTGCAGATCTCACGGCTGAGCGCGTGTCACCGCGAGGCTGCTTCAGCAGGCGGAGAGCATCGTGAGGAAGCACCACCTCTTTACGGACCCGTCTCAGACTCCTGGAGGACAAAAAGTCACAAAATCAAACAATGAATTTAAATTGTGTCATTTTTTGGGAGATTCCGTAACTTTTTCCAAACGTTTTTCTGAAATAATGCAATAAATGGCTTGCATGCAAATTAAAAACTCTTTAGTGTACATGATCGCAGAATTATATTAAAATATAATTGACTATTTTAAAATGAACTCACTCTTCTCTTGAGTACTTATAAGCATCGTCAACAATTGTCTTTGCCTCCTCAAAACAGGTTTGAAGAAGAGGACTGCCGAGTTGTTCCTCTGCGAAGAACACATTAGTCAAATATCGCAATAATTTGGAATTAGCCAGTAATTTTACACAAATGTAGAAATTAAACAGTGATTAATATGTAGCTTACCTGCTGGTTTGGAGTGAGCAGGAATCAGGCAGACGCCCAGCACAAGAAGGGCAGAGAGAAGCATCTAATACAAAATAAGAACAAGTGAATACAAAAACTAAATCTAATGTGGTGTCAAAAGCTATGTTTTAGCATAATGTTACACCAAAATATCAAAACATCCCAATAAAACACAAATGTTCTTACCTGTGTCTGTGAAGACTCCTGTGAAGATTTGAGTTGCTCTTGAAAATGTGAATTGTATGATGCCGTCTCCTTCTTATACTCAGCGTGAGGCCTCGATGCCTTGCCCCCGCGCTGATTAAGTGAAGATAATGTCCGTAAAATGCAGTTCCTTCTTACTTCTCTCCGTGCTGCAGCAAACCCTTTACCCTAATCAGTTGTTTCTGGTCAACTTATGTGAAAACTAATGTTTAATAAGTAACTGCATTATATTATACTACCATTTACAGTATTTGAAGTGGGAAGGTAAGTAAGTAAGCTGTTGAATACATTATTTTCATATTTTCATTGTTTTTAAAGCATTTTTATACCATTTAAAAAAATATTTTGTATCCCACATTTAAAAAAAATAATATTAGCAGCACTTTGACAGTTTTCTTTATATCGCTTGTTTGCTGATGTTACCATTTTGTGGCTGATGGCCCTCAGTGTTACTGCCAGGGAATAATTCCCCCTGCATGTCATCTTCCGCCCTCTGATGCAGATGCCCAGCCTTGGGCAGCATGCTATCTCCCTTAAGGAGGGGCTGCCCTAGCATTTTGTTGTTGTTACCATTATGACCGGGCAACTCTCGGTCAGATAATTATTGTTATGGGCAAGGCCGGTTCTAGACATTTTGGTGCCCTAGGCTAGATTATGATGTGGTGCCCCCCCCCCCCCTCCAAGGAATACACAATAGAATATATAAAGAATAAATGAAAAATCTCTACAAAAGACCAATACACTACAAACGTATTGACATTTTAAAGTAAAATGCTTCAATCTGGTGCACTTTGAGCAGAATTACTAGAGACTAGATCTAGGGGGTACAACTCTAAATCACCCATATGAAAAAGATCGGTTTACATTTTAATAAGTATGTGAACATAACCAATAACCTACCATAGCGAATAACAAATAAATGTAACCTATTTTATTTTTGTTGTTCATTTACATCTTATTTTACCTAGTTAACATTTATTTATTCATGCATTTTTTTAAATATCTCCAGTTTCAAACGATATTTTTGGTTTACTGTCCTATAGTATGCATTGGAATGATTTCAAACCTGTTGTTATTTATCCTAATAATTATAAAGGTGTGCCTTGGAAATATTTGTTTCATAAATTGTGACCAAATAGTTTGAGACCCCATTTACACGGGAATGTTTGCGTTTACGCACCGCATGCGTTTTCAAAAAAGTCTTCCGTTCACACGCATTCGGCTCCATTAACGTGTCCGTTCTCACGGTACCCATGTACATGTCAAAATTCTTCCCAAAGGTCAGTGAATACCATGATCATAACACCAGAGGGAGCTCCACTAATCATGTGAAACCCAGATTTGGCACAACAAAGGGGGAATACACATTTCGGAATTATGCCACATCAAGGTGGAACGCTCTTCCCACAACTGTAAAGGAAAGTAAAACTATACTTACCTTCAAAACCTCTCTTAAAGAGCACCTTCGGGGGAGAGATTGCAAAACTGGCCCGGGATTGGTACACATCTCAACCTGTCGTACAATGGACAGCTTCCCCCCCCCCCCCATCTATGTATATACTCGCATTTTAGACTCTGTTACTAACTGTATATCTGTAGACTTGGTTGGTCTTAAATGTCTGGTTAGGATGTATTAGAATGAAATCTAAAATTGTAAATAAGAAATCTGTATGTAAAAAACCACCTGTATGTAAATTGTAAATAACCCATCTGTTTGTCAAATATGTCTTACATGTCTTAAATGATATGATGAATTGGAAATGGGGGACCCTGATGTAAACAAGACGAAAGTCTTTCTCTGGTCTGCATCCCCTTAACAATTGTGTGTTTTGAGCTGTACTGTACTGTACCCAATATACAAGCTGTTAATAAACTTTTCAATCAATCAATCAATCAATCAATCAATTCTTCACACGCATTCGGCTCAATTAACGTGTCCGTTCTCACGAGACCGCTGGAAACGCTGTAAGGCAAGGCAAGGCAAGGCAAGGCAAGTTTATTTATAGAGCACTTTTCAACACAAGGCAATTCAAAGTGCTTTACAACAAATGAAAGACATTAAGAAAATGGCATTTAAAATCAGTAGTACATATGCCGAGCCTGTAAGTGGCGCTGCTGCCGCCACACAACACACCAAAAGCAGCGAAGAAGACCCCGGAGCATGTTTGCCCTTCTGTTTATTCTCCGCGGAGGACGGCGTGTGCTCCTGCTGTAAATCTCTCCGGTAGTCCACCAGCAGATGCAAAACACCCACCCAGCAGAGTTTCCGTTGTTTGACTTTGCAACAGATTTTTTTTGGCAACAACTGCAGTTCATTGTGATATGAAAGGACCCTCCGTGCTAAACTAAGATCAGATAAGACTTGTATTGGGCTAAAAGAATACAGCTCTTTTGACACACACTATGCACTATACATAATGACACATCATTGCATAAGAGAACACAAAGCACATTTTAAAAAACCCACTATGGTTTGATTATATATTTTCTGATTAAGTGATTATTTCCTTACCTCCGCCATTATTTCACCTGGTTTCCACTGCTTTGTTTTCGTAGGTTACTTGCAGCACCTGTCGGACAAATTAGTAAACTTTAGTAAAACTGCTTCATTCTCCCTTTAGTGAAAATGTATCAATTATAAATAATCTAAATCTTTAAATCTTTAAGTAACTAGTACAATATTGGTTTCCAAATAAAATAAAAATACTTATGTAAAGTGTCCCAAAATCATACTACAATTTCTTTGAGTAAATGTACTTCACTACAATACCGCACTTGCACAACGCATTATTATTAACATATACTCAGATTTCATGAATGAATGAAATGTGAATGATGAATTTAATGCTGCATAATGTAATATATCAATAGATAATGTGTGACACTAAATATACATTAATATTCACACCTGACCAAGCTACAACTACAGTCAAAAACAATATTTACCATAGGTCTTATGGTAAAATCCTATCTTTGTGAAGGTTATCATTTTAAACAATAGGAAGCTTTTAAAAGAGGCATCTTCTTGTTCAGTTGTTCATCATTTTTGAAACTGGAGGCTGTAATTTGAGTTGCAGTTGAACTGTATCAGAACCAGAAACAGGTTTATTGCCAAGTAGGTTTACGCATACCAGGCATTGGTATCCTTGGTGTTTGTGGTGCATACATAAACACTGTTAATGACGTTAGACTGAAAGTCCACACCCAGTGACGCATAATACAAACATTTGTCAGTAGGTCGTTCACTTCAACAGCACCATACACTACAGCCTCCAAAACGATTATAATGTTAAATCAACACATCTGTTAAGGTTAATATAACATTCATAAAGGTCACATGATTGAGGAACTGTTGTTTTATACTGTCATAGTTTTCATAGTTCAAAATATAAGTATTTGTCATGACAGAAAGTGTGTGTGTGTGTGTCCCCCCTGTCTTTTTAGATGCTAACGCTTGAACAGAGATCATTTAAATGTCACTGTAATAAGAGGAATAAATAGAGGATAAAAGATCATTCGGTTTCGTTTTTACATTTTGGCAAACTAAATAAGCCACGACACAGCGAGGCAGCCGAAAGCATACAAACTACACTGTGTAGAGCTTTAAAACACGCAGCATCACGATGACAGAGCCTCGACCGACTTGACGGTACACTTTGTGAATATTATTTTACTGAAACACAGTGTTCTTATCGTTAAATGTAAGCTTGGTTTTATGTCAGAGGCGACGTCCGAACCAAACGATACTGAAAGCAGAACTCAGCAGTTAGAAGATCAGCTGGTTGGTGCTGTGAGTTTATTACAGTAGCAGCTTTGCACTCCGCCCGTTTACCCTCCAGCTCCTTCCTCATCTCCTCCCGTTTCTCACCTCCTTCCTCATCTCCTCCTGTTTCTCACCTCCTTCCTCCAGTTTCTCACCTCCTTCCTCATCTCCCGTTTCTTCTTGGGCAGCTCGGCCTTGCTAAGACCTGGTTCACAATGAAGACAGGGGGAGAACACAAACACACACACACACACACACACACACACACTTCCTGGAGACTTATCCTAACCATAACCAACACATGCCTAAACCTAACCAAGTCTTCACCCTAACATTAATGATTCCCCTTATGGGGACCTCCATTTTGTCCCCATAAGGGAGGCGAGTCCCCACACGTGACTATGTAAACAGATTTAGGTCCCCACAAGTATAGTAATGTTATGCCACACACACACACACACACACACACACACACACACACCACACACACACAACACACACACACACACACACACACACACACACACACACACACACACACACACACACACACACACACACACACACACGTAAACAGAGGATCACAAGGGTCATTGCATCAACACATGCAAATAATCTGCTTTTTGGAACCAAAGCATGACTGATCACAGCCCACGTACCTTTACTGGAAGGCTACGGGCTATACAAACTCTTATCACTACCACGTATTATTATTCAAAGCAAGCCCCAACACACACTACATGCAAATCGAAGCCTGACTGTGCGAAAGCAAGAAGTCCCACATATGCAAAGTTTGCTAATCTGATTCTGTGAAACAGGAAATGAAGATATTATACACACAAGAAAGTGGAACCCATTGCTCCAGTTCTGAGGTATTTTACGCTGGCTTCCTGTCTGCCAAAGATAAAATACTACTGGTTTATGAAGCGCTGAATGGTGTAGGGCCGACATGTATTTCAGATGATTTGCTACACATGGAGAACCAGCGTTAGTATAGTGTTTGGAACCAAGTCCCAGAAAACTGCAGATCTGCTGCGACTAGAACTCATTTAAGAACAAGACTTTTCTCTTTGCTGCTGCCGTCTATCAAATCAAATATTCATATCAACAATTATTCGATTAAAGCTTGTTATTACCTTGGCTTATTGGTTTTCAAATGGATATGTCATGTTATAATGGGTTTCTGTTGCACTATATCTACTGTAAATGCCTTTAATTTTGTTTTTCATAATGTGTTATATAAATAAACTTGCCTTGCACAAATGTCTTGTTCTTGTTGGCCTACTCTTCTAAAGCACTTGATGTCATTAAAACAGAAACAGACCATACATTTGGATGCCTTTATGATGGGCTACTTCCACGTTTCTTTTCTGTAAATGACGATAGTATTTGGGGCAGATCACAGATGCGGTATGTTTGGTCCTGTTTGATGTGGAGTAGATAACAGCTGCTCTGTGAGGCTGACGGAGGATTAGCAGGGCCGGACTGGGACAATAAGCCAGGCTGGGAATTATACACCCAGCCTGGCCATAGTGATAGCCCTATAGTTTAAATCTACTACCCCAGAATAAACATATGGACATGGGTTACTATTTTAAAAAATGTGCAAATCTATTTAGGAACCTGTCCATGTGAACATATTGTAAGTGGGGGTGGACCTCAAATCCTCTAGGTTGGTCCGGGAGTTAAATGCATCAATCTGGTGCACTTTGAGGGGGAATAAAGAGACTAGATCTATGGAAATGTTACGCACCTTTCCTTTCAGATGGGGAGAAATTATCACAAGAGTGAAAAATTGTGTTTCATCGCGTACATTTACTTAAATGTTTTGCATCCCATGACAATCAAAATACAAAATGAGCAATTCACAGAAATTAGATTTCCTTTGAAGTATAAAATATACCCTTTTTACATAAACACTTTCTGATAATCACACTATAATCATTCTTCTGTGTCACTATATGAAACTACATGACTTGCAACTGTCACCCTTTTTTTATAAACAGCAATAAATTCACTAAAGTGCATTGAACAAATTACATTAGCAAAATACACAATAAAGTACACGTCTCTAGCTTAACAGCTTAAAAGTGGGGTAGGTAATTCACTTCAGAAACACTTGTTATATTCCATGGAATGCTCTTAACATCCCGATAGCAATGAATACATTAAATGCTTTCACAAAATCATCATCTGTGAAGCCGTGGCGCTGTAAAAAGCACGACCAATCATCTGAGCCGGCTAAAGTAACTGGATGGCCTACCTGCCTGTCAGCCTTCCATCTGGGCACAAACTTATCTCGTGCCCTCATTGGTCATGTGCGCGTTCGTGTGTGTTGGAGGAGGGGCTCTGTAACGAAGTGGCAGATTTTTTCCGGTTGTGTATTTTCAAATTCTTGCGCACTCGAGCTGGTTTCTCCAAAATTACCTACCCCATTAACAGTCATACGGTAATATGGAGGCACCAGCACTCCAATACAAAACGGGGACCTAGCTTACACACACATTCCTGTCCAACCTCACTTATCATTCAAAACAGGGTTAAACTCCTCTAAAACATACTAACTGTTGGGGAAATATTTTCCAAGGCCCATAACTTTGACCCAGTGTATCAGTTCAAACTGTCCTGACTGAGCACACGCACCTGTAGCCTTGGCTGCTGTGCTCTCAGTGTTTTGTTTCCCTGTTCCTGCCTGGAGGCGTCAGCTGATAGAGGTGTTATGATTCTATCTTGTTATGCAGCATGTTGATGATTCTCTCAGAACTAGCTAAACACACGGGTCTGGGGTAGAGTTCTTCAGAATTGACGTGGCAACTCTACCTTGAAGTCAGAACCTCTGACTCTTGGACTTGTTTTGTGAATTCTCCGGCCGAAGCTCCAAATAAACCCGTCAGTGTTTGCCATCAGAGCTCCAGCTCTCCCCGTTTCTCCTTTGAGTCGGTGACTCCTCCTGCATTGCTACACAGAAGTTTCCCCACAATATCTACAATAAACTGTGAGCGTTAGTGTGAAGGAAATCTTATGGTATTATTTTAATAAAACAATTACAAAAATATAATGTGGATTATCGAATATTATAACATGTTTATTAAAATCCCCTCATGGCAGGTCAGAGAAAACAGGTCAATGTCAATACAATAATTATCATGCACTTGTTCAAACATTAATGCCAGTGAGATAAAGTGACCTCAATGATGCAGTTCATTAGGTGATCATTTCATCAAATTAAGATGACTATAAATATATTTTCTCCCTTTGCTTCCCCAATAAATGCAGTATAGTTACAAAGTCTGACTTTTAAAGAACAACACAATGTTTTAAAAACATCCACAGGTAGGAAATAGCAGAATTATGTGTGCATAATGTGATTTTCACAACAACCTAAATGTTCCGAAACGATATTAACCAGTCTCTCCCATAACAATAGACAAGTGCTTAGACCAGAGTCATAAAGTCAAAATATACAAAGTGTAAAGCTTCTCAGCTGAAAATAGATCAGAGTGGCTGCGTTCATAGAACCTGCTCGCACCAACATCTGAGACAACTATTGGTGAGTATTTCATCTCTCATTTCAAAACAGATAAGACACATGTTTTTGGTTTTATACTAACAGTATGATTTTTTAATTGTTATAATCAACTTGTGTGTTTGCAAATAGTATTGCAGTGATATGTCTATAGTATTAAAAATGTAAGAGAACACGAAAAAACACTGTATGAATGGTTACTGTGAAGCTTGTCCGTCAGCTTTCTATTACAGGAGAAAAACAATGAGACTTTAATTTGCTGCTACTGATACCAACACACTCTCTTGCATGTAAACGGTCTGCAGAGTCAAAACCCTCAAAGTACACCCTGTAGCGAGTAAAACTCTAACACAGAAAAGACCTGTCTGTGCTGCCCCAGAACGCCTCGTTGGAGATTTCTCTTTTTCCATTTATTTCTTCCTGGTCTAAGTGACGTAAAGACGACCAAATGGACCAATTGGTGCAAATGGACCAATCCGTGGAGCTCCTCACACAAACCAGGATCCCTTGGCGTCACTATCAAACGCAGTGGGGGGACCTTTAGCGTCGATTTCAACTATCAGGGAGTCCCATTGTCTTGCAGAGCTCCCTGAACGTTGGTAATAGACAAGTTGGGATCGCGGAGAAACACTCACTCAGCCTTATCTTTTCTCAGGCTGTGACTGTGTGGCGAACTGTGTGGCGAACAGCCTGGCTGAGTGTATGTGTGTGTGCTCACGCTGAGTTCAGGCTAAGTTCCGATGTCTCGCAGACCCCATGCAGCAACCAGGAAACAACACCAGTAACCGAGCTCACACTGTCCGCTCCTCGATCCTCAAAGGGCGCAGCAGCGAGCCCCGTCCCGCCAACACAGCTCTCAGACCCCACGCAGCATTCTCATCTGTTTGTCATTACTGGTGTCATTTTCTGGTTGCAACAAACGCATGGTAAAACATAATCATTGATGTTCCGCTGTAACGGTGGTGGACTCATCAGAACAGAGTGGGCGAGCTGACCAATCAGAGCACAGTGGGCTCACAGGGGGGAGGGCAGGAGCTCCCGCAAGCCGTTTAGGACAGAGAGTGAATACACATGCTATACAGAGATGCTGTTTGAGAAACCAATGTGAGTTTGGAACATTGAACAATGTAAATATATTCTAGTAGACCTCAACGATAGAATTATGATCAGTAGAGATGGCCATGACATGGGACCTTTAATACAAACAAATGTGATTATGATTTTATCTACAAGTGCTGATAAACTGCAATATAGCCGAAGAATAAGAGTTTCCCTTTCACATGGTGAAAAGCAGATGACCACTGAAAGAGCTGTGGTGATTTTCATTGTCATATATTTGATGGCCTATCCCCAAACGCAAAAACACAACATCTCCGACCTCTAAAGGCAGCGTGACACCATTTGCAGATGTGCCTTGACCTGACGGCTGATGTTCAAATGCATGACAAAGATTCTCTCCATTCTTGGACAACACAGCACCTGAACCGTGTGAAGGATGTCCGTAACCATATACGTAGAACTCAAAGTGGTAGGCTCCTCTCGTTGGTGCAATGAAAAAACCTGTGGGACATTTGTTGTCAGTGAAGGTAACTTCAGATTTGTTTGTTGATCATTTATTTGAATTCAGCAAAGCCTAAAACCTGCTACCATTTTTAAATTGTATACGTTTGAGTACCTGTGTTTGGGTTGTAGGCATTCCCAATGTTTGCGTAGATGTTTCTGAAGACCAGATTAGATTCAGTGTTAAATGGTCCGATAATTTCTGAGCCTGAAGCCAACAGAGAGGCTGAGAAAGCAACCTGTTTGACTGAGAGAGAGAGAGAGAGAGAGAGAGAGAGAGAGAGAGAGAGAGAGAGAGAGAGAGAGAGAGAGAGAGAGAGAGAGAGAGAGAGAGAGACATTTTATTTACCTACTGTGAATTCAAGTTTTTGAAATATGCACATATTTGGGAATAAGACTGTTAAAATAAATGTTTTATAGTTTAGATTGATATACCTTCTCCGTCTCTCTTCAGAGCCTCCACCTGGTTTTCTGTGACATTTGACCTGGCTTTCACAGTGATCAACTCTGCTGCTTGTACTGTGAACAAAGTGGCATCATTACATATTTGTGTCTGAAAGAAATAATGTTTGATAGTTACAAGTATTTCATCATCACTATCTTCATCAAGGTTAGCTTTGACCATGGAACACTTTTTTAAATATATAGAATGTATTATAAGATATTTCTGTTGCATCTGATATCCATCCATCCATCTTCTTCCGCTTATCCGTGGTCGGGTCTCGGGGGTAGCAGTTCCAGCAGAGAGCCCCAAACTTCCTTTTCCCTGGCGACATCAACCAGCTCTGACTGGGGGATCCCAAGGCGCTCCCAGGCCAGCGAAGAGATATAATCACTCCACCTGGTCCTAGGTCTACCCCTTGGTCTCTTCCCAGCTGGACGTGCCTGCAACACCTCCCTAGGGAGGCGCCCAGGTGGCATCCTAACTAGGTGCCCGAACCACCTCAACTGGCTCCTTTCGACGCGAAGGAGGAGCGGCTCAACTCCGAGTCCCTCCCGGATGACCGAACTTCTCACCTTATCCCTAAGGGAGACACCAGCCACCCTGCGGAGAAAACCCATCTCGGCCGCTTGTATCCGCGATCTCGTTCTTTCGGTCATGACCCATCCTTCATGACCATAGGTGAGGGTAGGAACCAAAATGGCCCGGTAGACAGAGAGCTTTGCCTTCTGGCTCAGCTCCCTTTTCGTCACAACGGTGCGGTAAAGCGACTGCAGTACCGCTCCCGCTGCTCCGATTCTCCAGCCCATCTCACGCTCCATTGTTCCCTCACTCGAGAACAAAACCCCGAGATACTTGAACTCCTTCACTTGGGGTAAGGACTCATTCCCTACTTGGAGTGGACAGTCCATCGGTTTCCTGCTGAGAACCATGGCCTCAGATTTGGAGGTGCTGATCCTCATCCCAGCCGCTTCACACTCGGTTGCGAACCGATCCAGTGAGTGCTGAAGGTCGCAGACCGATGAAGCCATCAGAACCACATCATCTGCAAAAAGCAGTGGTGCAATCCTTAGTCCACCGAACTGCAGACCCCCTCCCCCATGACTACGCCTCGAAATCCGATCCATGTATATTACAAACAGGATTGGTGACAAAGCGCAGCCCTGGCGGAGGCCAACCCTCACCGGAAATGGGTCCGACTTACTGCCGAGGACCCGGACACAGCTCTCGCTTTGGGAGTACAGAGATTGGATGGCCCTGAGTAGAGACCCCCTCACCCCATACTCCCGCAGCACCTCCCACAGTAACTCCCTGGGAACCCGGTCATATGCCTTCTCCAAGTCCACAAAACACATGTAGACCGGATAAGCGTACTCCCAGGCCCCCTCCAGGATCCTTGCGAGAGTAAAAAGATGATCCGTCGTTCCACGACCAGGACGGAATCCGCATTGTTCCTCCTCAATCTGAGGTTCGACAATCGGCCTGACCCTCCTTTCGAGCACCTTAGAGTAAACTTTCCCGGGGAGGCTGAGTAGTGTGATGCCTCTGTAATTGGCACACACCCTCTGATCCCCCTTTTTAAAAAGGGGAACCACCACCCCGGTCTGCCACTCCTTCGGTACTGTTTCCGACTTCCACGCAATGTTGATGAGACGTGTCAACCATGACAGTCCCTCAACACCCAGAGCCTTCAGCATTTCTGGGCGGATCTCATCCACCCCCGGGGCTTTGCCACTGTGGAGTTGTTTAACAACCTCAGTGACCTCCCCCCGGGAGATTGGTGTTGATCCCCCGTCATACTCCAGCTCTGCCTCTAACATAGAGGGCGGAGTTGTCGGGTTCAGGAGTTCCTCAAAGTGCTCCTTCCAACGCCCTAACACTCCATCAGTTGAGGTCAACAACGTCCCATCCTTACTGTACACAGCTTGGATGGTTCCCTGCTTCCCCCTCCTGAGGTGTCGGACAGTTTTCCAGAACAACTTTGGTGCCACCCGAAAGTCCTTTTCCATATCCTCTCCGAACTTCTCCCACACCCGCTGCTTTGCCTCGGCCACGGATGAGGCTGCTGCCCTTCGGGCCTGTCGGTACCTTGCAACTGCCTCGGGAGTCCCTCGGGAGTCCCCCGGGATAACAAATCCCTGAAGGCCTCCTTCTTCAGTCGGACGGCTTCCCTGACCACCGGTGTCCACCAGGAGGTTCGAGGGTTACCGCCCCTTGAGACACCTAGGACCTTGAGACCACGGCTCCCTGCCGCGGCTTCGGCAATAGAGGCTTTGAACACCGACCACTCTGGTTCAATGTCCCCAACCTCCACAGGAATGCCCGAAAAGCTCTGCCGGAGGTGTGAGTTGAAGGCCTCCTGAACTTGAGCCTCCTCCAGACGTTCCCAGTTCACCGAACTACACGTTTGGGCTTACCAGGTCTATCCAGAGGCTTCCCCCGCCACTCGACCCAACTCACCACCAGATGGTGATCAGTTGACAACTCCGCCCCTCTCTTTACCCAAGTGTCCAAAACATACGGCCTCAGGTCCGATGATACGATAACGAAATCGATCATGGACCTTCTGCCTAGGGTGCTCTGGTACCACGTACACTTATGAGCATCCTTATGTTCGAACATGGTGTTTGTTATGGCCAATCCATGACTAGCACAGAAGTCCAGTAACAAACCACCACTCCGGTTCAGATCAGGGGGGCCGTTCCTCCCAATCACGCCCCTCCAAGTGTCTCCATCATTGCCCACATGTGCGTTGAAGTCTCCCAGCAAGATTAAAGAGTCCCCTTCAGGAGCCCCATACAGGACTCTTTCCAGGGTCTCCAAGAAGGCCGTATACTCTGAACTGCTGTTGGGTGCATAAGCACACACAACAGTCAGAGTTTTTCCCCCCATAACCCGCAGGCGTAGGGAGGCAACCCTCTCGTCCACTGGGGTAAACTCCAACAACGAAGCACCCAACCGGGGACTTGTGAGTATGGGCCTGGGCCTGGCTCCAGAAAGGGACCCCGGGCTTCCTCCGGGCCGGGTATCCTCACTTCCTCTTGTGTTTTTCATGAAGTCTTTTGAACCAATCTTAGTCTGTCCCCTTGCCTGAGACCAATTTGCCATGGGAGACCCTACCAGGAACACAAGGTTCCAGACAACACAGCCCCCAGGTTCATCAGGGCACACAAACCTCTCTACCACGGTAAGGTGCTGGTTCTTCAGAGAGGCACCTCTGATATATTTATTCTAATATGTTCTGTCTGCTAAAACAGGGTTTTTTCTTTGCCTAAGATACAATATCATAAATAACTTTCAGAACAATTTGTCAGAGCCATGATCTTCTCCACAATACCTTGAAGTTGTTGCTTCAGCTTGTCCACCTCCATCATCTGTGACTCCAGGTTCGTAAGTTTAGCTGTTTGTGCTTGAACAAAATATAAAACAGTACTTCACACGCATGACTTTGATATTGCATAATTTGTCATTGCTCACTAGACATTATCAGGGCTACATCTTGACACATTACCTTGAAGCTCTTGTTTTAGCCTCTCCAGCTCAGTCTTCTGTAACTCCAGCTCTTTCAGCTTGGCAGTTTGAGCTTTATTAAATAAGTAAATGCATGAATGTTAGTTTTTGGTTTATTCAACCATCTATTTCCTTTGTGATTACTTGAATACAATTGCATAATAGGAAATACTCCTCGATTCGACAAACATCAAAAAATATACAGTCAATTGTTGAGTTACTATTATAGCAATGTTAGCAGCATGATGGAAATGTGGGTTATTCCGTTCCTACAGACATTTGTGGTCCCAAGAAATTCATTCTAATGACTTTATTGCAACCAGAAGGACGTTAAGATGTTACGGTTTGTTAATTAAATATAAAAAATGTTAATTAGTTGATTGTCACGAAATGTGGTAAATACCTCTCGCTCCCTTAACACAGCAGGTCAACATTGTAGTTAGTCCGATGGTTTGGCTTATTATGCCTAAAACTACAGATGCTCATATCAGCCTCAACTGAATGTTGAGGTAGTGTTGATTAGCATATGTTAGCAGCATGCTTACATGCTAAATTAGTTTTGTTTGTTTCTCCCCTTCCTACATGAATTGAACTCTGTTGATTGAATAGAAGAGTGAACACAGCTAACAAACAGTATCATTATTTGCAAGTAATACAGCACAATGGTATAGTGACACAACTATATGTAAAAACATCCTGTAACAAAGCGGTGGTTTCAATATTTCACCTTACACTCTACAGTACCTTCGTTCTCTCTCTGAAGGTGCCTCGTCTCCACCCTCTGTTCAGCCAAAGAGGCGCTCATCTCTCTCAGCACAGCGTGGATGTCTTGAAGACAGGTCTGTTGGTGCTCAGACACATGTGTTGGTTCTCCTCCCTGGGATTCAGCATGATTTGTTTATTTTTGTTTATTTTATTAGGATCCCCATTAGCTGGTGCATAACAACAGCTAATCTTCCTGGGGTCCACAAATAACATAAAACAGGACATTTGACAGTACATTACAAGACATTGATACAAATCGTGTACGGCGTCAATTTTCCTTCAAACAGTGACTTTCGTATCAACCATCACATACAGCTTATTTTCTGATTCCCCATTTCCTTGGCATGTGTTTAAAAAACCTATATGAATCGGTGTGCTGCTGTATGTTTACCATAACCTGTCTGCTGCTTGTGTAATTTACAGTCTTTGGGCTTCTAGATGCCTCTTCAATCGTCTTTTGAAGCTTGCTTTAGTTGTTTCTTTAGAAATCTGATCTGGCAGTGTGTTCCATGCAGCCATGGCTCTATACAGCACTGTGCTCTTCATAGACTCTGTTTTGGCTTTAGGGATTTGATAGCAACCTCTTGTGGCATGTCTCGTGATGTGGATAACTTTCATTCTGAAGCTGAGCCGTAGAGAGAGAGCAGATCAGCAGCAACAGAGGAAAACACATGGTCATCTCCATTCTCAAAACGGCAGTCTGTTCAGACCTACTTTAGAGTCTCTGTGGTAATCCCAGCGTTATATAATGTCTGCTGCTGATCAATCATTACTGAAAATATTGGCCATAAACATGTGCAGAAAAACTATTTTGATAATACAAAACACACCTACTGTAAATGATCTAGAGGTACCTTTATGATGGAGTGTGGATACCAAATCTTTTGATAATCAGTTATATAGTTTACCAACATTCAAAAAGTATATATAGGGTCCCTACACCTTCCTAAAAATCCAATTCAAGGACATTTCAAAGACTTTGCAGGCCATATTCCCTAAAATGTAAGGACCCAACACAGTATAGTTTGAGACACGGATGGAAGTAGATTACTGTTGTGAGAAGGAGCAGGCTTTACAGAAGCTCAGAGACAAAGGAAGAGAAGTTGTCTCGGGATCACGTCCATGGTTTCTTGTGGGGTCGCTGTGTATACAGTTGCTTTCCAGTACCACTGGGTTTCAGTGAATAAATACCCGCCACAAGTATCTGCACGAAGACTAGGTACGAGTTTAGTCAGATAAGGGACATACTGTAATGAGTTAGTTGAGCATGGGGAGTCACCAGTTGTTGCCACTAGTTGCATAGTTTGGTTATCTAGGTTGCTAGATGTTTGCGGTTTGATATGGCTAACATTGTGGAAGATTTAGTTCAGTGTCCCTGGGATGAGTTGTTGGAGCAATGTTGGTGAAGATTGCTCGTTATTACTCTGTTGTTGTTTCCAAACAAAGGAAAGCCTGAAAAGTATTCTAAAGGCTCATTTGCTAGACTGTGCGGTACTGGTGGACAGGGGAGGTAAGAGCATTGTAACTAATTCTGTGTCTGGCTTAACATTTGAACAGAAAGAATTGTTGGTTCTTGAAAAAGAGGTGGAACAAATCAAATACAAAAGGAACAAATGAAACTGGATTTGGAACTGCAAAAACCGGCTTTGATTAGGGCAGGGAGAATGTCTGCATCGGCTTTGAATGAAGAACTTGTAAGTTCACTCTTTGCTGTTGCCTGAGCAGTTTCTCTCTCCTCTTGAGTTGGGTTGCTCACATACCACACACATTACTGATTAACTGACTTCAGAGTTTTCTTTTTCAGGAAATGAAAGCTAAGCAGGCTATATAAACCCGGCTCATCAGTTCTTACTTCTACACTACATCAAATGATGGGGCTGTGTGAGTATCACTTTACATTTCATCGAGTTTTTACTTTGTACATTCTATTTTTAATTACAAAACATAATAATGATAGTTACTTTAGCAAAGGTATTGATTAAGCCCGATGTTAATGTTGATTTCGATATTCATCTTGTTTCAGTAACTGCAGCTTTGGTTGTCGGTGGAGCGGGTAAGACTTTTACATCTGATTGTAAACACACTTTAGATTAGATACTCTTTATTGAGCCCAATTTGAATGTTTACTATTTCTGTCTCACTATTAATTTTGGAGCGGCCAAACAAATTGGCATTAACAACGTTTGTTCCGCAGCTGGAGCGGTCGTCGCTGCTCCTTTTGCTCTGACCGCTGTCGGGTTCACCGCCGCCGGGATCACCGCAGGCTCCTGTGCGGCTGCCTGGATGTCAACTGCTGCAGTGGCGAACGCGGGAGCAGTGGCAGGCGGAAGTTTAGTGGCTGGTTTGCAGGCAGCAGGTAAAGATCACACTTTTACGTTTTGCATTTAGATCTTTTGGTTAAACTAATGGTAATATCAGTTCTCAGTGTCTGCATAGTTGATATTAAACCTTTGATCCTTGCTGTAGGTGTAGTCGGTCTGCCAGCAGCTGCCTCTGCAGGTGTGGCTGGCGTGGGAGCAACCATTGGATTGATAACGGCAATCCTCATCTGAGAAATCATGAAGGAAAAGGATGAATGTGTGTTCTTTGCCAAATGAAGGAGGAAAGTACAATTGACAGCACTTTCGTCATCTCATACAAAATGTTTTGTTTAATAAATCGGTCTTCTATTAAACATACTTGTTCAGTGTGTCGTCTGTGAATCTTTCCATTCTTTATGTCCAAGAGAAAGGACTAAAATAGTTCACTGGTTTATTAACCTTTTAATAACCTCGGGCTAAAGTCGGGCTGTAAAACCACGCTGTAAGATGTTACTTAGCTGATGATGAGGCAATGAAAGTGTATTTATATCGCACCTTTCAACACAAGTCAAAGTGCTTTACAAAGAATTAAAGATATTAAAATAGAAACCCATTTTAAAATGGCATAACTGAATGCTTCAATTCAATTCAAAACCTTTATTTATCCAGGTGAAATCCCATTGAGATCAATGATCTCTTTTTCAAGGGAGACCTGCAGCAGTAGGTTCCACAAGAAGACATAAAAACAACAGAACAACAAAAGGACATCATACAGCAAAATGTACAGGGATTACAATTTACATATCTAACCACATGTACAGGTACCAACAGCATCTGATTGTGTAGCATCCAACCGAGCTTTAAAAACATGTAGTGGTACTAGCTTGGTAATTTTCCATTCTTTTTGCAGACTGTTCCATGTTAGTGGAGCTGCACATCTAAAAGCTTTCTTCCCTAAGACAGTCCTAGCACTTGGCTCATTTAATAAAACCACAGCATGCGATCTCAGGCAATAAGTACTTTCAATTCGCAGAGAGATCAGGGAGCAGATATAAGATGGTAGTTTATCCAACATGGCTTTGTAAATGAAAAAGCACCAGTGACTGAGCCTCCGTACAGTAAGTGATGGCAAAACCGCCTTGAAATGCTGCTTCTCCATGTTTAGTTCTGACTCTGGGGACAGAAAGCTGACCAGTCCCTGAAGACCTGAGAGATCTGGATGGTTCATAATTTAGCAGCAGATCAGAAATGTATTTTGGGCCTAAACCATTCAAGGCTTTATAAACCAGCAGCAGTATTTTGAAATCTATTCTTTGACACTCAGGAAGCCAGTGTAAAGACTTCAGAACAGGAGTGATGTGATCCACTTTCTTAGTGTTAGTGAGGACTCGAGCAGCAGCGTTCTGAATCAGCTGCAGCTTTCTAATAGATGTTTTAGTGAGACCTGTGAAGACACCATTGCAGTAGTCGAGTCTACTGAAGATAAAAGCATGGACAAGCTTTCCAAATCCTGCTGTGACATTAGTCTTTTAATCCATATATTCTTATGGTGATAGTAGACTGATTTATTAATAGCTTTAATGCAACTATTTAAATGCAAGTCAGAGTCCATGACTACACCTAGATGTCTGGCTTCTTCTGAACATTGCCTAATGAAGCTCAGCTCTGACTTGTCTCCAAAAAGAATGACCTCAGTTTTGTCTTTTTCTGATTAAAGAAAGTTCTGACACAACCAGTCATAGATTTGATCCATGAGCGGAGCTGAATAGTTGGGACATTAACCTGTGGTTTCATCTGTGCCACTCAGAGTTTTATCACATTGGCTTTTCTCATTATAAACCAACAAAATACAGGATAAGTCATCCATGAGAGGAGACATGAGAACACACAGGTGTTCCACCCGTCTCCCATAGGTATCTCATAAAAAAACCTGCCCACTAAAATAAGCAACACACTTAAAATAAATATTAAATCTGACCAGGTCCACAATAAGACCTCTCCCTTAAAAAAGAAAACAGGAATTACGGGATCATCCTATAGTTTTTTTAAGACATTTTCTAAAGTATCCATCTGTTACAGCTGGTAAGGCAGCCTAGACACTTCTTTAGAAGCATCATCTAGGCCAGGGGTGGCCAACCAGTCAGAGGTTAAGAGCCACATTGTTTCTATGTTACTGCAAAGAGCCACATCAAACACACAGTCACTGATACCGCTTGTTTCAGTTTTTTGGAGACAAGATTTCAACCAGGTCACTGATGCATTTTTGTGGCATTGGGATATATATTTTAAATCCTCTGGAGCAGAGAGAGGAGCTGTGTATTATTGTTATTGATTAATGCATCAGAGTTTCTTAGGGTCAAAAACACTAAACCCACAACTTAAAATGAAAGTGTTCAATTTATTTAATAAAAGAGCACATGTTCAATGTGAAAAGTGACAGTAGTTATAGATTATTTGCAATTTGGTGCTATATATATATATTAAAAAAAAAAATTATATATATTTTTTTAAACACCTTGAATTTCATGGTCATTGTCTTGTCCTCCAAGACAATGGTAGTGTTTGATCAACGATAGGTTTCTCCCCCCCCCCCCCCCCCCCCCTCAAAGGTGATTGGTTCACTGCATCGCAGGTATTATTGTGATTGGCTCTTGGGCCACATACAAATTAGACGCGCTGTCATCCTCTCATACTGACACCACACATACACACGTAGGGAGAGCCGGTTTAACAGGAGTAGCTAGTGTTGTCACGATACCAACATTTTGGTTTAGATACAGTCAAGAAGAATCGATTCTTTTTCGATACTTTTCTTAAAAAAGGGAAAAGTCTTAAATGTAATTATTGTGCTTTATTTCACACCATAACCATAACACAAACTTTTAAACAATGAGAACAATAAATAAAATAAATGACAAGAATTCGTATTAAATCAAATTAATACATGTCTGACAGACAGGCCTCGTGGTGTCCGTAGGCTTGCCCTCACTGTCAGAGATATCGCTCAAATATATCCAAATGTCGCTTCTGGAGTCTTTTTTGTCAACAAGCCGAGGCGCAGCGGCAGTTGCACTCCCACTTGCAGCCATGCTTCTCGCTTTCTCACATGCTCTGGCAGCTAGCACGTGCACGAGAGAGGGGAGGCACTTAGAGCGTGCTTGAGAGGGGAGGGACTGCAGGCACTGCTGCAGTGCAGGGAGTGGAAGCAGAGCGCTGAACACACACGGCTCTTAGTAAAACGGCGCTTTCTCACCGGAGTACTTTCCCCCGTCCTTCTTAAAGTACCGATACTAATGAAACGGAGGAATCGTAACGTTTTTAACGGCAGGGTATTGCGGTACCTTTCAAGTATCGGTACACCGTGCAACACTTGTCAGGAGTCAGTGTCTCTCCCCCAAACTCACACAATTCGATATGAACTGAAGAGCCGCATGAAACTAGGCAAAGAGCCGCATGCGGCTCGAGAGCCGCGGGTTGGCCACCCCTGATCTAGGCACTCCTGAAAAAAAGAAGAAATGTAAATGGTCTATTCTATAGACCATTTATAGACTTATGGTATTGAAATTGAGCAACTATTAGTCGAACCGCATAATCCTGCTTTATCCGACCATTTCTTAGTAACTTTTGAAGTGCTGTTGCTGGACTACAAAGCATTAGTCAAAGGCTCCTCCAGCAGAAACCTATCTGTTAGTGCTATAGCCAAATTTAAGGAAGAGATTCCACCAATGCTTAACTCGATAGCAGGTCTGCATGTAGGGGAGGAAACTTATACAAAATGTCCACCACCCCAAATTGATCATGCTGTTGATAGTGCTACAGATGCGCTGCGAATAAAATTAGACTCTGTTGCTCCTTTGAAAAAGAAGAAAATAAAACAACATAGATTAGCTCCATGGCAATAATGCCGAAACCCGCAAAATAAAGCAAAAGTCGAGACAACTTGAAAGGATATGGCGTTCCACTAAACTTGAAGAATCTCGTTTAATTTGGCATATCACTCTCAATGAATATAAGAAAGCACTGCGTAAAGCGAGAGCAGCCTACTACTCTTCACTAATAGATGAGAATAAGAATAATGCAAGATTTCTTTTCAGCACTGTAGCCAGGCTGACAGAGAGCCATAGCTCGATTGAGCCTTCTATTCCCATAGCACTCAGTAGTAATGATTTTATGTGCTTTTTAACGATAAAATTGTTACTCTTAGAAACAAAATTAATGACCTCTTGGCCTTTGACCAGTATAGTGTTATCAACTCCCGGAAACGTAAGTTATAATATTACACTAGATAGTAAACTAGAATGCTTCTCAGCCATAAACCTTGAACAATTAAATTCAATGATTCTCTCTTCTAAACCATCAACGTGTATATTAGACCCAATTCCAACTAAGCTGTTGAAGGAAGTTTTTCCATTAATTAGCACTTCTTTATTAAATATTATGAATATGTCTTTATTATCAGGCTATGTTCCACAATCATTCAAAGTAGCAGTGATAAAACCGCTTCTTAAAAAGCACAACCTCGATCCAGAGGTTTTAGCCAACTATAGACCTATTTCTAATCTTCCGTTCCTCTCAAAAATTCTTGAGAAAGCAGTCGCAAAACAGCTGTGTGATTACTTAAAAAACAATGATTTATTTGAAGATTTTCAGTCTGGCTTTAGAACACATCATAGCACAGAGACAGCTCTGGTCAAAGTCACAAATGACATTCTAATAGCCTCTGACAAAGGACTTGTCTCTATTCTTGTTTTGCTCGATCTCAGTGCTGCATTTGATACTATCGATCATGATATCTTATTGCAAAGACTAGAGCACTTAGTTGGCATACAGGGAACTGCCTTAGGCTGGTTTAGGTCCTATTTATCTGAACGCTCTCAGTTTGTACGTGTCAATGATGAATCTTCCACGCAAACCAAAGTTAGCCACGGAGTGCCACAGGGCTCAGTGCTCGGACCTATTTTGTTCACATTATATATGCTTTCCGTTAGGCAATATTATAAGGAATCATTCTGTAAATTTTCATTGTTATGCGGATGATACTCAACTATATTTATCAATCAAGCCTGATGAAATTAATCATCTAAATAAAATTCAAGACTGCCTCAAGGACTTAAAAACGTGGATGACCTTAAACTTTTTGATGTTAAACACGACCAAAACTGAAGTTATTGTACTTGGCCCGAAGAATCTACGAAACAAATTATCTAAAGATATACTAACTATGGATGGCATTAATTTGGCCTCCAGTGAGACTGTAATGAATCTTGGTGTTATATTTGATCAGGATTTATCCTTTAACGCCCACATAAAATCAATTTCAAGGACCGCCTACTTCCATCTACGTAACATTGCAAAAATCAGGCATATCTTGCCTCAAAACGATGCAGAGAAACTAGTCCATGCATTTGTTACTTCAAGGCTGGATTATTGTAACTCTTTATTATCAGGGTGTACCAAGAAGTCAGTCAAGTCGCTTCAGCTAATTCAAAATGCTGCAGCTCGTGTCCTAACCAGAGTTAGGAAAAGGGACCACATTACTCCTGTTCTGGCTGCCTTACACTGGCTTCCTATAGAACACAGGATAGAATTTAAAATTCTTCTTCTCGCCTACAAAGCCCTTAATGGGCAGGCGCCATCTTACCTTAAAGAACTCATTATACCCTATTGTCCTACTAGGGCATTGCGTTCCAAGAATGCAGGGTTGTTGGTTGTTCCTAGAGTCTCTAAAAGTACAATGGGAGCCAGAGCCTTTTCTTATCAAGCTCCACATTTGTGGAATCAGCTTCCCAGTTTGTGTTCGGGGCGGCAGACACCCTATCCGTTTTAAGAGTGCGCTTAAGACCTTCCTTTTTGATAAAGCTTATAGTTAGGGCTGATTAGATTCAGCCCCTAGTTTTGCTGATATAGGCTTAGTTTGTCGGGGGACATCTTACTTCTTCCTTCTCTCTGTCTATACCTGTGTACTCCATGTTCCGATTAACCCAGCTTCCCCAAATTTCTTTCTTTTTGGTGTCTATATACGCTGGGATCCGGAGTCATGGATGATCCTGCGGTCCTGTGTCCGGCATCACGAGCCCTGGATCTTGAGTCGTGGCTGTGGTCCTGGATCATAGGTCCTGGATGGATATCCTCGTGGATCCATCTTCCTATTACACACACATGCATTTCCAAACATTTGGACTACCTATGTTGCAAATGTATTATCTTTTCAATTTACACACGGCATCTATTGCACGACTGTCCGTCCTGGGAGAGGGATCCCTCCTCTGTTGCTCTCCCTGAGGTTTCTCCCATTTTTCCCTTTAAACTGTGGGTTTTCTTCGGAAGTTTTTCCTTGTACGATGTGAGGGTCTAAGGACAGAGGGTGTCTTATTGTCATACTGATATTTTGTACAAACTGTGAAGTCCACTGAGACAAATGTAACATTTGTGATATTGGGCTATATAAATAAACATTGATTGATTGATTGATTGATTCTATCCATATTCAGCGACCATATATGTGACATACCAAAGGTTACGTGACCTCTGTATGAGAATAGATATATTATATATTTGTGTTTTATAGCAGCAGCTGTTTAAAGCTCCCTGATTCTTACCCTGTATAAACATGTGGTGGAAGCTGCTGCCACCAGGGTCTGTAGAGAACCCCCCTTCCACCCCTACCATCAAGGGCCGACCCTCATTGTTGCTGAGGGCCAGCTCCTCGGCAGGGGTGAATTCTGCTGGACGAGGGCCCCCTCCTGTCTTCCTCTGGTCCTTTTTTTTCTTGTTGGCTGCAAGCATTGGGAAAAAAATGGACACAGACCAATTGAAGCAATACAAAACGTGTATGTATTTTAGACCCGTCGGGGTTACATCTGAAAAACGAAACAAAAAATGTCATGTAGGCTACAGCTTGAATTAAAAAAAAAAGCTATAAATTAAAAGGACAATAAAAAAAAAAAAAAAAAAAAATCAGGCTTAAAACCTGTTCTACACCGCACCCCTGATACCGGGGGACAAACGCGTTTTCAAAAAAACCCACAAAGCTAGCGCTGGGCCTATGAATTAGCCACGAGCGAAAAAATGCTAACAGCGTTTTGCACAGAAACTCACTCATAACACCCTTATTACTTATCGTAGCTGCACGTCCAACCCATCGATCTGATTGTGAGATGAAACAGAATCGATCGGTACATAAATCATCGCTCCATGATAAGAACTCGCGACTTTATAAACAAAAACAGACATCAAAACATGTGGCGCTAGGTAGCTAAAAATGCTAACATGGTTTACCTGTGTCGTTGGTCAAAAGTGGTCTTCACGGCATTACAACGATAAAAACGCTGCTGAAGTGAATCCATAGGTTAATTCAATGTGTCTGTGTCACTTTGAATGATTTCTGATCATCCATAAGCAATAAACCTGCTTTTCCGTTTCCAGATGTCAGAGCGAGAGATAGGTTCGCTCTGAAGCAAACCTGCATGCGCAAAGCCCCCACCTTTTTTTTTTAACATGGGTGTATGTGAAAATCCTCCTTCGATTCTATTGGCTCTAACGGTAAAAAAGAGATGTCAATCACCAAAATCGACCAATGGGTTCCAGAGAAACGGTAAAAACGCCCATTTCCACCCAAATCACCTCAGAGGTGGAATTTATTTTGCTAAATCTCTCTAAAAAGGTCAAATGTCACTTGTTTTGCATCAACCTTGATACAGGGTACTTATTATATGTTGTACTTTGGATTCCTAAAGCTTTTAGTCTACCTTACCATCATCCAAGGGTAGTTTTCACTATAAGTAAAAAAGAATTTCTCGACACACTATAATTTACAGTTTTTTACCATGTTCAATCTGAATTTTCTTTAAAATAAAAAACATTTATATTGATTCTGACTCTTCTACATCCAACTCACATGTTTATCATTACTTTGAGGAGAAAGATTATTAATGTAACCCTTTTAGAAGAGAAGATATGGTCATTTGTTCTGGGAATGTCATTGTCGAGCCGGAGACCTGAAAAACAGGCTCGGGGCTTAACAGGTTAAAGTCCACTTGTGACCCTCGGGCGATGATATTATAAAGACAAAAAGGCTGTCACTCAATGATCAATATGATATTTTAATGACTATTTATCCGCTAAACTAGAAAATTAATCTGGAAGTGCCGGATTTATTTTTGTACATGACTTCGTGCATCTACAATATATGTTTCAAATAAAGCATGATAGGTCCTCTTTAAACAAAAACATGTTACAGAATTAAAAGCACAAGGTTAAATAATAAGACAGCTTAGTGTTATTCCTAACAGCTGCTTTCCCTAAACATATTTCCCAAAAGTCTCAGATAATAATGCGTACATATTTTAAGAAATGTATATGCTTGAAAATACATTCAAACGCTGTCTTTAAATATAAATATCTCCTCCACAGATATAACATATTTTTACATATAACATATAGCCGAGTCCTTTCCAAAATGTCCAACTGTCTACGCATCAAGTTTCATAACATGTTTCTGTGAGTGGAGAAAGCAGCCCTGAAAGACTCCAGGCAGACTATTTTTTGTTTTCATCTGATTGTGAGCGTCTGTTTTCATCTCTCTTTAACTGTGTTTGGATGTAAAACAACATTTATGGCCTTGCTCTAATCTAATCAAAATAAAGTTTGCTCTAGTGTTACAGGAGAAGAACAGTGGTGTCAGTGTGACCTTAGATTCCTGAAAATACATTGGAGATAAAGTTCGCTTTGATACTCATCTGACATCTTAAGATTAACATATGAGACTAAACTGTATATAACAAAAAACTATACTTTACCATGGGTCTAAAATATATTATTCGTGAAGATTACCATGGCTTTCAACCTCTGGATGTACACAATAAATACAGTATATGTGTTAAAGAGGATGCACTCTGCTGATGTTCAGGTGTATATCAGTATGTAGTGTCTCTACTTTAAAGAGTCCTCTCCTGCTGATGTTCAGGTGTATATCAGTATGTAGTGTCTCTACTTTAAAGAGTCCTCTCCTGCTGATGTTCAGGTGTATATCAGTAGTGTCTCTACTTTAAAGAGTCCTCTCCTGCTGATGTTCAGGTGTATATCAGTATGTAATGTCTCTACTTTAAAGAGTCCTATCCTGCTGATGTTCAGGTGTATATCAGTATGTAGTGTCTCTACTTTAAAGAGTCCTCTCCTGCTGATGTTCAGGTGTATATCAGTGTGTAGTGTCTCTACTTTAAAGAGTCCTCTCCTGCTGATGTTCAGGTGTATATCAGTATGTAGTGTCTCTACTTTAAAGAGTCCTCTTCTGCTGATGTTCAGGTGTATATCAGTATGTAGTGGTCTCTACTTTAAAGAGTCCTCTCCTGCTGATGTTCAGGTGTATATCAGTGTGTAGTGTCTCTACTTTAAAGAGTCCTCTCCTGCTGATGTTCAGGTGTATATCAGTATGTAGTGTCTCTACTTTAAAGAGTCCTCTCCTGCTGATGTTCAGGTGTATATCAGTATACAGTGTCTCTACATGTCTCCATGCTTTAATGTTCAAAAAGCTCTTTATTTTTCTCATACAGCACCTCTTTTCACCCTCTGTCTGAAACCAGAGCCTAGTCTGCTCTGATTGGTTAGCTGGCTGGCTCTGTTGTGATTGGCCAACCGCTTAAAGATGTCCCGCCCCTTAGCCTATCACGTACAATGTGTTGGAGCGCTAGCCAATAGAAGCACTATGTTCCGGAAGTAAAGGAGTCTCAGGCAGAGGGTGTGGGAGAGAAAGTCCCTCTGGAGAGTTCTTTGGGATTTTAACCTTTGCAGACCATTTACATGCACTAAAACATATTACACAATACAGAAAAGAGAGGACAGCCATGTTTCTGCCCTGACTTTGAACAAACTCACATCAAATACGTAGGAAGGAAACGAACCAGAGGCGGTTTTGCAGCACGGTGGAAAATAACTTTAATAAAACTCCTATGAAAACAAAACCAGCAAAACAATGAAAGCCTGTACATTTGACAATATCCAGTGTCTGAGACTTTTTGAAGGCCAGTGGTGTGAAGTACAGCTGCCTCACACATGAGCCAACAGAGAACCCATTAGAGGCTTACAACTGAGCCTCAGGTTTTTAATATAATAAGATATGGTTCATTTACTCGGATATTGCACAAAGATCAAACGCAGGCGCCGTATGTGGAAACGAGGAAGTAGCTTTGCATCGCAGTGTAATGTCCCTACTGAGAAGCCCCGCCCACACCATAGACTCCGCCCACACCTGCTCGTATAAAAACAAATGTAAAACATTTAAAAAGAGAGCGGCACATGTTTTCACATTCAATTCAGACACAGATCATTAAAAACACTTTATGAACAAAGAAACGACGGAACATTGCGCGTTCTTTTGGTCCGAACATGTTAATAGTTAAGAGTCTAAAGGAGGGGGGGGCGCTTTAAAAGACTTCCTTTTAGACTTTAGGACAAGTTGGCTAGTGATGTTCTTGAAATAATTGTCGTTTCAAAATAAAAGCGTCTGAAAAAATAAAGTGTTTAGTTCACTAAAAGAGGATTCTGCTTTCAGTCAGTGTTTCAATGGTCCAACATATATCTTTGTTTCAAACAGTGGACCCACTTTAATCTCAAATTCTCTCTCATCCTTATTTCCCTAAAACAAGTTTCTCTCTGTGGACTGCTAAAGTAGTCTGGCACATAGACGTCTCTTGATAAATTCTTAAAATGGCAAAAGAAAAGAAAACTCATAAGAAATACAATCGTCCCGCAGCTTTGAGGCACACTTTGAGGCAGCGGGAGTGAGACTTAAGATGCACTTCCTGTGGCCGTTTGTGCACATTTTTTTTTTAGACATGTGGGTCAGACGTTTGTGTCTTTTCCGATTCCGTCACCCATCTCCGCCGTACGTGAAGCAGTTCTGGGGCGCGGTCAAACCGAGCGCCCCTGCAGAGTCCGTACGAGCGGAGATTAAAGTCCGTCTGAGAGGAAATCTCCTGCTCTCCCTCGTGAACGCGCTCCGTAGGGACAGTTTATTCTTTAGTGTGGGCGCTTCACTTCCCTTCCTTTGGCTGTGAGCTCCATCCGCTGCTGCTGTGCAAAACTCGCAACGACTACACCCACCATGACTCCACAGAAATATCTCCAGACCATGACTTTGGATTTTACTTTTCAGGAGGCACCGAGCCGAGTGATACAGACAGAAAGGGAAGCTGTACAGTATATTGAGGAGGGGGTTGCTCATGTGTCAGATACTCTGCTGAATTCCCTTCTTCCAACTCGTCTCCTTGGCGCACCTTTCCCCTCCCGTACACTCCTTTCCCCCTGACCTCCGACCCCTGACCTGTGAGGGACTCCTCTCTCTAGGAGCGGTTGTCTTTGGCCACGTTGTGGGCCATCCAGTTCACTTTGGTGGTCCAGCTCTCTCTCAGAGCCTCGTCGAACTTCTGCCGGAACTGCTTCAGCGCATCGTCGTCTGTTTTCCCCAGAGCCAGAGAGTCCTGAGGGGGGAGAGGGGAAGACAAGGATTTATTAATCTCACAATTACATGCTCACTCTGATAGGGTATACACCAGGTATCACCAACTCAATTTGTCCAAGGGCCAACATGTATCCAATTGACACTTTCGCGGGACAGCGATTTTAATATATAGCCCAGAATTTTGAAGTTGTTGACCGGGGGGGGGGGGGGGGGGGGGGGGGAGGGGGGGGAGGCTAGTGCAGCACACTCAGGTACTACGGAGCGCATACAGCTTAGCAGACTCTTCACGCTAACGAAGGATCACTTCTAGGCTACGGTCTCGCAGCTGCTGCATCTCTGTTGGACTCTGGTGCATGTACTGTGAAGTCGCCGGAGCCTCGCAGCAAGGACATGCATTTTATAGTAAGGCGTCAGAGCGAGGGGGCTGTCGTGTCTTTTGGTTTATGGTGGTCCACGCTGGGACTCGTACTGGGACAAGTGACCATTTGGTTCCTAAGTCAAGTCCTACAGATCCTCTCTTCGGTTCAAATCTGGCCCTGGACCACTTGCCGCTTGTCATCGCCTCCGTCTCCAAGAGGCTTCGGTACCCAAGCAAATCTTTAAAAAAGTCAAATGTCCAGATAACCTCATATTGATACTTCTATCAATCGTTTCTTGCCTTCACTTTAAGTTGTATTAAATAAATGATTTTACGAGAGTCTATTTGCACCCGGGTGAAAATAGACACGCGGCAGCTATTCGTCTATTTACACCCGCCCCCACAGAAACGTAAACATCATCACTTCATGCCGTAAAGCGACACGCCTACGTGCAAGAAGGGGGATTCACGACGGTCCAGAGGGCACGCAACATCTTTACTAATGAAACAAATATGAAAGGTAAGACACATTAAACACGCATATAACTTATTGTATTATCAAGTGTAAATGCTGAGCACAAGTATCTCCTCCTGCCCTGAAGAGTCAGGTTATGTGCAGTGGTGATGGTACGTGTCGAGTTCCTGTGAAGCGCTTGTCAAGGCTTGTATCATTTTCGGCCAGTGACGTCCTCGATGAGATCTGTGACTCGTCGTTTAGATCGGTTAACCCACCGACACGTAATAGGCTTAGATGACCAATATCGCCCTCCTGCAAACAGCTGGAGCTCAGAACGCTCACTTTATAGTTCAGTATGTCCTCTTTGCACAACAACAGTTGTCGAAAAGAATGAAAGCAGAAGAGATGTACAAAATATACAAACAGAAGACAGACCTCTGATACGATTGGCTGTTTGGTGTGTGTGTGTGTGTGTGTGTGTGTGTGTGTGTGTGTACCTTTAAGTACTGGATGTCTTTGACGGAGGTGAGCTCGGGCAGCCCGGCGGTCAGCATCAGGGCGAACAAAGTGATGAAGAGGTTCCCGTTCTTCCTCAACACCAGATAGGCTTCCTCACAGTACTTACGGAAACTATGGGAGGGAGACACACACACACACACACACACACACACACACACACACACACACACTTTATTATCTCTGACACAAACAGTACAGTGACAACAATAATGGCGAGATGATAACATAAAGACTATTTAATAAGACCTTTTAATGAAGCCTAATTAGGGCCGGTTTCAGGCTGGTTTAAAACACAATATCAAATATACAGAATAGGTTAGGATACGTGTTCTCTATGCAGTATTTGTAAGCCAAGACAGAAATATAGTACTTTTCTCCTCAGAAGACCTTCATCAGTGCCTGAGCCTTTGCTGCCACCTGCTGGCGGGACACGATACTGCACAACAAAACCTATGCAATCTGCTGGGGGGTGGGTGATACCATCAATGACTTTACATTGGCTGCATCTCACTTCGGTTAAATGAATTCCTTGCATCCCTCACTTGCGTCGTTTCCCTGCGACTAGTCCCTCCCACCAGGGAAGCATGGAGAGACGCAAGGAAACCACGAGAAGCAGCGAAATGAGTTTTAAAAGCAATGGGACGTCCTTTCCTCCGGAGCGTCACGTGAAGCGACGTCCGTTTGTGATGACGCCGCACAGCTGATCGTCTGACAGCAGCTCTGTCCCCGTTGTTTTCACCCCCCACTGATCTCATGTCAAGAAGCATGAGATCAGTGCATGCACTGCATCGTCCAATCAGTGAGCGATACACAGTAAGGGGGCGGGGCGAGTGTCTGAGGATTTCACCGGAGGATGGTCTGATGGTTCCTCGATTATCGCTCCTCAATCCTCCGGCAGAAATAAGAGCCAGGGGACGCTACTCAAGATGGCGCAGACAAATCAACTTCCGGTGAGACCGAGACAATGAAAAGAACCGACCTGAGATGCAGCCCTGGACTCTAATGTCCTCCGTGACCCGATACAACCCTGATACTCTGGCAGCATTTAAATCCTCCCACAGTCCTCCATCAGATCATAATCATCTTCTTTTAATCCACAACAACAATCAGACCGGAACAAATATATTTTTCTGTCAAAATGTTGCTGCAAATAAACTCTTTTACTGTCTAACTTTTGGCATTTGGTAGTTTAATGTATAAACAGTATCTGAATTGAAGCAGAGGCTGAACTAACAGGATGAACTTGAAGGAACGAACCTGGCGAACTTCTCCGTGTAGCCCGTCTTCCCCTGCTGGATGACGTGGATGAAGTCGTGTGTGAGGATGAACGGCACTCGCTCCCTCTTGATGCCGAATTTAGACTTGAAGTTTCCGAGGATGTGTCCGAAGTCTATGTGGAAGAGCTGAGGGACAACAGAGCAGTCGGTGAGCATCGAGAAGAAACAATATCATTCACACAATATCTGACCAACGAGACGGAAACAGCCGAGTGTTAAAGGTCCCATGTCATGGCCATTTCCACTGATCATAATTCCATTGTTGAGGTCTACTAAAATAGATCTATATTGTGCAAACTCACTTTGGTTTCTCACAGCATCTCCGTAACTACGTGTATTCACTGAATTTCACTCTCTGCCTTTAACGGCTCGTTGTAGCTCCAATAGCTCCAGCCCCCACCCTCCCTGTGAGCACAGTGTGCTCTGATTGGTCGGGACGTTGTGAATCACGCTGAGCTCCGTGGAGGTGTTGTTTCCTTGTTTAGCGACAGCGAAACACAGCCAAACTCACCCTGAGCACACACAAAGTCACAGCCGAAGTAAAAACAATAAGTGTGGCTTGATATTGAGTAAGAAAAAGGTTGATAAACGCTGTGAGAATGGGTCTGCAGAGAGAATGGGTCTGCAGAGAGAATGGGTCTGCAGAGAGAATGGGTCTGCAGAGAGAATGGGTCTGCAGAGAGAATGGGTCTGCAGAGAGAATGGGTCTGCAGAGAGAATGGGCCTGCAGAGAGAATGGGCCTGCAGAGAGAATGGGTCTGCAGAGAGAATGGGTCTGCAGAGAGAATGGGTCTGCAGAGAGAATGGGTCTGCAGAGAGAATGGGTCTGCAGAGAGAATGGGTCTGCAGAGAGAATGGGCCTGCAGAGAGAATGGGTCTGCAGAGGGAATGGGTCTGCAGAGAGAATGGGTCTGCAGGGAGAATGGGTCTGCAGAGAGAATGGGTCTGCAGAGAGAATGGGTCTGCAGAGAGAATTTAGCTGCGATCCCAACTGTCTGTTATCAGCCTGCAGCCAGGGAGGAGAGATCAGCAGAGCTGCCTGCACTGAGTGTGTGAGGAAGTCCGTGGATTGGTCAATTTGGACCAATTAGCGGGGGCTTAACGTAACGGCTCCGCGGACGTAACGTAACGGCTCCATGGATTGGTCCATTTGGTTCCGGGTACCGCATGACCGTATCACATCATAGCTCTGGGCGCGACTACTGGCCATTCCTACGTCACGATACCCAGGAAGTAAACAATGGACAATGACTTATCTTCAACGAGGCGTTTTGGGGAGGTCTTTTCTGTGTTAGAGTTTTACTCGCTACAGGGTGTACTTTGAGGGTTTGTGACTCTGCAGACCGTTTACATGCAGAAAAACCTTCATAACACAAGGGGACGAGTGACAACCGGAAAAGCATGACATGGGACCTTTAAATGAAAAATCGTAGATCTAAATTTGGCCCGTGAGCTTTATCTTTGAACAGCTGTTGACTTAAATCAGTTTAATGCTGGTTATAAAATATCATCAAAGTTGAGAAGCTGACTAAGAGCTGTAGCCATTGGTGACACATTTACTGTAAAGGATCAGGGTGTCAGACAGATCTGCTAGTTTTCATTTCTTATTTAAATTATATTATTCATACGATTTTTTATTCATTTTCAATGTAATTGTATTTTCGGACGTTTTTTTAAAATTAATATTTTGAATGAACACATGTTCTTAATATTTTTGTTTTATACAGTATATACACTTTCATTTTTTTATTAAAATCCATCCATCCATCCATCTTCTCTCGCTTATCCGTGGTCGGGTCTCGGGGGTAGCAGTTCCAGCAGAGAGCCCCAAACGTTCCTTTCCCCTCATCAACCAGCTCTGACTGGGGGGTCTCAAGGCGCTCCCAGGCCAGCGAAGAGATATAATCCCTCCACCTGGTCCTAGGTCTACCCCTTGGTCTCCTCCCAGCTGGACGTGCCTGGAACACCTCCCTAGGGAGGCGCCCAGGTGGCATCCTTACTAGGTGGTGGCATCCTTACTAGGTGCCCGAACCACCTCAACTGGCTCCTTTCGACGCGAAGGAGGAGCGGTTCAACTCCGAGTCCCTCCCGGATGACCGAACTTCTCACCTTATCCCTAAGGGAGACGCCAGCCACCCTGCGGAGAAAACCCATCTCGGCCGCTTGTATCCGCGATCTCGTTCTTTCGGTCATGACCCATCCTTCATGACCATAGGTGAGGGTAGGAACGGAAAATGGCCCGGTAGGCGAGAGCTTTGCCTTCTGGCTCAGCTCCCTTTTCATCACAACGGTGCGGTAAAGCTACTGCAGTACCGCTCCCCCGATTCTCCGGCCCATCTCACGCTCCATTGTTCCCTCACTCGAGAACAAGACCCCGAGATACTTGAACTCCTTCACTTGGGGTAAGGACTCATTCCCTACTTGCTATTAAAATCGTCTTTTAAAATTATTTGTATTCAATTTCAATGTAATAGTTTGATAGCTTTTTTATAATATCATGTTTTTCTTCACATATAAAAATGACAAATCTGAATCAGAAATCCTTTATCAGTCCCGCACCGAGGACACTTAACAGGAACAGTGGCATAGCAGGTCAAAAAGGCATGAAAAGAAAAGCTGTCTCGATTTTAAACTTTACCCGTCTCCATGTGGACAATGCTCGTTACCAAAAGTGCAATAAGAGGTTAGCATGTGAGGGCGGTAACACGAGCACTTTGTCTAAACATTTAGCAAAAGTGCTCCACGTTCAGACGGAGGAATGCACCGGGTTCCACTGTCTTTCTAGCAGCTCTGTAGCCCCGTTTTTTTTAAAAGAACCGTTAAGAGTACCGTTAAAGGACCGGATCGGTAAGCGGTATCGATAAAAGGAGTAGTACCGTTAAAACCTTAACGATACCCATCCCTAATCCTGGTCAAATAAAAAATCAATTAGATGAAATCCCACCTGTCCGGTGCTGCGGACCATGATGTTGTCGCTGTGGCGGTCCCCGATGCCGAGCACGTACGTGGCTACACAGTAGCCCGCACACGACAGCGTGAACTCCTCGATGGCTCGCTCCAGAGCGTCACTGGGAACACAAACAGGGCTTAAGCAACACATGCTGATGATGTATTGTGATTTTAAAAAGGTGTCTATTATCATCTGGCTGTTTGCTAAAGCTGCCCCATTTACCGTTTTATTATGACTAAAGCAAGCAAACATCAAACACAGCGGTTTCAGCTTTAAAATGTGGCTTTAAAAATAATTGTATATATTATTATTTTATTTGTGTTATTCAATCTTTGGTTCTCGGTTGGTTTCAAGTGTTTTTAGTTACTAACCCTTTATCACCAGGGAAGGGGAGGGGGTAGTATTTTCTTGTATTTCCTGTTATTGGTTTGCGTTGCACTTTGTTTTACCGTTTGTGTACGAAGAGTGCTGTTTAAATAAAGTTTGATTTGATAAACCTGTGATTACACCGGTAAAAAACACCAATAAAATACGTTATACATTAAAAAACTGTGTTTCTCTGAAGTCGTCTGAAACTTTTCTACAGCTTGTTTCCCTGATATCTTTCAATCCAGACATCGGATGAAGAATTTTCATTAATTTGAATAAATGTGTAGCCCTGAATATGTGGCCGAAAACCTGACAAAAAGTCCATTTATTACATCTTCTCGCAGACAACCAGATCGCCGACACATCCGAATAACAGGAAATGGACCGTTACCTTGATATAAACATTCTGTATTTCTCTATGTTGTAAAACAATTGGAAACAGTGAGATGATGTAGGTAAGATAAAAATATGAACCTGGAAATGAATCCGTCTTTACCCAGCATGCTTAGCAAAAAAGCGTTTTTTGTTGTTAGGCTGCTGTGGACTGACTTTGGTCTTACCCAGTGTTCCTCTCTTTCAGCCAGTTGAGCAGAGCGTCCTTGTTGAAGGCGGCGGCCGCGGCCACGTTGCTGCTCGTCAGCTGGATGTTAGCGATGGTGTCCGCAGACGAGACCACCTCGATCAGCCCGGAACGATCCCCCGTCGCCAGACAGCCGTACGGAACGATCCTGTAATCAGAAGAGGAAGAGACTTTAAGATACAAACGGTAACTATGGGAACATAGCGTGGTGAGAAACAGTCTGTGTGAACCCTTTCCTGGTTTTCTGCATGAATTGAGGTTAAAATGTGATCTGATCTTCAGCTAACACAAACACCTTTACTATCTTTCATCGTACACACCCGTTTGCTACGCTGAAGGAAAAAGTCATTAAACACTTTAATAACTGGTAAAACCTCCTTCTGCAGGAAGTGGTTCATTCTACAGGTTGCAGTTCACTGGTAAGGGACATCATGGTGATTACATAATGGCATGCTAATCATCTGCTGGTGACTATGTGCACATGAGAAACAAATGCCCACACCGGGTTATATTTGAACTCTCTGCCTCCTTGCTTGGTCGGGCCGCTCAATTGTCAGCTTCACAGTAGGCCACCACAAACATGACCAAAACGTTAAAAATAAAATTGATTTGCCATGAAGGCTAAACATTGTGTATTATCTCAGTTAACACACTTTTCTATCTTATTAATATTGAAACGTATTTTTAAATAAATGGTACAGTACGTTTTGCTCTGGTAATCCACTGGAGATCCACGCCTCTGGTGGGATCAAGATAATCCAGTGTTTTGGGATCAAACTGATGTTGTCGGTTTGATCTACCCGTTTTGAAGATTTGATCCAGATTAAAGCTTGGATTGGATTTCCTGATCCGATATCAAAGTTATCCTAATCCTGTTTTTTGGTTTTTAACTCCCCAAAATCCCTATCTGATCCGATCAGATAGGGATTAAAGGTTTTGAACTACTGGGCCCAGATGACGTATTTTTTTTTCTTTCCTTACACAAGATGGCAGTATTTCCTCATTTAGCAGGATGCAGAATTACGTGACAAATACCTACGACTTTACTGACAGAGTGCCTTTAAGTCTAATTTATCAAACAGTTGATGCTTAAAGTAGGCTTCATTTGTAGATTTCATTTAATTGCAGTTAGATTAACCGAGACAAAATGCCATATCTTAATTAATGGGTGGTACATAAAGAAAGATGACAAGTATTTGATGAAAGATTACATCAAAATGTTAATGTGTACCTGCCAAAGCTATGGGCAGTGAAGTTGAAGAATAAAGTGAAATCCAGGGTGTCAGTGTTTTTAATACGTTGTCCCTCCCTTCATCCACAATGTCCCATCACTGTGTTCGACCTCTGAACCCATGTCCCTGAAATCTGAAGCTCAACTGTCAAAACAACCCCCCCCCCCCCACTGCCGAGCTCCAGATGTGTGTGACGAGGGGAGAAAGTGCCAGAGTGTGTGTTTGATTAGGATGTAATGTAGATATTGTGTGTGTGTGTGGGGTGTAAAAGGGTCGCAGGTCAAACTAGCATGGGGTCATTTAGTGTCTCCCCCCCATCAGAGCTTCCCCTTCCCCACAGAGAGAACGAGAACACACACACACACACCACACACACACACACACACCACACACACACACACACACACACACACACACACACACACACACACCACACACACACACACACACACACACACACACACACACACACACCACACACACACACACACAAACACACACACACACCACACACACACACACACACACACACACACACACACACACACACACACCACACACACACACACACACACACACACACACACACACCACACACACACACACACACACACACACACACCACACACACACACACACACCACACACACACATCACACACACACACACACACACACCCCATTAGTGTTTTTATGATATTGACTTCCCACTATGGTTAAAGTTACATTTAATAAAGTAAATCATTAAAGTATATTGCATCGAATCGAGCTGTTACCTTCTTTTACTCTCACTATTATACATTATACACAATCGCACCTTTACATGTTCACTTGAAATGCTGCTTTTTCAAAACTCTTATGTGTCTTCATTTTTGCATCTGACTGTCACTTTTGCTGCAACGCTGTACATTTCCCGCTTCGAGGCTGCTTAAGGATTTCTGATTTGTTTTACCAAAGCTGTTTCCAGCCCTCTTCCATGGAGGTGAGCAGTAGGAATGTTTAACTAGACCCCGCAGTTCAGGGGCGCGGGAAGGGGGGTGCTGAGGGCGCTGCAGCACCCCCTAGTGGCAGGCAGGCGGAGCTCCTCTGCCTGCACATTTTAAACTATATAATAAATTATTTAGCCACAGGGAAGTTTTTGTTTTTAGTCGGCTACTTTTAACGTGGCGCACAACACAAGTGACGAGTAACTGACATGGCGCAAAAACGTATCTCGGAATTCTTTCTCACTAAAAACGCTAAATCTGCTAAAAAGGTTGAAATAGAAGAAGCAGGGCATTATTACAGAATCTGTGTAATATGTAGCCAGGAATTAGCAATGCCTTGATAGTCTACTTCAATGAGTGTAAATTCCACATTGTTGGTAAAATAATATTTTACATCTTAATAGAGTGGCGAAGTCCCGCCCATCTACTTCCTCCATGGGACCTTATTTCAGAAAAATTATGTATTGAAGTCAATGGAGAGAAAGATTATCTTTCGATCCCGTTTGAATTGTGCCACGAATTACACATATGATGTTTGTCCATTTAAAAATTAATTTCCGTGTCAAAAAAGTCACAGTTTGTCGTAAAACTGTTGAAATATAAGACGATGAAAAATACGCAACTAGAAAGACTACAAATCCCAGAATCCCGGTCCCGCATGCTGGCTCTTAGGAACCGACTAACTCCCCTTGTGTGTATGCACAGCTCTCAACGTGCCCAGACTTGTAGTGATTTTCACCTCTTTTAATACTTTCCCGCCTCATTCTGAGAGAAAGAAGTGAGATGTTCAACGTGACGGCCGTCTTGGTGTGTGGTGCGAGATGGGAGATGTAGTTCATTGAGCGGTTTCACACAAAAAAAGTGTAACTTCACAGTTTTACGACACATTTTGATTTTTTTGACTTGCAAAATAATCTTTTAAATTGACAAACACCATATGTGTAATTCGTGGCACAATTCAAACGGGATTGAAAGATAATCTTTCTCTCTCCATTGACTTCAATACATAACTTTTCCGAAATAAGGTCCCATGGAGCTCAACCGGAAAGGGAGGGACTTCGCGTCTCTATAGTGCCCGTAATAGCGTGCACTGGAGTCCATTGTTATGCACTGTGTGTGTGGTTTTGCTCGGTGTATGTCAACGTCACCCCCCCCACCCCGTGTGTAATTAACACATCGGACAGCACCCCCACTCAAAATACCTCTGCCGCAGTGTGATGACCACCTAATTTCTCCAAAAAGTTCATCTGTTTCCAGCTCCCCACCCCCCCCTCCAAACTAAAATCAACATCAATTGTAGATCTGGTGTTTGGCTCGCAATGGAAATCAGAATGAAGAAATCCTTTATTTGCCCCGTGTTGGTACTAATAAAGGACAGAAACAACTCACCTTAAATCCAGGTTAGCCTCCTTCCACAGCAGATCCATTAACCTCAGAATCTGCAGAGTCAGCATGTCTTGCCTCAGGTCTAGAAACACGGGGAAAACGCTCTTAATTCCACAATAAAATGAAAATGTTTTGAAAGCAAAGGTTATTTTAAAGACCGAGTGATTTGAATCTCACCGCTCAAATGTTTTTAATACAATGTTCACCCACAAATTACATATCAATACAGTATTTAATATTACAATCCTATTATACCTGGACATAGTTGACCTATTCCAGCATTTCATTTGCACCGTTGTATCACTTGAGCTATTCTTTTTACCAGACTGTATAACCACAACTAGTTGCCAAGAAACACACACAAACCATATTTCTTACTTTACAGTCGATATATTTACAATCTGTTCGTGTAACGGGCTTCTTCAACACTCTTAGGGATACTGCTACTTCTCACCATGGTGTCCATATTGTTAATAACATGTGCTAGACGTCTATAGGCTTCTTCCTGCACTGTATCTCTGCTGCTGTGATGCCGTAAATGTTCCCCTATGGCAGGGGTGGCAACCAGTTTAGAGGTTAAGAGCCACATTTGTTCCATGTTACTGCAAAGAGCCACATCAAACACAGTCACTGATACCGCTTGTTTCAGTTTTTTGTTTTCTGGAGACAAGATTTCAACCACGTCACTGATGCATTTTTGTGGCATTGGGAGTATATTTTTTAATCCTCTGGAGCAGAGAGAGGAGCTGTGGATTATTGTTATTGATTAATGCATCAGAGTTTCTTAGGGTCAAAAACACTAAACTCACAACTTAAATTAAAGCGTTTAGTTTATTTAATAAAAGAGCACATGTTCAATGTGAAAAGTGACAGTAGATATAGATTATTTGCAATTTGGTGGCTATATATATATATATATATTTAAAAAAAAAAATTATATATATTTTTAAACACCTTGAATTTCAGGGGGGGTCGCAGCGCCCCTCCATCACAATGGTAGGGGAAACACTGGATAGTGGTTTAATCAACGATAGGTCCCCCCCCCCCTCAAAGGTGATTGGTTCACTGCAATCACAGGTATTATTGTGATTGGCTCTTGGGCCACATCAAATTAGACGCGCTGTCATCCTCTCATACTGACACCTGACACCACACATACACACGTAGGGAGAGCCGGGACGAAAGTGACACGGGACGAAAGTAACGAAGCGATTTTATCCGAGCCAAACAACTCTGACCGGCCAAATTACGTCAAATGATCAGCATTCAATATTTAACGACCTACTTAATATCAGGTTTAACTGTCAGGAGTAGCTAGTGGTTGTCACGATACCAACAGTTAGTTTTGATACCAAGTCAAGAATTGCGATTCCATTCTTTTTCGATACTTTTCTTAAAATAGGGAAACAGTCTAATGTAATTATTGTGCTTTATTTCACACCAGAACCATAACACCAACTTTTAAACAATGAGAACATAAATAAAATAATGACAATAATTCGTATTAAAATAAATTAATACATTTCTTACAGACAGGCCTCGTGGTGTCCGTAGGCTTGCCCTCACTGTCAGAGAAATAGCTAAAATACTTCCAATGTACTTCTGGAGTCTTTTTTGTCAACAAGCCGAGGCCCAGCGCAGTTGCACGCCCACTTGCAGCCTGCTTCTCGTTTTCTCACATGCTCTGGCAGCTAGCGCTGCACGAGAGAGGGGAGGGACTTTGAGCGTGCTTGAGAGGGAGGGACTGCAGGCACGGCTGCAGTGCAGGGAGTGGAAGCAGAGCACTGAACACACGGCTCTTATTAAACGGCGCTTTCTCACCGGAGTACTTTCCCCCGTCATTCTTAAAGTACCGATACTAATGAAACGGAGGAATCGTAACGTTTTTTAACGGCAGGGTATTGCGGTACCTTTCAAGTATCGGTACACCGTGCAACACTAGTCAGAGTCAGTGTCTCTCCCCCAAACTCACACAATTCGATATGAACTCTGAAGAGCCGCATGAAACTAGGCAAAGAGCCGCATGCGGCTCGAGAGCCGCGGGTTGGCCACCCCTGCCCTATGGGACAAATAAAGGATTCCTGACTGAGTACTTATTTCTTTATGTCTTAAGTATATTGTTCGTTGCCTACGCTGAAGCCGTGTTGTCAATAAAGCCTTCATTTGAATGAGCCTTAAATCCTCATGAGTCTGCAGTATTTGTCCCCCTCCACTTCCTCCCACCTCTTTTCTCCTTCCCCGTCTTTAAATCCCTCTCACCGTCTCCGTTCTTGAAGATGATTCCCAGCGTGTCTCCCCCCATCAGCTTGTTGTTGTAAACAATCCAGAGGGGCTTCATCTTAGAGTCCATGTAGCGACACCTCTCCACACTGATGACGAAGAAGAAGAGAGTAAGGCATCTTGTAAAATAGGTAGAAACAGATCTCTGCTATGAATATTGTTGGGAAAACACTGAATGTCCTCTTCCAGTATCAGAGTAACATGATAACAAAGGTATCCCAACTGTAGCTGTGTTCATGACAGGATGTGTGATTACCTAGAAGAGCATCAGGGCTGTTTGAGGCAGATGATAGCTATGTGATTAACATGATGATTCAGCCTCTATGGAGAGAGACATCAAGCATGCTCATTTCTGACGTGGAGCTAATCTGAAGTAAACATTGAATACTGCTTTCTATTCCTCCATCTTGTGACTGTGTGACTCCCTCTCTTGGATATCAGCATGTGAAGGACACTGCTCAGGAACTAGTTGATGCTCTGTATGTGATGACTACTTCCATTCTGGAGAGGATCAGAAACACATGGATCCTGAGGTTGAAGCTCAAGCCGGGGACGAATGATTATTAACATTTTTAAGTATTCAGAAAAAGTCATAATTTTGAGATTTTGAGAAAAGTTATAGTTTTTGGAGATTTTGAGAAAAAGTCATAATTTTGAGATTTTGAGAAAAAGTTATAATTTTTGGAGATTTTGGGAAAAAGTCATAATTTTTGGAGATTTTGAGAAAAAGTCATAATTTTTGGAGATTTTGAGAAAGTTATAATTTTTGGAGATTTTGAGAAAAAGTCTAATTTTTGGAGATTTTGAGAAAAAGTCATAGTTTTTGGAGATTTTGAGAAAAGTCATAATTTTGAGATTTTGAGAAAAGTCATAATTTTGAGAAAAAGTCATAATTTTGTGAGTTTTAGGAAAAAGTCATAATTTTGAAAAGTCATAATTTTGAGAAAAGTCATAATTTTGAGATTTTGAGCCAAAAGTTATCTTTTGAGATTTTTGCGCCCCCGTCCTAGTTTTGAGATTTTTGCGCCGTCTAGTTTTTGGCGCTTTGCGCCCCGTTCTCTTTTTGGCGCTTTTCGCCCCCGTTCTCTTTTTGGAGATTTTGAGAAAAGTTATAATTTTTGGAGCTCTTGAGAAAAAGTCATAATTTTGAGGAAAAAAATACAGATTTTTAGATTTTCAGAAACAAGGAACGCATGCTCTGTATGTGACGACTACTTCCATTCTGGAGAGGATCAGAAACACATGGATCCTGAGATTGAAGCTCAAGCCGGGGACCAGTGATATTTTCCCAACAAGTCTTACTTGATGCCGGACAGCAGGATGTTTGGGTTGAGAGGCGAGTGGAGGTCCGACAGCGTCTCCGAGTATCCGCTCTGCCTCAGACAGGTCATCATGGCCTCTTTGGTCAACATGGCCTCCTTGGTTTTACTGCGAGCGTTCTTGAGGGTTCCCAGTTTAATGAGCTCGTTCACGGACTTCAGTTTACTCAGAGCCTCCACCTGGTGCAGGCAAAACAAGAGAGGAGTGGCGAGTGTCATTTAATCATCAGAGTCAGAAGTCCTCCCACAGCGGGGACATTTATGATCATACCTTTGACCTCCTTGTGTCTGTTAACCCGATATAATGTCATATTTTGCTGAACAAATAATCTGAGCCGGAGCTGTATTAGATTAACATTAACATGTAGTTGTAAGTGCACTGCCTTGCGGCCTGTAGCACCATCCTTGATGGAGCATGTGTGTGGGCTGGAAAGGAGTGAGCAGAGGGTGGAGTTGTCAATTCTTGTTCAGTTTTTCTGTGACTCCTCACCTCACCCTCTCAGACTTTGAGTTGCATGCGCTGCTAAAGAGACGCGCTACCATGGAAACCAAACAATGGTGTAGCTGTATTAAGGTCCGAGTGGAAACAGTCCTGAGTAAATCTGATTTTGTCAGAAATCGGGAGTCTCCCGCGAGAATCGGGAGGGTTGGCAAGTATGCGCTGAAGCACCAGATAGCGAATTGTACGAAGGAAGGACACAAGTGTAGACTAGATGGTGGTTTTGTACATTCATATGTTGATTCAATATCATCCAAACGTTTCCGATATGTTCCCTGTGCCTTTCCTACTGTATGGCACGATGGTTTCAAACGGGTAAAGAAAACGATACGCCTACTAGTGCGCTACTTCCACCATCACGTGTCCGATATATACAATTACACCAGGTGTCCAAAGAGGAGCATAAAAAACGACTTAAATTACACTTAAATAAAAAGGTAAATAATAGCAAGAAAATAAATGTCTTAAAGGTCATCTATCAGGCTATCTTTAGGCGATAGCATAGGTCTCTCAGATATATACAAAAATATAAAAAACATGTCTATGAAGTGTTTTTCTCAAAATACCAAACAGATCATTCTAGCCACGCCTCATACCCCTCTATTTCACTTCCTGTTTCCAAAGTGCTGATTTGGGTATAAAGCTTTAAAGAGGAGGGGTCTGAGCTCATGCGGGACCCGGCAGCTACTGTCTAAACTAAATGCTGCCGTGATGAAACGCCATATCATGGATTATCAAGGATCTGAAACAGTCTGGAGCTCAAAGGCTTTCTCTCTTGCCGGTTATACCACAAGGTGAGTTCCTTTTTACTTCCTGCTTCTTCACACACATGCTCTCCAGCACAGGTTAGCTCTGAGTGTTAGCGATGCTAATGTAAACACCGACCATATTACGTCCAAAACAGTCGGGCATTGTTTCTGAGAGCAACGTTTCTGATTGGGCCGCGGGTCCACATTTCAGATATTACGTCATATCTGGATCAGCTCCGTTGTTCATCAGCTCCGTTGTTCCCCGTTTTTAGAGATTTGGATACGGAGGAAAAGAGAGAGGGTTTTATTTTCTGACGCTGCGTGAGTTCCCCGACACACCGGGGACACATGTTGATGTATAAAAGACATCAACAAGTGCATTTTGCATGAGAGGTCCCCTTTAACTATTAAATAATATAAGTCAATGTATATATCCAATTGATAAAGATATGCTATAGAGATGTATGGATATTTTCTACAGTTTTGAGTCTTTTTTATTTCTATTGTATTTAATATATTTGCAATGCCTCTGATGTGACAGAACAGTTTCCCAAGTTTGGATCAATAAAGTGTATTTCATCTAATATATTGGAGAACTGTAGTTCTTAATAAACCAGTAGTAAGAAAACCACTTGTGTTTAAAGAGAATTTCAATAACTGTGTGCATGTTCTTCAAAAACAGGAAGGAGGACAGATAAAGGACAGCGCTGATGAGGAAGTGTGAGGAAGTGACCTCAGGAGTGACAACACTGCAGAGGTCAAAGGTCAGAGGGCAGGAGGGTGTCACTAAAAATACCAGAGATGCAGTCCTGCCACGTTTAACAATAGACTAACGCTTTGCTGGTGTTGAGTGAGGAGAAGTAGAGTACGTCTGAAGAAGAGCGATACAAACTAGATTTGATAGAAGCGGCAGATAAAGAAAATATAATGTATTGGGAATATCAGCACAAAATCAACTTGTTTAAGAACATTTCAAAAATAAATAGTCAATAGTTTGAGCATCTGAAGAACAAAAGACGATTTTAAATTCAATTATTTTACATTTTAAAGGTGGGGTAGGTAATTTTGGAGAAACCAGCTTGAGTGCGCTAGAATTTGAAAATACACAGCCGGGAAAAATCTGCCACTTCCTCACAGAGCCCCTCCTCCAACACACACGAACGTGCACATGACCAATGAGGGCACGAGATAAGTGTGTGCCCCGATGGAAGGCTGACAGGCAGGTAGGCCATCCAGTTACTTTAGCCGGGATGATTGGTCGTGCTTTTTACAGCGCCACGGCTTCCACAGATTACATTTTTTTATGTATAAGAGCATTCCATGGAATATAACAACAAGTGTATCTCGAGCCGGTTTCTCAAACTTACCTACCCCACCTTTAATACATTTTAAAAAGGGGTTTCTTTGACTTCAGGAGAAACAGGATATGAAGGATAACAAAATAAGTCTGTCTTCACCAACCTGTTTCTTGAGGACCTCAATATGAGGGATGCTGCCCCGACAGTAGGCTTCCAGCATGAGGGCGAACTGCACACAAACAGCCGGCATGTGGATCTCCGACCTGTAGGGGGCAGCAGAAAGCCAAACTCCTCATGAGCCGTTTCCTCACACACACACCATCTCTCTCTCCCTCTCATGTTATCTGAACGTGTGTGTCCGTACACACCGGAGATGCCAGAACAGGAAGTGTCCGATCTTGCGGTTCCCCTGGGCGCGCTGCAGCAGGAAGTGAGTCAGCGCGCAGTCATAGTACGGCTCGTAACGCAACACCTGCACCAGCTGGAGGAGGTACTGGGACAGCTCCTCGTCACTGGGGAGCAGAGGGGGAGAAGGACTCAGTAAAAGTAGAAGTACTCAGATCATGTACTTGAGTAAAAGTAGAAGTACTCAGGTCTTGTACTTGAGTAAAAGTAGAAGTACCAAGATATTGTACTCGAGTAAAAGTAGAAGTACTCAGATCTTGTACTTCAGTAAAAGTAGAAGTAATCAGGTATTGTACTTGAGTAAAAGTAGAAGTACCAAGATATTGTACTTGAGTAAAAGTAGAAGTACTCAGATCTTGTACTTCACTAAAAGTAGAAGTAATCAGATCTTGTACTTCAGTAAAAGTAGAAGTACTCAGATCTTGTACTTGAGTAAAAGTAGGAGTACTCAGATCTTGTACTTCAGTAAAAGTAGAAGTAATCAGGTCTTGTACTTCAGTAAAAGTAGAAGTACTCAGGTCTTGTACTTGAGTAAAAGTAGAAGTACTCAGATATTGTACTTGAGTAAAAGTAGAAGTACTCAGATCTTGTACTTGAGTAAAAGTAGAAGTACTCAGATCTTGTACTTCAGTAAAAGTAGAAGTACTCAGATCTTGAACTTGAGTAAAAGTAGAAGTACCAGAGTGTAGGAATACTCTGTTACAGTAAAAGTCCTGCATTCAAAATGTTCCTCAAGTGAAAGTAGGAAAGTATTCTCATCAAAATATAGTGAAAGTCAGTAAAAGTAGTCGTTGTGCAGATTGGTCCATTTCAGAATAATATCTATGATATGTTTTATAATGATTGATCATGAAAGTGTTCTCAAAGCTGGTGAAGGTGCAGCTAGTCTGAAGTACTTTGTAGACTGCAGGGTAGCTGGTGGATTTACTCCAGGTGGAACTAAAGTCTGATTTAACACTTGATTAGATTTCACATCATTAAAGTCTTAAATCAAGGTATTAAATAATTGTAGTGGTGTAAAAGTACAAAGTAGCATAACATGGGAATACTCAAGTAAGTCCTTCAACATTGTACTTAAGTACTTGAGTGAATGTACTTAGTTCCTTCCCTCCTCTGCTGGGGAAGATAAACATTTAACATTTTTAAATTAGCTCCACCTTTCTCAGCTGTGATGCACAAAATAAAGCCATGAAATCACCCATTTGTATATATTTGTGAATTTATACTTTACTTTGGTAAGATTTTGAATGAAGGACTTTCACTTGTATAACTTGTAGTTGGATTGTGTAACGATACACCTGTGTTGACGATAACCAACAACACACATGATGATATCTTGTTGGCAGATGTTAGGCTTATGTATTTCTTGTTTATCAGTTCATCTGGTTTCCTTTTTAACATCCATTAGTGTAATTGTTGTAATGAGGATTTAATACAGTTAAGATCCCAATCTCACAGACAGCATTATTATTATTATTAATTCTACATTTTCAGAGATATATTGGCCTGTATAGGTTATGTGAATCATTTTAGCCAGGATAATCTTTTAGTGAAAGTCTGACATCGTGAAGGCCTGGTTGTGTTTTTATTGACACTGACACTGACTCACACAGAGTAATATGTTACAAAAGGTACAAGGTGTCAGTGGATAATATATGAATGTAAGAGCTTAAATATGAGCCACAGAGAAACAGAGGATACAGCTTTACGTGTGGGAGGGTGAATGTGTTGTACCGTCTTAAACCTGTCCTTAGAATATTTTATGAATTGTAAGATGTCCGTGGGTGCTTTGAAAGGCGCCTCTAAATATCTTATTATTAATACCTCATGTCCCGCAGACAGCGCACAGCGTACTCTCGGACGTACTGGTCGGGGTAGTTGAAGTCCAGCAGCTCCAGAGCGTCTCTGGGACTCAGCTTCGGCCAGATCTGAAGCAGAGCCTGCAGCTGAGACACACACACACACACACACACGCAGAGACACACACGCAGAGACACACACACACGCGCAGAGACACACACACACAGAGACACACACACACGCAGAGACACACACACACACACACACACACACACACACACACACACACACACACACACAGTGAATACACAGCCCTGTTTCCAAAGTGCTGATTCTCTGTCTGTTACTTAAGAAACAGGGGACACATGTTGATGTAGAAGAGACATGAAGAAGAGGGGACACATGTTGATGTAGAAGAGACATGAAGAAGAGGGGACACATGTTGATGTAGAAGAGAAATGAAGAAGAGGGGACACATGTTGATGAAGAAGAGACATGAAGAAGAGGGGACACATGTTGATGTAGAAGAGACATGGAGAAGAGGGGACACATGTTGATGTAGAAGAGACATGAAGAAGAGGGGACACATGTTGATGTAGAAGAGACATGAAGAAGAGGGGACACATGTTGATGTAGAAGAGACATGAAGAAGAGGGGACACATGTTGATGTAGAAGAGACATGAAGAAGAGGGGACACATGTTGATGTAGAAGAGACATGAAGAAGAGGGGACACATGTTGATGTAGAAGAGACATGAAGAAGAGGGGACACATGTTGATGTAGAAGAGACATGAAGAAGTGGATTCTGCCCAATAGGTGACCTTTAAAGTGCTTCCTAACCTGGGCCATGTCCTCGTGTTTGCTCCACTTGACGGACAGCAGCAGCTTGGGCAGCGACTGAGGGAAGTTATCTTTGCAGTCGTGGCGTAGCGTCCAGATCAGATCTTTCTCGTTCTCACACAGCTGAGAGAGAGGGTCGCGCTCCATGATCTCCTTCAGCTCGATGTGGAACTTCTTACCCCCACGACCCTGAGAGGAGGAATAATGAGGAAAGAGGGTGGGGAGGTAGAGGAGGAGAGGATGAAGGAGAGGTGGAGGAGAGAAGAGGTGACAGGAGGGATGAAGAACAAAGTCTTCTGAAGCTTCGGTGGAAGCGTCAGCCAATCAAATCATATGCCAGTACAAGCTCTAGCCAATCAAACCGCTGCTTGTGTGTCAGGGGCGGGAGATTCATGTGATTGGTTGTCGGTCGAGTTTCAGACACGCCCGCCGGCAAGCTTTTCCCAAAGCCGCTGTGTGGACGGGCCGTTACGCACTGATTCCCAACAAGGGGGTAGATAACTTTAAAACCAGAGGAACATTGGACATTTAGGGAAGCTCAAATGTTTTGAAAAGGAAATGTATATGAATTCAAAAAAATCCACAGAGAGCGAGTTCAAAACGGGACATATGAGAGTAGTAACTTCTAAATGGTTGAAATAGTAAGCTAGTTAGCACATCATTTACGAAAACACAAGGCTGCTTGGATTGCAAAGAGTTTATTAGAGTAAGATTTGGTTGCAAAAAGAATTGTAACCTCAGTTTAAGGTGATATTTGGACCACAGAAGGGTCGTCTTCTAGTCAACATGCCTGCATTCTTTATAGTGGAAAAACACCAGTATCGAGCAACCCTGGTTGAAATAGCTACAAATAATTGATAGATACTTTTTTATATCGTCATCCACTTTTTAAACCATTAAGACTAATACCTAATTGATATCATTGAAATTTACATGTTTGGATGTTTGAGGTACTTCATCTGAAAGGTTACGTCTAATTAAATGTTGGAAACCACTGCTGAAATGTACCACAAGGTGGCAGGAGTGTTTCAGAGCATCCAGGAAAGTGTACATCATGTTCCTTCAATGCATTCGACACAACCCAAAACCAAGGCCTAACATTGTATTGGTTTAAAACAAGTTGTCGATTTAAAGAGGGACACGTGTCCTTTAAGCATTTAATCAAACTGAGTAGAGTTCAAATAAACATTTGGCAGATTAAACTTTCTTTACGTTGGAAGACGAATAACCCAACTGTGTGGATCTGTAAACTGATTCACATAACTAACAGTTTACAGTATACAAAGTTGCATTGGGAGCTAATCTGCTGTTTCTCACACAGACACCTCATGTAGAAATGGTGCGTTCAGGCATGCCCTTTACATAACACAGGGTTACGTAACCGGCTGCAACACACCCAGCAGAGGGTTTTCAGTTGAGGGGCGGTGAGACAGGAAAACGTACGAGTAATCTGATCAGAGTCTCTAGTTTTGAAGGGGATTGGAATAATTCAGCAGCTACACCCTGCTGATAACAATGCGTTTCCAAGGGAACTAGCAGTGTGCAATTATACACTAGTGTGTGTGTGTGTGTGTGTGTGTGTGTGTGTGTGTGTGTGTGTGTGTGTGTGTGTGTGTGTGTGTGTGTGTGTGGGGGAGAGAAATTATTACGCAGCATTTTTCACAGGTCAACTTTAAACAAATACCTCACTTTATTTCCACCTGGTCTTTCTTTTACAGAGGTGGGAGAAGAACTCAGATGTTGTAGTTGAGTAAATGTCAGGGTTCATACATTATTTTCAATGACCTTTACCTAATTTTCCATGACCAAAAACATTACTCTTTCTCAGCGGTACCACTGAAAATGGGTTATTTTAACATGGAACAGGAAAATAAGGTCTGCATGTGAAACTTGTTGTGCCTATCTGAAACAAATCCAATAGTAGGCTTACTAGCTTCCACATCCTAAAGCAACTAAAATCTCTCACCAGCAAAATACCTCGTCAGTTAAATGCCATTTTACGTTTCATTACTATACAGTATGTATTATCATTATAGTATTACTATTTCGGCGATTAGATAAAATATAAATTATATTTGATGCAACTTTAGTTACATTTCCATGACTTTTCCAAAACTTTGGGAAAAATATTCCAAAACTTTTCCAGGGCCTGGAATTAGCATTTAGAATTACTATGACTTTTCCAGGTTTTTAATGACCGTAAGAACCCTGAAAAGTAGAACTAGTCAGATCTTGTACTTCAGTAAAAGTAGAAGTACTCAGATCTTGTACTTGAGTAAAAGTAGAAGTACCAGAGTGTAGGAATACTCTGTTACAGTAAAAGTCCTGCATTCAAAATGTTCCTCAAGTGAAAGTAGAAAAGTATTCTCATCAAAATATAGTGAAAGACAGTAAAAGTAGTCGTTGTGCAGACTGGTCCATTTCAGAATAATATATATGATATGTTTTATAATGATTGATCATGAAAGTCTTCTCAAAGCTGGTGAAGGTGCAGCTAGTCTGAAGTACTTTGTAGACTGCAGGGTAGCTGGTGGATTTACTCTAGGTGGAACTAAAGTCTGATTCAACACTTGGTTAGATTTCACATCATTCATCCAGATCTGTGAAGTAACTAAAGGTATTAAATACATGTAGTGGAGTAAAAGTACACCATTTACCTCTGAACTGTAGTGGAGTAGAAGTACACAGTAGCATACAATTGAAATACTCAAGTAAAGTACAAGTACCTCAAAAAAGTACAGTACTTGATTGAATGTACTTAGTTACTAGTCACTCAGTAGTCTTTTAAATGCACAGCAAATATGTAGGCTTGTCAACACAAGTATCTCCCACTGTACTTGAACTCACCATGTCACTTGCTCCGATGATTTCTGCGGCTTTTTCCAGTATCTGCAAAAAAAGTAAGTAAGTGATCACAAAGTGCATTAGGCAAGCCATCATCAGGTGCCATAATGAAGAGTATTAAGGCACTGCCATGACGAATTCAACTGCAGTCAAGTCTTTAAAAAATGGCCTCAGAGCTTTCATCCGTGACACGTTCCACTGCAGTAGTAATTTGTTCATATTGGTCCAAATTCTGGCAGAAAGGTTTATGTTGGAGAAATACTGTTGTCTCCCCTTTATGGGTTGTTTTAATGCACTGATACTATGTGTGACTCTGCACTGGGTATGACCTTGCAGCTGCCTCTTGTGATAGGAGGAGGTATTTGAGGTTGTTGATATTTATGAGAAGACACATTCTTGTCGTCTCCTAAATATCTCATTTCTACGAGGCGTGAAGGAAGTACGTGACTCTTTCCAGAAGACGTCGCAGATGTCCCCGTCACCTTTCCGACACCTGCTGATGATATTAGCGCCACCTCGATTTACGACTTTGTTGTTATCTCCGTGTTTTGGACTATATACAGTGGGGCAAAAAAGTATTTAGTCAGCCACCAATTGTGCAAGTTCTCCCACTTAAAAAGATGAGAGATGCCTGTAATTTTCATCCTAGGTACACTTCAACTATGAGAGACAGAATGGGGGGAAAGAATCCAGGAAATCACATTGTAGGATTTTTAATGAATTAATTGCTAAATTCCTCGGTAAAATAAGTATTTGGTCACCTACAAACAAACAAGATGTCTGGCTCTCACAGACCTGTAACTTCTTCTTTAAGAGCCTCCTATGTCCTCCACTTGTTAACTGTATTAATGGCACCTGTTTGAATTCGTTATCATTATAAAAGACACCTGTCCACAACCTCAAACAGTCACACTCCAAACTCCACTATGGCCAAGACCAAAGGACACCAGAAACAAAATGGTAGACCTGCACCAGGCTGGGAAGACTGAATCTGCAATAGGTAAGCAGCTTGGTGTGAAGAAATCAACTGTGGGAGCAATTATTAGAAAATGGAAGACATACAAGACCACTGATAATCTCCCTCGATCTGGGGCTCCACGCAAGATCTCACCCCGTGGGGTCAAAATGATCACAAGAACGGTGAGCAAAAATCCCAGAACCACACGGGGGGACCTAGTCCATGACCTGCAGAGAGCTGGGACCAAAGTAACAAAGGCTACCATCAGTAACACACTACGCCGCCAGGGACTCAAATCCTGCAGTGCCAGACGTGTCCCCCTGCTTAAGCCAGTACATGTCCAGGCCCGTCTGAAGTTTGCTAGAGAGCATTTAGATGATCCAGAAGAGGATTGGGAGAATGTCATATGGTCAGATGAAACCAAAATAGAACTTTTTGGTAAAAACTCAACTAGACGTGTTTGGAGGAGAAAGAATGCTGAGTTGCATCCAAAGAACACCATACCTACTGTGAAACATGGGGGTGGAAACATCATGCTTTGGGGCTGTTCTTCTGCAAAGGGACCAGGACGACTGATCCGTGTAAAGGAAAGAATGAATGGGGCCATGTATCGTGAGATTTTGAGTGACAACCTCCTTCCATCAGCAAGGGCATTGAAGATGAAACGTGGCTGGGTCTTTCAGCATGACAATGATCCCAAACACACCGCCCGGGCAACGAAGGAGTGGATTCGTAAGAAGCATTTCAAGGTCCTGGAGTGGCCTAGCCAGTCTCCAGATCTCAATCCCATAGAAAATCTTTGGAGGGAGTTGAAAGTCCGTGTTGCCCAGCGACAGCCACAAAACATCACTGCTCTAGAGGAGATCTGCATGGAGGAATGGGCCAAAATACCAGCAACAGTGAAAACCTTGTGAAGACTTACAGAAAACGTTTGAACTCTGTCATTGCCAACAAAGGGTATATAACAAAGTATTGAGATGAACTTTTGTTATTGACCAAATACTTATTTTCCACCATGATTTGCAAATAAATTCTTTAAAAATCAGACAATGTGATTTTCTCATTCTGTCTCTCATAGTTGAAGTATACCTAGGATGAAAATTACAGGCCTCTCATCTTATTAAGGTTTCGCTGGAGAGGAGAGGAAAGAATCACCAACACTCATTAACACATGGCTTTTGTCTTCAGTTGGAAAGGGTACAATAAGCATTCCTTTCAGGGACAAATAACTGTATCAGGTATTTATTGAAAAATGACACCTTTTTCTTATTTTATATGTGACGTGTTTTGAAGGATTGATTAAATACAACACACACATGTTTTCAACTAATAAACAAACAATTCAGATGTTTTCCCAAAAGCTATTAATAGAAACTTGACTTAAAACGTAAACAAACTCAACAAACTAAATTAAACTAACTGTAACTTGTAAACTTTGTTCATCTTGACACTGTCTCACCAATCAATAACTCTGGTTTGAGAGTTTGATAGAGACACTGAATAAATAACAGATAAACGATAGAAGGAAATTGCTTTTACTGTAAACTTAACCCCTTTAAAAAGATAAAGCCTTACTCATTTAATGGCAGTGTGAAAGGCGTCGTCTATCACCAATAGAAAAGGGGAACAGGAGTGAGAACAGCTGTCTGACCTTGTCGAAGGGAGGGAAGATGATGGAGTGAGACGAGTACTCGGGGAAGTGGATGTGCAGCGCTGTGGCGTTCTCCGTGTACGGGTTGGTCTGGATGGTTCCTATGGGGTTCAGCATCTCTTCAAGTTCATCTGCAGGAGAAGCACATAGGAAAGCATGAAATAACACCTTGACAAGTACATGTGTCTAATTTCTAGTCTTTACACTTGATATAAGACTCTTGAAAACATCTTATTTTGAGTTGAATCTCAGACGATTTTTTTTAAGCTGCTGTGGTATTTCTAAAAGATGGATCATATGGTTTGAAAAATGACATCTTACTTGATTCTAGAAAACACATTTTTATTGGAAAAATCCACAGAAGAAATAAAACTTTTTAGCATTTCTGGCTTATTTTGTAACAACATTTCCTCATCCTGGCAACATATAGTCAGAAATAAGTTTCCCAGCTCCGAAGATCTTATTCGTCTAAATATCCAGCAAGCAAATGTTCACTTGTTCTACATTCTCCATTTTGTCCAGTGACACTGGAGTATTGTGGTACTGTGATTGGAGCGCTCATTTAACCCTAGATGTGTTTTTATTAGCAGATGTAACGGAGGGCATACCAGGAAAGGAGGACCAGCAGTGCAGGATGATGTCTCCCGTCTTCAGCTGGCCTTTGTAGTCGAACACCATGGTGTTGACCCAGGCTATGGGGTAGTGCTGGATCAGAGAGAGAAATAGGGATTAGTCAATGTGCTTATACATATTGTTTACATGTGTTGAAATTGTACACACTTTTAGGTATTCTTAGGCCCTTATATAGCAGCTTTTTTCAGGCAGGGAGGGACTAAAAACTGACGGGCAAGAATAGATTTGTTCCACTTCTTGAATGTGTTTCACCTTTAATTCCTCAACAAGTAGGCAAAATACTATCTGACTAGTTACCTAATTCAAAAAAGTGCAGTCAGCAATACATGTTACTCCCAGGTTCCACCCCTCTTTCTGTTAATGACAAAAAGTGTGAACAAGATACACCCCTAGTCCTGAAATATCATGTCTTAATGCTGGCCAGGAAAGCATCGATCTCAGAGGTGACTGTGGCTGCGAGTGCGGTCGTCTTTCAACCAGAAGGTTGTGGGTTCGATCCCAGCCCATGCAGTCAACATGTCGATGTATCCTTGGGCAAGATACTTAACCCTGAGTTGCTCCCGATGGTCAACGGTGTGTGAATGTTAGGTCCTAGAGCAAGTGGTACTGCTCTGTGTGAATGGGTGTGAATGGGTGAATGACATGTAGTATGTAAAGCGCTTTGAGAGGTCGTAATGACTGGATAAAGCGCTATACAAGACAAGACTATAAAATATAGTAAAACCCCTGGAATCTCTTGATGTTAAATACTGTCTGGAGTTATCAAAAGTATCACAGGACAGTGTCTATGGAAAAATGCTGGACTTGAGCTCGTTCCATGTGTTATAAGTGTAACATGTGATGTTTTGTGCTTCCTCGTTTCATTCCATTATCATTAGATCAGTCTTGTATTAGAAACGTGTTGCAATATCATGTTGTTTTGTGTGCCTCCTAAGAAATAACATTCAAATACAAATATTGACAGGGTGTGACAGTCGCAGATTGATCAAAGTGTTTCTTATAAACTGTAGTGGCAGGGGAAAAGGTTACGCCATGTGGTTTAGATTGAAAATGAAATGAAATCTATGATACATGTGTATTATCCTCGCAACTACAGTTGTTAAATGTCCAGTTTCATGTAAGGCTTGAGGGTGTGGTTCTGCAAGCCCAGAGGCTTTAGTGGGCGCGTCAACACGTCTCACGGGAGGAGGACGCGTGTGTGTGGTGAATGCTGGTTTCAGCGGGATATTGTAATTTCCTCAACATGGGACGGGGAAGTTAATGAAAAACCGAATCTGTGGATATTGCATCGACGGACCAAGAAGCACGTCTCCGTGGAGAAGACGCGCTCAAAGAGAGAGATGTTCTCTACAACCCCGGGTGAGATCGCTCCTCTGGGACACGCCGGTCCTCGTGTTTGCTTTTTTTGTGGATTATAGCCTGAAAAGGCCCACAAACATTTCTGTTTTTGCCGCCGACGGGCGCAGGAGCAATGAACAATAATGGCCTGGATTAGGCAGTCAAGACAATTTTGGTGCATCGCAGAGCGGATTGTTTAATTTTGTTTGTGTTGTTTGGCTGGAAAACTGTCAATATAATGATCAATGCATGAAATCTGTTTATTTTGTTTAAGGAGTAAATTGTCCGTTTATCAGGTCTGTTTACCTTTATAATATTATTTCATTCAAGAACCCCTTGTGCGTTTAATTAACACAACTACTTTAGATAGTTGTTACAGGGTGTATGCAGGAATCCTGAAGTCAAATGTAAAACCTTTAAAGACCTTTTTTAAGACCCTTCCCATACATTTTAAGACCTCATCGTCACTTCGAGTTTTAACCGGTTACCTTGGCGACACACTTTACCTCACATTGACTATATACAGTATTGATTGTCCTTCCTCCTTATCTTCCAACCGTTTGGACGCAGACTTGCATTTCCCCATAATGATGTTTAACAACCGGCGTAAACGGACCTTCGCGCTATCAAGCAGTGAGCGTGTGATGTCCTGTTCAGATGACGTCAAACCCAACGGGATGCCATCAATAAACTACACAGAATCACACTACACACCTATGCCATGATTACATTCAGGCAGACTGTAGAACACAACCTCTTTGGACAATTTATATACTTATTGAAAACAAGCTACAAAATGTAATACCTTGGAAAATGCCGTTTAATAGCCTTAATTTTCACTAAATTGATTTATCAACTTTTAATACTTTTTAAGACCCTGCGGACCCCCTGATTGAAGAAAAGAACAAACAGGTAACCAGCAATCAGGTTTATAGACTACCATCACAGCCAGGGGTCCAGTGAACCCCCAATAATAGGTGAAACATATGCAATAATAAACCCAGAGTTTTTATGCAATCTGTGAACAAAGTCTATCTAAAATGACAGAATGATTAGTTTTTTCTTGACTCGATTGACGGAAATAGAATAAAAGTTGACTAAATGTTAGGACTTTAGCGACTCAAACTACGGAGGCTAACTAGGATGACTTAAAACTAAACAAGTTCTTTTTTTTCCTTCTTGCTCTTCTATTCTGTAGCGTCTCCTACGCTACAACAACTTGACATCTTGACATATGTGTCTAATATCTAGTCAGAATGTCTCTACACCGGATATAAGACACACTAACTTCAGAAGTAACACTGCAGTGAGATATCGGGTCTTGTTTTTAGACAAGGCATCCTGTTAAGTCAACAAATCTTATTTTGAATTGCTTCTCAGATGAAACACATTTATTAGAAAATCACCAACTATAACATCAGAACACAGAAAACTTTGAGCATTTGCGGCTTATTTTCCACAAAATGTCCTGATTCTGGTCAAATATAGTTCAAAATGAGTTCTCCCCGCTAATTACAAGATCTGATTTGTCTAAATATCCCTTCTTATTTCAAGTACTCTTAACAAGCTAATGTTCACTAGTTCTATTGGTAGTCGTTAGTACTTTGTTTTCATTATTGCTTAACTTGTTTTTGGAGCAGCATCTCTTCCAGTGTACACCTTATTTGCCTTGTTCAGGTGTGTCTCTTACCACTTTCCCTGCTTTGCGGATGGTCTGGTACTTGTTGCTGTGAGAGTTCTTGGTGGACTTCTGCTTCTTGACCTTGTCCATGACGGCATAGATGGCGAAGCAGAGGCGGGTCATGCGCGGCAGGTCGCAGACGGACAGGTCGAACTCCAGCGTGCTGTCCTTCCAGGTGTGGTCCGAGCGCCCGCTGCTCTCACTGCTCACCGCCGGCTTACACAGCAGCTCCGTGCCGTGGAAGAGCCCCGCCCTCACCTGGACCTGAGAGTGTGTGTGTGTGTGTGTGTGTGTGTGTGTGTGTGTGTGTGTGTGTGTGTGTGTGTGAAGGGAAGCAAGGGGAACACATTATTTTGTATTGTGTGCTACATTTGAGTTCAAGTTTTTCTCTTATGTCTCAATTATATTTAATTATGCACTTTTGGAGAAGCCGTGGAAGAGCCCCGCCCTCACCTGGACCAGTGTGTGTGTGTGTGGAAGCAAGGGTATAGCATTAGCTTTCATCGTGTTGTTGCAATTGATTATTATTCACAAGCTAGCCTGCGTTTTGTCTCAGCCAAATTGAGAAAAAGTCTTTACATCAACCTAAATTCTTGAGCTCTGTAAAGTGCTTAAAGGTCCCATGTCATGCTTTTCCGGTTATCACCCGTCCCCTTGTGTTATGAAGGTTTGTATGCATGTAAACGGTCTGCAGAGTCACAAAGCCTCAAAGTGCACCCTGTAGCGAGTAAAACTCTAACACAGAAAAGACCTGTCTATGAACGCCTCGTACCACCACATTTCTCTTTTTCTTCCTGGGTACAGTGACGTGCCCATATCCAAATGGACCAATCCGTGGAGCTCCTCACACACACTCTCAGCGGCGAAACTTTGACGTGCTGGTGGGGTGGGGTGCTAGTGGAAATGGCCATGACATGGGACCTTTAAAGTGCCTAGATATTTGTATATTAGTGCAATAACCAGTTGTGTATTCCCCTGTCCAGTATTTCATTTGACTGGCCACCTCTGTTGTGATTGATCGACCGCTTAGAGATGTCCCGCCCCTTAGCCTATCATCTACAATGTGTTGGAGCACTAGCCAATAGATTGTCACATAGTAAAGTCACTATGTTAGGAAGCAAACAAAGGAGACAAATGGAGGCATTTTTGTGTGTGGGAAACATCCTCTGGAGGGAACACAGGGATGTTAGCCTTTGCAGACCATTTACATGCACACAAACCTAAATAACAAACTACAGGAAATGGAAAGCCCCAAAAAGCCTAATAGGACCTCTTCTTTAAATCTAGTCTTAAACTATGCATGCAGGTGTTGGGTGTGCAGTTACCAGGAATATAAATGACCGTTTCATGAATGTCTACAAAGCAATAATTCACCTTGGCAGTCTCTTCAGCGTTCACCTTGCTGCCGTTCACCAAGACGATCTTAAAGGGGGTAGCCACGTCCCAAACACACGTCTGTACTTGCTGCAGAGAGGGAGAAAGAGACTTGCAGTGAGGGAGCAGCATTAGCATAACACACTGTAGAAATATGTGCTCCTTCACACACCCAGAACACACACTACACAAACAGTGTGTGAGGTCAGGCAGGTCGTTCTGATGTCAAGCAGAGTGGATTTGCGAGGGTCAGCAGTCGGCAGGAAAAACAGCATCACATGACACCTAGAGTCCATGACTAACTAGCTCACTTCCTGCTGTTTGCTGCTTGTGTGTGTGTTGATGAGTTTTTGTGTGAGCGCGACGGTGTGTGTAATTGTGTCTAAAGAGACGCAGAACACAGTGTACTTTATCCTCACTGAGACCCCCCTCGTCTTCTCCTGTTGAGAGACCAATTTTCAGTTTTCCCAGACCATAACAAAAGCCATTAACAGTTTACTCCTCTAAAAATAAATATCACTTTCTGTTACAGGCAGACACTCTTCTGGGAAGCTTAGACAAGTCTGTAGAGAATCTGTGTCTGCTTCCTTCTACTCCAATGCACTGCAGTTCATTTGGATTGCACTGAATGGTCACACGGCAACATTAAATTAGGATAGCCTGAACCCTAAAAAATAATCAAGAAAGTCAAAATCCTTTAAAGACAGAGCAGCAAGTCAAAGGACAGAAAATAAACGGCAACTATTTGGGTGGTAAATTCAAACATTGCAGAAAATGTAGTTTTGTTATATATCATAATGAACTGAATATCTTGATCCAACACGTATATTTTAAAGTACACCTTAATTTATGCGTAATTCCTTTAGTCACTGTTTCGAGTGAGTGTTATTTACTCATTAAAAAGTTGGAGGTGAAGCCAACTATTTTTAACCGTAAACTCACAACAATGATTCATTATAAGAAGTTAAATGTAAGATGTGTAAGTTATTATAAAATGGACAAGTCAAATCAAGCAATCTGATTGGTTCTTAGCCGTAGGTAGAATTGTAGTTTTCACAACAAGTCAGTATCCCTCCGCGTCTGAGAAAACCTGTATACAGTTGGGCTGAAAAGCAAACTGCTTCGCGTCGGGCCGAACCACGCCCCTTAGCTGTGATATAATGAGCATATACCACGGCCTGTCGTGAGCTATAGCTTAATTATAAAATAACTATAGTTAATAACGGTAGTCCTTCATTTACCACCTTGTTTTAAAGTATGCCTGAATTTATCAAACTATTTAGCTGAAGAAATTGCAGAAAATGGTTTTGTTTTATAACTGAATATCCTGATCAAACGTGTGTATTTTAAAGTAGTTAATGACACAATGGTGTTGTGTAATTCCTCGAGTCCAGTTAGTCTCAATGTGGAAGTAACGCTAAACTGGTGGCTTTACTGTAAACCAACGTCTAATCAGAAGGAGTGGGAACACGCTTTAAAATAACACTGTCATGTATTTGATGCGATACATTTCAGACGATCACACACACACACACACTAGTGGAGAGTTAGAGATAACTCTGTGTTGGCACTAGTTGTGTGTCCATCACTAGGATCACTCAGGTGTGTCGGCCAGAACACCACTGAAGGCCAAAGGTCCAGAATAGAGGAAATGAGGAGCTAAGATGAGGCTTGACTTCTTTACTTATTTAGGCAGACATACAGATATTTGTCTGTGTGTGGTTTTTCGTTCATTTACGCACACAATACGAAACTTAAGACTTTCCTGTAACTACTGACGCACATTACCCTCTGAAGTGTAACGTCATCCAAACCACGTGGGTTAGCCCCTCCCCACTATGAAGGCACAACTTAACAGGTATCAACTCTGTATAATAAAATAATATATATCAATAACTATAACTGTGGGGCCTTTTCCACACACACACACACACACACACACACACACACACACACACACACACACACACACACACACACACACACACACACACACACACACACACACACACACACACCACACACACACACACACACACACACACACACACACACACACACACACACACACACACACACACACACACACACACACACACACACACACACACACACACACACACACACTAAAGTCAGTCTGACATTTGGTCAGCCACACCTGGCAGCAGAGAGGAAGACGGCCATGTTTTCTGACAGCGTGGCAGATGCAGAACAGCGGCTCATAAAAGACAGGTGGCTGCTGCCAGGTTCGGAGCATGTTTACTCTGTAAAGCTCCACACCTGCCACGCTCACTGCAGGTGAAACAATTATCTGAGCAGCTTCGAGTGTTTCAGGGAAACCAGGACACGACTCAGTAAACACTGGACGAGGGTCTAGAGTTAAAAAAAGAACTGTTTGACAGTATGTTCATCACACGGTCAGTTTGAGCCAAACAATCCTTTCAGCCACATCAATGTTATGACTTAGAACTACCATCTTGATTTGCATTTTTACATTATCATCGCACCAGAGGGACTTATTGCGGAAGTCAGTCTGTATTTGTATTATTTTACTTGGATCTGATTGGTCGATTTAGGCTTGAAATGGTCTGCTCTTTCTTGATAGCAGATTGATACTTTGATCAATGGGGCTATGTGCAGTCAATCCGCAGAAAGAAGTACATGTATTGTCAGCTGTGGTCAACACACATTGGTTTTACTCCATCAAGACTCCCAAAGAACACTTTTTGAATATTCATTTTTATATTTGTGGAGAGCAGGAAAGGTTGAAAGACAGAGCGATGGACGTCAGAGAAATCAGCAGAAGAAGACAGGAAGTAAAGACTAACGGGAACACAGTATGGATTCTGGCAGTGTTTAAAGACTGGTAAGGAAAAAGGAAATGTGAACATGTGACTTGGACAGTTGCTGCCGTCATTTTAAGTTACTGTACGTTGTAGAACGGGCTATTTGTTTTTAGTAAAATCATGTTTAAATCAATATTTTGTGTGAAGTTATTGACTTATTTGGCAAGAAGCTGTGTAATATTACATTATCAGAGGGGTGTCGAATCACCCTAAAGGAGTTACTTCCCTTACAAGAATTTTAAACTTTGTTTGACATTAGCAACTCAAGCAAATGTTGAATCAACAAGAGCACCGCAACGCAGAAGTGAGACATGCAGTCATTCACACGTTGATGCACTGACCGTGGGAACCCGTCTCTTGGGAGGTAGAGGCAACGGGGGGTTGGAGGACTTCCGGCTGACCACGGCACCAATGGCACAGATTTCTTTGTCGAACATCACCTTGATGGTGCTGGAGTGCACCAGGGTCAGGTGCGGGGACTCCTTGGCCTGCATGCATGTGCGGATGTACTGCAAACAAGACAGGACGGGACATATTTAAAAGATCTGTGCATATTAAAGGTCCCCTATTATGCAAAATCCACTTTGTCTCTTCTACATCAACATGTGTCCCATCTTCTCCATGTCTCTTCTACATCAACATGTGTCCCCTCTTCTCCATGTCTCTTCTACATCAACATGTGTCCCCTCTTCTTCATGTCTCTTCTACATCAACATGTGTCCCCTCTTCTCCATGTCTCTTCTACATCAACATGTGTCCCCTCTTCTTCATGTCTCTTCTACATCAACATGTGTCCCCTCTTCTTCATGTCTCTTCTACATCAACATGTGTCCCCTCTTCTTCATGTCTCTTCTACATCAACATGTGTCCCCTCTTCTCCATGTCTCTTCTACATCAACATGTGTCCCCTCTTCTTCATGTCTCTTCTACATCAACATGTGTCCCCTCTTCTCCATGTCTCTTCTACATCAACATGTGTCCCCTCTTCTTCACGTCTCTTCTACATCAACATGTGTCCCCTCTTCTTCATGTCTCTTCTACATCAACATGTGTCCCCTCTTCTTCATGTCTCTTCTACATCAACATGTGTCCCCTCTTCTTCATGTCTCTTCTACATCAACATGTGTCCCCTCTGTGGAAAGAGACTCTGAAAGTTTCAGGAACAAAGATTTTCGCACTTTTTGATCCATTTCTATAAAAACCTGTCTGAAAATGAGCTGATCAGATTTTGGCCACTTCATGATGTCATAAAGATGTTTTGGCTTGTGAAACCATTAGCCAATCAGCAACCAAGGTGATTCTAGTTCATTTAAATCTTATTGCATGTCCCCTATCAAACTAATTTAGCTGAACTTCAGATGCAAACACATTTATCTCCTGAGGCTGCAGACCCCAGCCTCAACACTATAAATATCCTACACAACAGCTGGACTCACAACACTATTAAGCGTATTAAATCCACCGAAGAATCATCCCACAGGCCATACGTCTATTAAACACCTGAACTTTTTAAAGAACATCCATAAACATTCAGTCGTTTGCATTTTGCAAATTATGTATCTAATATATCATTCCATGTACTTGTATATAGACTCTTCTTGCACATTTCTATTTACTTGCACATACAACACATTCTCTTGCACTAGTTTATCTGTTTTATGTCATATATATATATATATATATATATATATATATATATATATATATATATATATATATATATATATATATATATATATATTCACGTTGCACTGTTGGAGGAGCCTGTGACCTAAGTTTTTCATTGCCATATCTACACTGTAGCGAATAGTTTAAAGAGTACATTTTAAAGGTCACCTATCAGGCTATTTATAGGCAATAGCATAGGTCTCTCAGATATATAAAAATATATAAAAAACATGTCTCTGAAGTGTTTTGCTCAAAATACCAAACAGATCATTCTAGCCACGCCTCACATCCCTCTATTTCACTTCCTGTTTCAAAAGTGCTGATTTGGGGATAAAGCTTTAAAGAGGAGGGGTCTGAGCTCATGCGGGACCCGGCAGCTACTGTCTAAACTAAATGCTGCCGTGATGAAACGCCATATCATGGATTATCAAGGATCTGAAACAGTCTGGAGCTCAAAGGCTTTCTCTCTTGCCGGTTATACCACAAGGTGAGTTCCTTTTTACTTCCTGCTTCTTCACACACATGCTCTCCAGTACAGGTTAGCTCTGAGTGTTAGCGATGCTAATGTAAACACCGACCATATTACGTCCAAAACAGTCGGGCATTGTTTCTGATAGCAACGTTTCTGATTGGGCCGTGGGTCCACATTTCAGATATTACGTCATATCGGACGCAAATCTGGATCAGCTCCGTTGTTCCCCGTTTTTAGAGATTTGGGTACGGAGGAAAAGAGAGAGGGTTTTATTTTCTGACGCTGCGTGAGTTCCCTGACTCACCGGGGACACATGGTGATGTAGAGAAGACATCAACAAGTGCATTTTGCATGATAGGTCCCCTTTAATGCAGAAATGTCATACAATGTCATTTTGAGCCTCTTAAATATTAAGATTTGCTTTATTTTTAAGCTTTAACGTAATATTTAAGTGAATATTTAGAGTTTTGGACAATAAAGCCTAAAACTTGAAACCAGGTGTCAAGGGTTTAAATTGGGCAAATGTTAAATGTTATGCATAAAGCAAAACACGGAATACTGCCAGAAAATATACGAAACTAATTTGTCTTTGCCGAGGGATTTAAAGGGCTGTAAGAATATGTTGACGTTTAAGAAAATGTGTAAAGAAAGCGTAATCAGACCGTATGAAGTTGACTTCAACTGTGACTGAAAGAATATTGCTTTTAAATAAGATTTTCTTCTACCTGCTCCTTTCCACCATGCGCTATAAAAAAAACTATAAAAAAAACTGTAAAAGTGTAATTTTCTTGTTTTAAAATAACTACCATGTGTGGAATAAACAAACCCATAAACAAATAAATAATAATAAAAACCTTCTGGACATAGACATTGTCATTTCACAATTAAAATGTGGGTGGGAAATACAATAATAAAAAAGGACTGTCTCTATATCTGTTTGTGGACATGATGCAGACACAAGAGGAGACCGCCTGAGCCTCTGACCCATGGATGTATAATAAGAACTGGATACAGCGTGGGAGGCGGGGTCTCCTTCTTTCCTATGGGAGCTGCTCATTGTCGCATGAGGACAAAATGGCCGAACTTTTGAGAGAGCGAAACGTCACAGATTACCCATCATGCCTGGCTTTCAGAGCAGAAGAACCCGTATGTGCGCTCACAGAGCATGCGCCCCTTAAGCCCCGCCCCCGGAGCTCCCACTCTCGGCTCTGTAGAATGAATGGAGAGAGAAAATAAATCTAGATTCGGCTTTTAGTGCATTTTACAACTTTAAGGACCTAATGATTCTAATAAGGGCTATAAAATACTTCATACTGGGTAGTTTATTTAGTTTAAAAAAAAGTATCCGCTGATTTACAGACGTCTCTTTCCCCATGTTAGTCAATGGGGGGCCCAGTGACGTCACGGACTGATACGGGAGCTGTAGTACCGCCGTTTGGACACAACGAATATTTTCATCCGGCGCACGTCCTGGGGGCTTGCTCTGACCTTGTACTGGATGAGGGGCGTGTTTCTCTTGTTTTCCTAAGATACTGTTGTGATTGGCTGTGAATAAGAGGATATGAAGGACAGACCATCTATTTCTATTTATAAAGAAAGGGGCCAGAAATATCAGACGATTTTCTTATCCCTGCTCCTTTTCGGGTACGGTGTGTTTACAGAGACATGTTTTGTAAATAATTGTTATACATTAAGTTGTGCATACCATGAACGGAACAAATACAAATTAAATTAACCGAAAAACCAACTGTCAAAGCTTTAAATTGGGCAAATGTTAAACGTCAGCCGTCTAATAGTAGAAGCCTTCTGGACATAGACATTGTCATTTCACAATTAAAATGTGGGTGAAATACAGCAGCAATAAAAACAAAAGCTCTTGTCTATCTCTATATCTGTTTGTGGACATGATGTAGACTTAAGAATAGAATAGTATATATCTTTATTGTCATCATACAAAGTACAACGACATTTCCTTGGCAACTCTGACTGCAGTAAAAAGAGTGGTAAAAGCAGAGGTAGTAGCGATGACAGTGCAACGAGATACAATTCAATGTGCATATTTACACAGTCTAAAAACTTTAATGTACAAAACTGTATAAATGTAGTGTATTTTCTAACTGTGTGTTCTAAGAAAGGGTTATAGTAATACGTATAAGCAGACCCCCCTGAGCCTCTGACCTTGTACTGGATGAGCGGCTGCTGTCCACAGAGGAACTCCAGGCAGTGGCTGACCCTCAGGACGTGCTGCCCCCTCCACGCCTCCTCCTCCGGCCCGTGGGTGGTCAGCCACTTCCTCACCGCCAGCTCGATGAGCTCCGGGGGGGTGCAGGAGGACGACACTTTGAGACTGGCCGAGTCCTGCAACACAGGAGAGGAAGGACACACACACAGAGATCAGTTTGGGGGTTTGAGAGCGCTTAAATGTTATATTATTCAAAGGTTTTATTGTCACATGCACAATAGTTAGTAGTTGTGGCAATGGAAATATTAAGCCCTAGGCTCCTCAAACAATGCAACATAAATATACACATATATGACATTAAACAATAAGAATAGTGCAAGTGGCCACTTTGCAAAGAAATGCAGAAGACGTAAATTATATGCATGTAAAAGAGAAGATAAGAAATATATCAAATCAAGTTTTATTTATATAGCACATTTAAAAAACGATTTTCGGTCGAGTCAAAGTGCTGTACATGTAATAAAAACACGTTGCTACAATCACAATAAAAGACATTAATTTACAACAGAAATATAAAAAAAAAAAAACACAGGGAAATGTCAGGTGTCGTGCTCCACTCTGACTAAAAGGCCAGGGAGAAGAAGTGAGTCTTTAGTGAGGATTTAAAAACCCCTGGGGTCTGGGCCGACCTCACATGGAGGGGCAGAGTGTTCCAGAGCCCGTGGCCAGCTGCTGCGAAGGCTCGGTGCCCTCGGGTTTTGAGCCTGGTCTTGGGCACTACCAGCAGCGGCCCGTCCACGCAGCGGCCCGTCCACACAGCGGCGTGCGTTGAAAGCTTCACCATTCACTTTGAATGGGGTGACGTCACTTTTCGTCGAACTGCATTGTGGGAAAGCGACGCGGAGCTTTGCTGGCGTGGCTCGCGGCAAAAGTTGAGCAATGTTCAACTTTTGAAGCCTCGGCAGAAGCGTCAGCCAATCGAATCATATGCCAGTATAAGCTCTAGCCAATCAAACCGCTGCTTGTGTGTCAGGGGCGGGAGATTCATGTGATTGGTTGTTGGTCGAGTTTCAGACACGCCCGCCGGCTAGCTTCAACGCACACCGCTGTGTGGACGGGCCGCTAAAGCTCTGGCTGGGGTGTAGCGATGGAGGAGTTCGGCTATATAGGCCCATTTAAGGCTTTGAAAACAAATCAAAGAAGTTTAAAATCAATTCAGAACCGAATTGGAAGCCAGTGCAGTGAGGCCAGAATTGGGGTGATGTGGTCACGCTTTTTGTGGCCAGTCAGAAGACGTGCCGCTGCGTTTTGGATGAGCTTCTAATTGAGACCTGGTCCATACCCACGTATAGAGCAATAGTCCAGTCTCGAAGGTAACAAAGGCATTCATAACCCTTTCTAGGTCTTTAAAAGATAAATACGACTTGGTTTCGGCCAATAGTCTTATTTAAAAAAATAATTTAATTTAATATATGAGCTGTTGACGGCTGTTGTGCAGTTTGCAGATAATCTCAAACTCTGACCGTTGTTACTTAATGTTTGTTCCTATAATGGAGGCCGTGCTGCTGGATTAGGTAAATAAGTAAAGAGGAATGTTAAATAAAACTACAGAGAAAAGTTAATTGACCAGTTTTGGTTTAGTAAAAGTTGTAGTTCCGACACTCGCATATGTTCATGAGCGACAGACACAAGCGACGAATTAAGAAAACTTGCAATATTTTATAGAACAATTGTGGAAATTGTTGTTTTGAGCCTTTTAATTATGGAGATATCCTGCTTTTCTGGGTTTTAAATGAAATTAAAGTGAAAATATTTGGGTTTTAGACTGACATTTGAAGACATCTTCTTGGATTTTGAGATAAGGAAGGACATTTTTCACCTTTTTTCAACAATTTCTAGACAAAACGATTGATCATAAATCGGAAAAGCATTTGATATATGAAAATTGTGAGTTGCAGCACAGATGTTAAGAAAGCGCATGGTAGTAGATGAGATAAATGGAGAAACGGGAAGAAAAAAACACCTAATTAATAACTGATTCGGGTCCCAATTGACAGATTACTAACACCTCAATAGAAAGCCTCCTTGTTTAAGAACTGAGTCACTGAGTTCATGCACAAGTGATCATTCGGCCATATGTGCGTCTGTGGCTGAATGAAATCACGTGTGCACTGAAACGAGAGAGCATCACAGACTGCATATATAAAGGTTGAGTGTGCACACGTCTCCAATGTCAGTCAGAAATGTCCCGCTGAGGCTTCACACTATGTATAGCTCAGCACTGACCCACTACCTAACATCACATTGTAATTCCTGGAAGTTTAATATACATGTCATTCATAAAGAACTAACACAAAATGGTTGCCGCTACATTAGGGAGCATCTATTAAACAAATGGCACTAAAATATCCTGTGGGTATTTAAGCTTTTTACATTTTTGAACACGATTGACATATTTCGACAGCATTATATTGTATGCTTTACCGGCTTTGACTCAACTGTCTTACTACTGTACGCATACTTCCTTCAGACATGACATTTTGTGTCAAGTGCAGAAGGAAACATCCATTAAACTCAGTGTGCTGCTCTGTGATGCTAGTTCAAGCCAGATACATGAGGTGCATCTCACTTCGGTTAAATGGATTCCTTGCGTCCCTCACTTGCGTCGTTGACTAGTCCCTCCCACTAGGGAAGCATGGAGGGACGCAAGGAAACCACGAGAAGCAGGGAAATGAGTTTTAAGAGCAATGGGACGTCCTTTCCTCCGGAGCACAGCTGATCGTCTGACAGCAGCCAGATCAGTGCATGCGCTGTATCGTCCAATCAGTGAGCGATACACAGTAAGGGGGCGGGGCGAGTGTCTGAGGATTTCACCGAAGGATGGTCTGGTAGTTCCTCCATTATCGCTCCTCGATCCTCTGGCAAAAATAAAGCCACTGGGACGGTACTCAAGATGGCGCAGACGAATCAACTTCCGGTGATACCGAGGCGCGAGGAAATGAAAAATAACCGAAGTGAGACGCACCCTTGGCATCTCATCTTGGGTGCAAGGTCATCAATGTTTGGGCTCAGGCTCTGAGCTGAGGAGACCCCCAGGATGGAGTGAAGGTGTGCGTGCAATATACCGGCGGGCGAGATCTAATAATTACAAATTATCCTGCGGGCCGAAATTAAATCCACCGAGGCCTGATTTGGCCCCCGGGCCTTGAGTTTGACACATGTGCTCTAGAAACATCACTGTTGAGCCCTCAGCCTTTAAATCAGAGTATACACCTAAACCTCCGTCTGTGAGACCTGACAAGACCTCTGCCTGGAATCAGAAGACAGGCTTTTCATTATCATGTTAATCATTATTACACTGTTAGTAGAGCTAGCGGTGGCTGCAAAGGATTGTTTACGACTCATAACGTGTGCAATAACTCCCAAAGTTTAAATGTTCTGAACATTTTTCATCTGCAACGACACAATATTGATATGTACATATTCACTGCTTTGCGTTTATCTTCTTGTATTATCTTTGATTTACTTCTAATTCATGTGCAATGTCTTTTTATACATGCTGCTGTGGTGAAAAACAAATCTCAAATTGGGATCAATAAAGTTTATCTTATTTGTATATTAAAAAATGGGTTAATCAGTTGGACTTTGAGAGACTTGGAAGAACATTTCCCGGACTAAACGATTAGTCTTCAGAATAATTGGCTTATTATTGGATTTTTCCACGATGATGGTTTTAAAGACCTTCAAAGCTATATTTAAAGCCCTCAATTAAAACTTATAATATGACATGTGGTGCAGCTAAATGCTCACACTGCACCTTGGTCATATCTGCGTTGGAACAATAAATCACACCTGCACACTTCCTGTCTGTAGTTTCTCATTGTGTCTGACCTCCCAAACAAGACTTCCTGCCAAAGTCCACCTGAGCGCAGTGGCACAGATGGCCTGTCTTTGTGTACAGTGTGTGTGTGTGTGTGTGTGTGTGATGTTGATCAAAGCTGATATACACAGGTCTGCAGGGACACAACCATCTGTTTTATAATTAAATACTTTTATAACAGACGGAGACAGATGGATGGAGACGGTCGCAGAGTTTAAAGAAGGAAAGGAGAGTTGGTTTTAATCAGTGTGAGGGTCCCCTGAGCCGCCATGCTAATGTGTGTGTGGCATCATTTCTCGGATGGTTTTTGACCCACTTAAGTGTTGTCACATGACCATTTTGGAGCTGCCAACTGTGAGCAGAAGAAAGAGGCTGAGCTGCAGAGCACGGAGGAGTCACAGGGATCATTTTACTCAAACAAGGTCATTGTGTACCCAGATGTGCTGTTGTGAGTACAGGTTTATCAATGAAGGGGGTTTGGGTCAATTAGGACAATTATGGCCAAGATAAATACAAGAAAAGGACAAATAATTAGCCAGTATTCTTAGTAGGGATGTCACAAAATCACCCCCTGTCTGAAACCAGATCCCAGTCTGCTCTGATTGGTTAGCTGGTTGCGTGTGGTACAGTGTTTGTGTGTGTGTGTGTGTGTGTGTGTGTGTGTGTGTGTGTGTGTACTTTTAATACTTGTAAATAAAACATTTGGCCCGTCATTTCATTTCCTCATTGTAGCGACCAGAGAGGGGGGGGGGGATATATATCCAAATTCTGAAATTGTATATATTTATATAAATATATGTGTGTGTGTGTGTGTCCGCATCTGTAGCCTGTTATCGTCTCATACCGCACTGTGAAAGAGTCAAAGTAAATATAGAAGTGGTCATGAACACATCTGTCCATCAGACAGAGGCTGCTGTGCCTCCCGTCATCATTAATGGACGTCTCTTTAAAATGACCGCTCAGAGGAGAGGAGTTCTCATTTCTCTAACCGCCTGCTGCTTCCTCTCCTCTCTCCTCGGTTCCCCTCCTCGGCTCCTCCACTCACATCTCCTGTGGGCGGGACTAAGTCTCGAGGATAGGAGTTGAGGAGGGGAGTTAGAGAAATGAGAAAGGCCCAATGTGTAGAAGCATGAGTGTGTATTTTATATCTACTCCATGCATGTTTCAAGTCTTTTACTGGTAACTGTATTCTGTGTGATATCAATGTTGTACTATGTCTTGTCTTTTTATGCTAACGCAAACCTTTCCCAAATTGGGATCAATACAGTACTTCTTATCTTATCGTCCAACACGTGCAGCTCCTCACCTGAGACTGGTCCAGGTGGATGATGATCTTCAGGTCCACGGGCTCAGTGATGGCCGCCGCCCCAGCAGGGGGCTCCAGCTGGGGGGAGAAGCAGGCCTGCAGCCACTCATTGCAGCTCATCATCTGAACCTGCTGCATGCGCTCCTCACTGAGGCGGAACATCTTGCTGCGGAAGTCCTTCACCTCCTGGTCGTTCATGGCATCCAGCTCATGGAGTCCTACGGGTGGAGAGGAAAGGACATTGTTCAATTATATGTATCATGTTACATATAATATAACATATAAACTTTTTCACCAATGATTTTCCATGACCTTTACCTAATATTCCATGACCAAAGAAATGACTCTCAGCGGTACCACTGAAAATGGTTTATTTTAAAATGGAACAGGAAAATAAGGTCTGAAACATGTTGTTCCTATCTGACACAAATAGCTTACTAGCTTCCACACGCTAAAGCAACTCAAATCTCTCACCAGCAAAACACCTCGTCAGTTAAATGCCATTTTAAGTTTCATTACTATACGATACAGTATTTATTATCATTATAGTATTACTATTTCGGCGATTAGATAAAATATAAATTATATTTGATGCAACTTTAGTTACATTTCCATGACTTTTCCAAAACTTTGGGAAAAATATCGTTTTCCAAAACTTTTCCAGGGCCTGGAATTAGCATTTTGAATTTCCATGACTTTTCCAGGTTCTTAATGACCGTAAGAACCCTGTTTATAACTAATGCTGTTGATGTTTTGTGATTTTAAGGGTGTGTCTATTATCATCTGGCCCACACATTAGCAATGTTGGCTGAAACGGTATTTCGATCTCTCTGTCTGTACACACAAACCGAAAGATTGACAATAAAGTTGACTTTGATTTACTGTTTTGTGTGACAGTTGATCAATGGGGACTGTCCACGACACCATACACACAAACTAAACTCTAAAATGGAGTAACCGTCACTAAATGTTATCCAGCCTAGGACAGCCTCTCCTCATTGAGTAGATGCCTGTTTACTTCTGCGTATTGATACTCTAAAAAGAAAATAGTTCCCACATCAAACCGCTAAGAACAAGTCTGTGGAGATTCTTGAGTAACCAGGTCAAGATCTTTTGAAAGAATTATGTGAATTTCTTGACCTTTTCTTAAAGGTGGGTTAATTTTGGAGAAACCAGCCCGAGTGCGCTAGAATTTGAAAATACACAACTGAAAAAAATCTGCCCCTTCCTTCAGACTTCCTCACAGAGCCCCTCCTCCAACACACACGAACGCGCACATGACCAATGAGGGCACGAGATAAGTTTGTGCACAGATGGAAGGCTGGCAGGCAGGTAGGCCATCCAGTTACTTTAGCCGGCTCAGATGATTGGTCGTGCTTTTTACAGCGCCACGGCTTCCACAGATGATATTTTTTTAAGGTATTTGTTGTCAAAGCATTTCAGATATTCATTGCTATCGGGATGTTAAGAGCATTCCATGGAATATAACAAGTGTATCTCGAGCCGGTTTCTCAAACTTACCTACCCCACCTTTAAGCTTACATTTTATTTCAGGCTTCTAACCACAACGCGTTCAAAGGAACATTTACTTGGAAAGGAGGGAACTGGAAGCGATTTAAGACTCGTTTCTGCACTACTCTAAGAGTTATTTATTTAAGGTAAGGTCAGGTTAAGGTCCATACGGTCTGAAACTGATCAACTGGCAATGTATAAATGTACTGCCCTGATAACTCTGACAATAAGTCTGAGAAATCCATATCGGAAAGATTTTGGAAACAGAGACACAAAGTGTTTCTGAAGTGAAGTACCTACCCCACCTTTAACTGTTTTATTAAATATTGCAGAGGCTTATGAAACGCCCCGCTGTGACTCAGAGAGCAACACTTGAGGAGTGACCTCATTTTCAAATGCCACTGGCCTGAAGTACACATGTTATAATATGATTTTCCAACACTGTTGTGAATTAAGTGACAAGAAAAAAGATTTTCTGGAAAGAGACAATGTAGTTCAGTTTTTCAAATGTATTTATTTTGGCACTTTGAGCACCAACCATCAGGTCAGTGTCTTTAAAAAGCGAGGCATCTCTGAGATAAATACCATGAACACTCGACAACGTACATCAAAACAGTCTATATTAATATATAACACTTGAATTAAGAGGAACTACTGCGCAGTAGTGCATCATGAACACAAAAACATCAACACATGCAAAATAATCAGGAAGCTCAGGATGAGGCATGTTTTTCAAAATAAAAGTACCAGAGTTACGGGGTGTTTCTCAATGTCAAGGAAGGATGCTCCAGAGCCACTATTTCAAGGAAGTTACGTCATCGAGTCCCGCCGAAGGACTGTTCCAATGTTCAGGCTCCTTGGAATTCTACCGAGGCCGGCGTCCTTCGTAGCGAGAAATTTCGAGGCTGCACATGTGTATCCTCCGCGGTCTTAAAATCCTCACAATGCTTTGCGCACGGACCAATTTCCCCAAATCTGTGGCGGGGCCTCGCATATGACACACACACCTGCACACTTGCTCGCCTGTTCCACTCGTCGTTTTCCGAATGCCAGGAAGGATTCTTGCCTCGCTTCTGAAGGAAGTGACTCGGAAGACATGTCCTACCAAGGAAGCGTCCTCGACATTGAGAAACACCCACGGTATCCCTCTAGAGGAAGCTCAAGAAGAGGCATGTTTAAAAAATGAAAGCCCCAGAAAGTAAGTATTGTTACAGGAAGCTCACCAAAAGGCGTGTGTTTAAAAAATAAAAGCCACATAGAGTGACTGAATTAAAAAAAAGGTACTCACTAAAACCATCTTTAAATCATATACAGCCCAACACGTAAGTGGAAAATATGTTTTTTATTTTAGGATGAACTGTCCCTTCAAAACAAGTCAAGATCCTAATGTATCGGTGAACACAGAGCCCTTGCAGTTTAAAGAGCTGTCCAGTAGAAAGCCGCTTAGTGAAGGGTAACATGAATGAATGCAGGAGCTTTAGCAGTCATTACAAATGCAAACACCTGTGCTACACTCAGCGCCACACTCACCGAGTGGCTCTGAATGTGTAGAAGGGATTCAGGGCCACTCACCTAGTGGCTTTGAATGTGTAGAAGGGATTAAAGGCTGCAGACTCTCAAGGGATTAAAGCCTCTTGATTTTAAAACAGCTGTGTGTCTCGCTCCCTGTGGATGTGTTGTGTGTTTATCAAAAGGGTCTCTTTGGTAGTGAAGACAACATGTTGACATTTCGTGCCATTTAACATTCATATGACCCTGAGCTCTGGATCACATTATCTACAGTGTGTGTGTGTGTGTGTACACCTGTTGAGAGTGTACTCGTGTGTCACCTCAAGAGGTTAGGTGTGTGTGTATGTTTATATGTATGTGTGTGTATGTGTGTGACTGTACTTCTGTAGTGAGAGTGTGTAATCGTCACCTCACTAGGTTGTGTATGTGTGTGTGTGTATGTGTGTGTGTGTATGTGTGTGTGTGACTGTACTTTTGTAGTGAGAATGTGTAATTGTCACCTCACAAGGTTGTGTGTGTGTGTGTATGTGTGTGTGTATGTGTGTGACTGTACTTCTGTAGTGAGAGTGTGTAATCGTCACCTCACAAGATTGTGTGTGTGTGTGTGTGTGTGTGTGTGACTGTACTTCTGTAGTGAGAGTGTGTAATCGTCACCTCACGAGGTTGTGTGTGTATGTGTGTGTGTGTGTGTGTGACTGTACTTCTGTAGTGAGAGTGTGTAATCGTCACCTCACGAGGTTGTGTGTGTATGTGTGTGTGTGTGTGTGTGACTGTACTTCTGTAGTGAGAGTGTGTAATTGTCACCTCACAAGGTTGTGTGTGTGTGTGTGTGTGTGTGTGTGTGTGTGTGTGTGTGTGGGGTTCCTTTTGAAAACACCACTTTACGCGGACAGAGGCCTTTAAAGGGATCATGTCAGACCAAAGTGGAGCCAGGAGGAAGAATATCAATATCGTCTGAGTCTCTTTCAATTAGCCTCAGAGCCGCTTCCCTCCCTCTTCAACTATCTGACTCTGCAGAGGTCTGATGTGACCCGAGGTGTCCCAGCATCCTGGATATCTGGGGTCAGAAGAGGGGGGAATGTGTCCGTTTGTTGCTACATAACATGGTGATACAGATAGTGGTGCATGCATGTATCATACTTCAGAGCAAGTACTTATTATGCGTTCTTATTCTTTGGTATGTGTGCTCAGGATGAGGCATGTTTTTCAAAATAAAAGCACCACAGTTACGGTATCCTGTAAGGAAGTTCACGAGAGGATAGATTTTCAAATAAAAGCCCCAGAACGTTAAACATTTGAACAGAAAGCTCACGAAGAAGCATGTATTTCAAAATAAAAAGCCCCATATAGTAACTGTATCATAAAGGGAAGCTCAGAGCGAAGATTGTTTTTCAGAATAAGAGCCCCAGAAAGTTCCTTGTTATATCAAATACTATTGCTTTTCAAACGTCAGAGAATAAAGGAAAGCAACACATCTTCACATTTCAGAAGGTGGAGCACATTTAGAGCATGTTTCAATTTAAAATGTAAAAGTTATTTTCTTTAAATAAACTAATCTTCTCTGCAGCTCTTACTCGTTTTAAATCCAGGCTGAGGAGCTTTCTTCTTGCAGCTGCCTTCTATTAAATCAAATAACTATCCATACTTTACAATGCACTTTCCCTCTTGTTTCTTATCCCAGTCTTTAGCTTGCTTTAATTGTATTTACTTTGCTTTTTAATTGGCTTCGTGTTCAAATGAGCTATATAAATAAACTTGCCTTGCAGCTATAATAAGGACTGGGTTACATGATACGCAGTCTAACTTAAGATCTTCAGAGTCCAGTATGTTCTCCTCTTACACTCAAACACATGGGGGAAAAAAGGATTTCTACAAATGTTGAATCAGCTCAGCTCAGCGGGGCTTTCCCACTGATGGACCCAGTAGAGATAATACAAAGTGACAGGGGATAGAAGACATGTCAGAGGCACGTCCAGTCGATGCTCACGCCTCTCAGTCAGAGAGCCGCTGACAGCAGCCAGCTGCAGATGGACCAAGGCTTTTTTTTTTTTTAAGTTCCTGGAGAATGTGCTGAGTAGCAGAGAAACTCAGGAGGAGGCGCTCACGGCTTGTTTCGGTGTGTGGGGAAAGATTTACTGCCTCACTTACCAACTGCTAAGTGCCTTTTTTATTGGGAATGTCAAACCGGGACAATAGACGAATCAATCGGGGGGGGGGGTAATGTGTGTGAGAGCTCCTGTGATATAATGCTACTTTGAGTTAAAGGGAAAGTCTTAAAGGTGATGCACGGGGAGGAAATGTGGAGCATCTGTACGGAGAATAATGAAGATGAAGGAGAACTGCATGTGATGTCTAACACGCTGAAGGTTTGAACACAATCACTCACGTTCTATGGCAGCATCCATCCTGACAAACTGTCCTCAGGTCTGCTGATTGAACAGAGTTTTAGCCTCGTCATGAACGTTTAACACAGAGGTGATAGATGGAGATGAAGATGGATATCAAAGGTGTTCCTATCTTCCTGGTGTGATCTAAAGTCTGTGATTCCTATATTATGAAAAGGAGATTCTAATATAGAAAATCTGCCCAAAGTCTGATGTTTTAATATCTAAATGTTGGTTTGTATTAGGGCCGTCACTCGATTCAAATAATCGCACATTTCTTACCTGATCTAAGTGTACCTTAAAGGGATATTTGTTCAACATGGTAGTGGATGAATAGGACGGCTTTATACAAAATGTATGTTTATTATTATTGCAACTATCCAAAACAAAGTAAGTTAATTTAATAATTCATCAGGTAATCGGCCTGCAAGCTGGAGCCACAAGCTAAGTGCATTTACATACAATCTTGAGGTACTTAGACTTTACCTGAATATATTAAATTCATGCTATTTTATACTTCTTCTCCACTACATATGAGAACCCAATATTGTACCTTTTCTACTCCTACATTCATCTGACAGATTTAGTAACTTTACAGATTCAGATTGTTAGCCAATACGTAATCTGCTAATCATTAAACATTGACTCATAAAAATACAGGTTAAGACATCCAGCAACTTGTTATTATTGCGCTAACTTTGACAGCTCTCGTTTAGTAACAGGTTGCTCTTTCTTGGAAATGATTCCTTACCCGCAGAGGTGGGAAGTAGTGGAGTACAAATACTTCATTACTGTACTTAAGTACATTTTTCTGGTATCAGTACTTTACTCCACTATTTATCTTTCTGACGACTTTTTACTTCTCACATATTGAACCCAAATACCTGTACTTTCTACTTCTTACATGTTGAACTCAAATACCTGTACTTTCTACTTCTTACATGTTGAACCCAAATACCTGTACTTTCTACTTCTTACATGTTGAACTCAAATACCTGTACTTTCTACTTCTTACATGTTGAACTCAAATACCTGTACTTTCTACTTCTTACATGTTGAACCCAAATACCTGTACTTTCTACTTCTTACATGTTGAACTCAAATACCTGTACTTTCTACTTCTTACATGTTGAACTCAAATACCTGTACTTTCTACTTCTTACATGTTGAACCCAAATACCTGTACTTTCTACTTCTTACATGTTGAACTCAAATACCTGAACTTTCTACTTCTTACATGTTGATCTCAAATACTTGTACTTTCTACTTCTTACATGTTGAACCCAAATACCTGTACTTTCTACTTCTTACATGTTGAACACAAATACCTGTACTTTCTACTTCTTACATGTTGAACTCAAATACCTGTACTTTCTACTTCTTACACTTTGAACTCAAATACCTGTACTTTCTACTTCTCTCATTTCCCAAACAGCTGGTTCCTTTAGTCTGAATGTGTGTTTGATGCGTGATCATTATTCTTTAGAGTCATTGCGTGCCTATTGATTTGAACACGATCCGTGTATCCATCATTTCCTGGTCTTCTCTAAAGAAGAGGGACCAATGGAAACGTTGTCATGTTGCCGTTGTTCAGCATGGAAACATTCATTAGCTAACAATGACATTATTGTTCTATTCATATAAAGGGAGGTCAGGTACTCTTTAAAACAGCTGCTCGTTATGGGTACTTTTTACTGAAGTACATTTCAAAGCCTCTTTACTTGAGTAAAGAAGTTTAGTCAGTACTTCTACTTTCAACACAGTATTTTGAAACACGAGTATCTGTACTTCTACTCGAGTAAAGGATGTGTGTACTTTTGCCTTCTCTGCTTACCCTTGCCGATGAGAACGCCGATCTTGGAGTCCAGTAGTGTCTCCGCTCGGCCACAGTTGCGCGTCACCAGCTTGAGGACCGGCAGGAAGGGCCGGACGTCGCAGAGCCGGCGAGTTTCGTCCTCCAGCTCCTCGTGCACCGCCGCCTGGTTCACGCACTCGAACATGTGGCTCTCCATCTCGCCCAACGAGGGAAACAGAGGGAACGACTGAGCCTGCTTCCATAAGAGCTGCAAGACGAAGGCCAATTAGTAAGAAAATCAAAATGACTCATGATTATTTTTCAGTATTCTCATTGTGAGAATATTTAGTGTCGATCCTATACATTTGTAAAGGTAAAGCATCAATGGTCAATATAACGTTACAATAACGATGGAGGAATTTGGTCACAAATATTGTAATTATTCTCTTCATATCACCCAGCCCTTAGTCAGAGAGGACGTATTATCCTACTGTGACATGTCTCCACGCTTTAATGTTCAAAAAGCTCATTATTTTTTGTCTGTGCTGCAGCACCTCTTTTCACCCTCTGTCTGAAACCAGAGGCCAGTCTGCTCTGATTGGTTAGCTGGCCGGCTCTGTTGCGATTGGACAACCGCTTAGAGATGTCCCACCCCTTACCCCGTACAATGTGTAGGAGTGCTACCCAATAGAAGTGCAAGTGTTACATAGTGATGTCACTATGTTACAGAAGTAAACAAAGGAGTCCAATGGAGGCCTAGTTCCTGTGCCGCTGTATCCCTGTTGCTACAAGGTCTTTCATTGAACAATTTTACTTCCCCCAAGGATTAATAAAGTCTTTTTGATTGATGACACACTTAAGGAAAGGGAAAACCCACTGAAAGCACAACAGGGCCTCTTTAACCCATGAGTAGTGAATTACAGGTTAGCCAAAACAGATACCTTATACCTAACAAGAACATAAACGGCGTAAAGATGTAATATATTGACGAAAGTGTAGGTTTCAGACCTGACTCACAGCACCATGACACAGCTGCTGTGTGAGCCAATCAGGAAGTGACTATCATGAATCACTGACCCAGCGATCACAGGGCTGGAGTCAGGTTCACTTGTTTGTCTGAGGTTTAGCTGCAGTGTTCTGGAAAAAAGGACACATTTGCCCTCCAAACAAATATCTCCTTCTCCAGGAAACCTTGTGATTCTGTGTTATCGCAGCACAGAAGTGAATTACCCGACAAACCTGCTTGTGATGTAGAATAGAATTGGGAGGGATGAGACCCTCTGTAATGGTCACACATGCAGAGCACACAGTGACATGTGTTCTCTGCTTTTAACCCATCCTAGCACCAGGAGTCTAGTGCTAGGAGCAGTGGGCAGCTAGTGTACAGCGCACGGGAAGCAATGGGAGTGAGGGGGGAAGGGGGGTTGCTCAAGGACACCACGGCAGGGCAGGAGGTGAACTGGGACCTCTCCAAGAAGCAGTCCACACTCTATATTTTAGGTCTGGTCGGGGACTTGAACCGGCGACCCTACGGCTCCCAGTCCAAGCCCCTACTGACTGCTCTCAGACGTTAAAAGCCCTCTTGACTGAACACTAATGTGGATTTATCAATGATAACTGTCAGTTACACTAAAACCTTTCCGGGGGGAAACGGGTCGTAATTAGCGTGAATGAAAAACAGTCATTCATAAAGTCGCCCTCCTTGGATTTGTGATGATAATTGAAAAACGACATCCCGCTGTTGGAGGGGCAAAGGAGTCTGGTGGGATTATTTTCGGAGTATTGAAGATCGTTTCTCTGACATCGGCGGTGCCTGCGACAGGACAACACGGAGCGTGCGCGATTTGGACGTGATGAGCACCAGAGCCTCGCAGCGGAGAAACTGAGGCTCCGTGGTAACATGAAGGATCCCAAACAGTCGGCGCTTTAAGAGAGCCGAGCCAAATGATCCGGCTCACTAACGTAAAAAGACAGTATCTATAAGGGACGGCTCAAGTCAAAATTCAAGCACCCCCCGGCTCTCGGGGTGGACGCCCTCTCAGCCCAGGTCTGGCAGAAACACACATACATTTATAAAAAGGCCTGAACATCAGCAGAGACCTCATCCTATACTTCCACGAAGAGCGAAACAACATTATTTCTAAGTATCTGTCGGCCAAGTGACTAGTTTCGTTGTTATTAAGAACAGCATCCTCAGGCTTTCTTTAATAGTTCCTGTGTGGGGAAGACATGTTTGTGCAGTGAATAAATGCAGGTCATGTTTTCTTTCTACACCGAGTAACTGGGAAACAAATACCTTCCATTGTTGTGTGTATGACACGAGATATAAACTTAGTTTTTAAGGCCCTATTAAGGGGTTTTCCATTCCTGTAGTTTGTTTAATAGCTTTTTGAGCATCTAAATGGCCTGAAACGCCTCCATTGGACTCCTTTGTTTACTTCAACAACATAGTGACATCACTAAGTAACACTCTTCCATTGGCTATCGCTCCGACACATTGTATGTGATAGAGACGTCCCGCCCCCTTAGCCTAAGTGGTTGACCAATCACAACAGAGCCAGCCAGCTAAACCAATCAGAGCAGACTGGGCTCTGGTTTCAGACAGAGGGTGAAAAGAGGCAGGCAGTATGAGAGAAATAAAGAGCTTTTTGAACATGAAAGCATGGAGACAATATATAATGCTGATTTCTCCCGTTTAAAAAAAACAGGAAGTCTGTGCCGGGTTGAGTCGTGTCCTCAAAAAACTTTTGACTCATCAAGTGTGTGATTTCTGAACTCTGCTAAACTAAAGGAGCTGCAGTCATGCGTGACGTCATGAGATATTAATGTGCTGAAAATAATCACCAACAAAACACACAAAGCCAGCCACCTCCGACAAAACAGGCATTAGATAATGTGTGTGTGTGTGTGTGTGTGTGTGTGTGTGTGTGTGTGTGTGTGTGTGTGTGTGTGTGTGTGTGTGTGTGTGTGTGTGTGTGTGTGTGTGTGTGTGTGTGTGGGCTGTAGACTTGAGTTTTTTCGAATTAGTCAGGCCACGAGAATCTCCTTGAAGTAAAATTAAAGTGGATTTTATTAGAATGTATGTTTTCTCTGTTGTGTTGCAACGACCCAGATTTAAGGCATTTTACAGATTACACAAACTCAAGGAAACAATAGACAGTTTCTCTAGACTAAAACACATTTTCAAGGTTTTTGGTTTGTACTTTTATGATATTTCTTTAGTGTTTTCATGTCTGGTATTGTGTTGTTGCTCTGGCCCCTATGGGTGACTTTATTGGATTCCCACCTTGAGCCCTAAAACGTTTTATTTCTGCACGTTTTGAAACTTGTTTATAATAAAGTTTGTAATGGTCTCGTCTTGATGTTGCACTGGATAACACACAAGAGAGTTCCCCACAGTCTCTGCTATCTGCCCTCCTGCTTCAACTCACTCTGCTTTTCTGTAATAATATTGAATTAGTGGCGATAAAAAAAGGCCTTGCCTAAGTACCAACACGTGTAGAAAGCCCATTTTAGTCACCAGTTTGATGTGCTGGATGGTGGCCTCTCGTGGGACGTCCAGCTGGATGTAGATGCCGGTGGGCAGCAGGAAGTCCACAGAGATGTGGTCCAACGCGTGGCCGGCCAGCGGCGAGTGGGCCGCCCATATGTCCAGGAGGTCTGTCATTGCAGGAGGCATGGCAAGGGGCAGCAAACACCACCTCAACCATAAGGACCTGGAGGACAGAGCAGAGAGAGAGCTCACATTAACAAGTGTATAGAATACAAAATAAATACAAATAATAAATCATATCAATAAATATTAGGCATACCCTACAACAGGGGTGTCAAACTCAAGGCCCGGGGGCCAAATCCAGCCCGTGACTTTGTTTTCTGTGGCCCCACAAGAGCTTGCAAAATGATATGTTTATTATACGGTTACATGATTTACAGAAGCATGTTGCCCATAAACTGCATGTCCCACAATGCATCTCAAATGAGGCTTTTTTTCTTAGAATGGGGGGGGGGGGGGGTTTCAGTGATTGTTATCGCTGCAGCACTGAGTCCAGTAGGAGATGGGGGGGGGTTTGACTTGGGTTAGGGCCAGTGCTCAGAGGAATGCCCACTAAGCAAACGGAACAAAAGGTCAGCCTGCCCATCATCACACAAGCTGCTCCCCCAGCAACACCCACACACACACACACACACACACACACACACACGAAATACTCACTTAAGATGGATAATGCATGCGTAGAGAAAATACTTACGCACCAAATACTGCAGTGGTAATTATCACGTATACGAGGAGGGGGTTAGCTTTACACTGTTCTTCTCTACAGAGGTTTGTGTGCATGTAAATGGTCTGCAAAGGCTACAATCCCTGAGGGAGTTTCTCTCCCTCACACAAACACGAAGAAGAAGAAGAGGGGACACATGTTGATGTAGAAGAGACATGAAGAAGAGGGGACACATGTTGATGTAGAAGAGACATGAAGAAGAGGGGACACATGTTGATGTAGAAGAGACATGAAGAAGAGGGGACACATGTTGATGTAGAAGAGACATGAAGAAGAGGGGACACATGTTGATGTAGAAGAGACATGAAGAAGAGGGGACACATGTTGATGTAGAAGAGACATGAAGAAGAGGGGACACATGTTGATGTAGAAGAGACATGAAGAAGAGGGGACACATGTTGATGTAGAAGAGACATGAAGAAGAGGGGACACATGTTGATGTAGAAGAGACATGAAGAAGAGGGGACACATGTTGATGTAGAAGAGACATGGAGAAGAGGGGACACATGTTGATGTAGAAGAGACATGAAGAAGAGGGGACACATGTTGATGTGGAAGAGACATGAAGAAGAGGATTTTGCGTGACCTTTAAAACATGGAAACACGTCCCAGTCGAGGCGTAAAATACAAGAAAAAGAACCTGAGAACGAGCAGAAACTGGGCCTCTTTAAAATCCCCATGCCGAGTAAACCTGCAATCTAATGACGGATAACAAACGCACACATGTGGAGTCATAAACACACGCATGTTAACTGCAGTAAGTGGCTCCCAGCTGCCCACAGCCTGGTTTCCATTTGGGCTGGACCACAGCTGTGCCCTCACACCACTTCCACCTTCCTATTTCTCATTACCTTGGTCCTCAAGTGGCCGAGAAGCATTAACTCTTCCACTCGGCCGCAGGTCCATCTCCATTTCGCCCTCGATCCGCACATTAAAAATGACAGCCCTGATTGCCTCTAATGGGCTTTCCCCTCTACGGTAAGTGCTCGGCTTCCAGCAGATGAGACGCTGCAGGACGGCAATATCTGCATTAGGAGCCAGGATCTCAGACACAGACGAGAACTGGACACGAGACAGCATGCGTTTCTGCGTGCCGTTTAAATAATAATACATAACATGTACATAGTGCTCTGCCCAGTGCTCAAAGACGCTTTACAAGCAACTATGAGAAATAAATTACACATCTATTAGTGGAAGAAGTACTCAGATCTTTCACTTAACCCTCTGGTATCATTCGATTGGACTACGCAAATTAGTCATTCGAGACAAAAATGTCCACTGCAAAATGCTTTGATAAAAACATATTTAAAAGGTATTTTTCACAACTTTTTTGGGTTCAATCTTTAAAGCAACTTCCGCCCTATTAGAAAATACCAAAAAAGTAATCATTTTCAGGATTTTAACCCTTTAAATGCCATTTTGAATACATGAAACCGCTGTTTTTTTCATGATGAAAACAGAGAAAATGAGTTATTTTCCAAAAAATACATATCTGGGGACCGGCTCTCAGTCTTGGATATGTCATGCATTATTAGTTTTTGCACAAAATCAGATGCAAAAATAAAGAACTGTGAATGGTAAAAACAAATGGAGTAAAACTATGAAGACGCACAATGAGGAAATATTCAAAAATAGTAACACAAATTATTTTTTTACGCAGATTACTTGACTAAATATACTTAGTTACTTTTCACCACTGATTCTAGGGACTTGTGTGACGTGTGCAACAAGGGGTGACAGCAGTTTAACAGGAAATGAGGGCTGCACAATTAATTGTAATCCTGATATGGACTAATATTCACATTGCAGGAATATGTAATAAAACTGCATCTTGAATGAAGTATTGTGGATCTGCAGAAATATCCAAGCCTATAAATTGTTAACGACACACATTTGTCAATGATATTAAGAATGGTGGTTTAAAATGATCAATCCCTCCAATAGATTGAATCAAATGAATTGCAAAATCAGTCGGAAATAATCACGATTATTCATTTTTCTCCACACGGTGCAGCCCCACAAACAACCATGTGATGCTTGAGACACACACACACACACACACACTGCTAGGCCGCAACAGCACAATAAAGCAGTCAGAAGAACAGACAATGGCGTAGCGTCAGAGGTGCGCGGTTACACACATGAAAGGTAACACGACACCATGCATGTCTGTTAGATGCAGCGACGACTCACATGAACACTTGTTTCATTAAATGTGACATACACACACACACACACACACAGGTGCGCAGGGCTATGTGGTGGCAGACGGCCAGAGGTCAGGTTTCAGCCGGAGGATCAGAGGAGGTTTTGCAGGATCAGGAGAAAGAGAGAGTTTCATGTGACAACAAACGGCCGATAGCAGAAGTTAACACTTTGAGGACGCTCTGGGTTTGAAGGGCAGACATTCGAGCACTCTTACAGGTGCTTTGTCTTTCTTCTGTGGCAACCGAATTGTGTATCTCATTTTAATGAACTTTACACAATTTCATATATTTTGAAGGCTTTTTCTTAACTATTTTTCTCACAGCTTTGTTACTATTATATTTTGTTATTTCATTTAGTATATACACATATTATTATCTTGTCAAGATGTTAGGCCAAGGACTATTCCTAAAGGTTAGTTATATTATTTATTTAAAATGTTCTATTTTCTTTAGTTTACTGATGTCTGACACCGTTATGAAAACATTATCTTTTACATTATACTTTTCCATTTCATGATTGCACATAATGTCCTGCTTTGTGGCTTTTGTGTAAATGGAAATGAGCCGAGACTCAACAGTGCGCAAAACAAAAATCATCTTTGGCTCAATAACAAAATGTTTGAAACAACAGTCCGCTGCCTGGAAATAGACCTGTCCTCGGATGACACCATTAAATATTCATGTCTGATTAAATATCTCCGGAAACTCTGCGTAGAGAGTTGTGACGGTAAATCAAAAGGAGAGTTGGTGGTCAGTTTAAAGAGACCCTTTAATGTTTGTTGGAGTTGTCTCTTTCCTGAAGTGCGTTGTATAGGTTTTAGTGCATGTAAATGGTCTGCAAAGGCTACAATCCCTGTGTTCCCTCCAATGGGAGTTTCCCCCCCCCTGCCTGAACCGCCTCCATTAGATTCCTTTGTTCACTATGTAACACTCACGGCTTCTATTGGTTAGCGCTCCAACACATTGTTCATGCTAAGGGGCGGGACATCCCTAAAGCAGTTGACCAATCACAACAGAGCCGTCCAGCTTGATTACTGGACTTAAACTCCCACTGTACATTTTACATTCACTTTCTATTTCATTTTGAATAATCCTTTCTTGCACAATAATATCCTGCAATACATTTGTTACTGGACATTTCTATTTCCACTGGTATATTTTCCACATATTTTTAATTTTTGTAATGCCATTTTATTTCTGCAATATTTTGGACTGTTTATTTATTGTGTCTTAATTTCTCTTATGTACATTGCCTTGTGTTTTGTATATATATAATAAAGTATCTATCTAACCAATCAGAGCAGACTGGGCTCTGGTTTCAGACAGAGGGTGAAAAGAGGTGCTGCAGCACAGGCAGTATGAGACAAATAAAGAGGTTTTTGAACATTAAAGCATGGAGACATGTAGAGACACTACATACTGATATACACCTGAACATCAGCAGGAGAGGACTCTTTAAAGTAGAGACACTACATACTGATATACACCTGAACATCAGCAGGAGAGGACTCTTTAAAGTAGAGACACTACATACTGATATACACCTGAACATCAGCAGGAGAGGACTCTTTAAAGTAGAGACACTACATACTGATATACACCTGAACATCAGCAGGAGAGGACTCTTTAAAGTAGAGACACTACATACTGATATACACCTGAACATCAGCAGGAGAGGACTCTTTAAAGTAGAGACACTACATACTGATATACACCTGAACATCAGCAGGAGAGGACTCTTTAATGTAGAGACACTACATACTGATATACACCTGAACATCAGCAGGAGAGGACTCTTTAAAGTAGAGACACTACATACTGATATACACCTGAACATCAGCAGGAGAGGACTCTTTAAAGTAGAGACACTACATACTGATATACACCTGAACATCAGCAGGAGAGGACTCTTTAAAGTAGAGACACTACATACTGATATACACCTGAACATCAGCAGGAGAGGACTCTTTAAAGTAGAGACACTACATACTGATATACACCTGAACATCAGCAGGAGAGGACTCTTTAAAGTAGAGACACTACATACTGATATACACCTGAACATCAGCAGGAGGGGACTCTTTAAAGTAGAGACACTACATACTGATATACACCTGAACATCAGCAGGAGGGGACTCTTTAAAGTAGAGACACTACATACTGATATACACCTGAACATCAGCAGGAGAGGACTCTTTAAAGTAGAGACACTACATACTGATATACACCTGAACATCAGCAGGAGAGGACTCTTTAAAGTAGAGACACTACATACTGATATGCACCTGAACATCAGCAGGAGAGGACTCTTTAAAGTAGAGACACTACATACTGATATACACCTGAACATCAGCAGGAGAGGACTCTTTAAAGTAGAGACACTACATACTGATATACACCTGAACATCAGCAGGAGAGGACTCTTTAAAGTAGAGACACTACATACTGATATACACCTGAACATCAGCAGGAGAGGACTCTTTAAAGTAGAGACACTACATACTGATATGCACCTGAACATCAGCAGGAGAGGACTCTTTAAAGTAGAGACACTACACACTGATATACACCTGAACATCAGCAGGAGAGGACTCTTTAAAGTAGAGACACTACATACTGATATACACCTGAAAAAGAGAAGAATATGTGAATGAACTGAAATGAACTGAAAGGTGAACGAGGACACAACGTTGCTGCTTTTTGTAAACAGATTTCCTCTGAACCAGCGACAGTGACATGTTCTGAAGGCGTTCATGAGCACAGATGCATTTGTGGTTATTTAAACACTGGGGTTACTCAGCACTCTCTCCAAAGCTGCCTTTGTGTGACAGTAAGCGCCTGTGAGTCGCTCCACAATGAAGTGTGTGTCCAAGCATCTGTGTGTGTGACTGATTGAGAAAAGTAGGGCTTACATTGTGTGTGCGTGTGTGTGTGTGTGTGTGTGTGTGTGTGTGTGTGTGTGTGTGAAAGGTCATGCCTCACGATGATTAAGGGTCCTGTGACACATTTTATTCCACAAGGAGCTAAAAATAGACTTCACAAATAGGATCTAAGACCTCTTCACGTCCTCACTACAATCACGGTACTCCTGTAAATGAGTGTGGACGACACACACGGCAATATTTAGAGTGTCTGACTCAGCGTTTCCACCTCCAGGAAAGCAAAGTGTGTGTTCATGAATGTGTGTGAGGGATAATGTATATGCAAGGGGGAAAAAACATGCTCTCTCAACCCTGTCCAACTCGTGTTGTTGCTTAAAAACTAAGATGTTGTTTAGTGTAAACTTTCAAAATGTCTAAGAACCAATGAAGAAACACTTTTATGTATCAATGTTAAGATAATCAGATTGACTTATTCAGGGTCTGGTCATTAAGAAAAGAAAACATGTCATAATTTGTCATTCTCTGTTTGGACATGGTTTTTCTGCTGCAATAAATAATGTATTTTAAGGACGACGTTCTCTGGGAATTTTTCTTGAGTGCTTTCCTTAGTTTTGAGATATTTCACATGATAAACTGACTAATTGAATGTTTGCCGCCCGCAGCCACATATCCTGTTTCACACCCAGCCACGCACCACAACAGAAAGAACACACTGTAGTGAAGTTTTAAGAAGACGGACTGTACTGTACCCGAACAGTATGTACTCAATATTTATGATAACGAGGCGAGGACAGAAACTTTACGTGATTGGCCGTTCATTGAAACCTATAATTTATTATCCTTACACTATAATCAGTAATCACGCAGCTCATAGACGACCTCAGGTCACTTTTGGAGAACAGCCTAACCTGATTGAGCGGCAAAAAGGAATGAGTAGTGCTTAATACACTTCATTTGGTCAAATCTGGGGGAACATGAGTGTGTGTGTGTGTGTGTGTGTGTGTGTGTGTGTGTGTGTGTGTGTGTGTGTGTGTGTGTGTGTGTGTGTGTGTGTGTGTGTGTGTGTGTGTGTGTGTGTGTGTTGGCTAGTGTGTGTGCAGGTTAACAGAAAAGCTGTTATGTATGTATAGAATGTATGTTACAGTATGCGTTTGTCTGGGTGTGGATAAGCGGTCAGCTAGTGTGTGTGTGTGTGTGTGTGTGTGTGTGTGTCACACCAGTGGAGCAGAACTAGCACTTACTGTATTTGGGAGGAGACTGCAGACAGTAAACACATATTAAGGTGAGCTTAACGGACATTTTACCTCTGACACACTGCGGCTGTGTTAATGACGTACGTGTGTGTGTGTGTGTGTGTGTGTGTGTGCAGCGTGTTTGCATTATGTCGCATCCACTGAACCTTAGTGCTTTATATCAAGTTATTACACGGCTTAGTTGAATTCTTGATTCTGATTGGTCGATTCGGACACGTCAGAGGTTGTTAATTTCCGCCAACCGACCAATGCTAAGGAGAACAATCGTATCAATCCGCAGAAAGAAGTCCCGTCGATTTAACGTCAGCTGGGAACAACAGTCATTTTCATCCGTCAGAAAACTAAATATTAATTTATATATATATATATATATATATATATATTTGTCGAGAGCAGGAAACTTTGGATTCATGACGGCTAAACTGTCCCCACTGAAGAAAATAAAACCAGCGCAAGAGAAGGAAAGTGGTTAAAAGACAGAGCGCTGGACATCAGAGAAATCAACAGACGGACAGGAAGTAAACACTAACGGTAACAGTTCAAATATGTTGTGAAAGCATCAACCTGATAATTTTGTCCCAATATTGCTAATGAAGTAATTTGTCAACACACATTTTTCTGCCTCTCCTTTCTATTTCACATGTCCTTCTTTAAGAAAACCACGCCGTCCTTCCGCTTTGATTTTTAAAAAGGTATTTTATGCTTCAGACTATTATCCCACTACTCCAGGCTGCATGCCTCCACTTCCTCCACAGGGATCAGTGTCCTCTGATGTTATCAGTCGGGTCATCTTAATCTTTTTGACGTTTCCTACAGGAAACCGTGATGCATTCTGTTTGGAGCGGTGATGAGGAAGTGTGCAGAAACCAAATCTGAAAAGAACAATTATTGTCACACAGCGAGGGGTGGAGGATTTGGAAAAAATGACCGATATTGCACGTACATATTCAAATGTACAAAACAAGTATTTTTTGTATTTACATTTGTGGAATATTGTTTGCAGGCTGGGACATTTCTGCAGAACGACAAACCGTCTTTCAGAAATGTTCACATATTACCTAATATAAGGCTTACTGCGATTTCCATACAGCACATTTGATAACATTTAGATGTATGGTGCAGCCCTACTCACAGATACTAAAGAGCAAACTGTCTCCATGCATACTGTATCAGAGAGGAAGCCTTAATGCAGTGATTGAGTGGGCGTGGAAGTGTGTGTGTTTTCAAGGTTAGTGTGTGTGTGAACCAACCACATCCGGACAGCTAACAGTGCTCTATCGCACCGCAGTGACACAGAGGCACATGCCCACTTGTCAAACAGGAAGCTATGACGCTAGACAGGAAATGAGTGACAAACAACAACCAGAGCAAAACTCCCATCCAGTCATTCATAAAAAGCTGATGAATCACTGGCTGGGCTGTTATTCTTGTTCGTGAAGAGTTATTTTAATTGTGTTAACTTTATTCCAGTCAGGCCAGCATGATCTTGTTAACTGGAATACAAAAATATATTTACATGGCTTGCATTGACAAAAAACAGAATCCACAGCACACACAATGTCACTATTTTGATCGAATTGATCGTTTTAAAAAGAGGCCCTTTTATGCTTTTTCCCTTCCCTGCAGTTTTCATATAGGTTTTATGTGCATGTAAATGGTCTACAAAGGTTGAAAAGAGGTGCTGCAGTCAGGGCAGTATGAGACGAATAAAGACCTTTTTGAACATTAAAGGATGGAGACATGTCACAGTAGAGGCAACAAATATGTAACTTAAAGGTCACCTATCATGCTATTTGTAGGCAATAGCATAGGTCTCTCAGATATATAAAAAACATGTCTATGAAGTGTTTTGCTCAAAATACCAAACAGATCATTCTAGCCATGCCTCATATCCCTCTGTTTCACTTCCTGTTTCAAAAGTGCTGATTTGGGGAGAAAGCTTTAAAGAGGAGGGGTCTGAGCTCATGCGGGACCCGGCAGCTACCGTCTAAACTAAATGCTGCCGTGATGAAACGCCATATCATGGATTATCAAGGATCTGAAACAGTATGGAGCTCAAAGGCTTTCTCTCTTGCCGGTTATACCACAAGGTGAGTTCCTTTTTACTTCCTGCTTCTTCACACACATGCTCTCCAGTACAGGTTAGCCCTGAGTGTTAGCGATGCTAATGTAAACACCGACCATATTAAGTCCAAAACAGTCGGGCATTCTGATAGCAACGTTTCTGATTGGGCCGTGGGTCCACATTTCAGATATTACGTCATATCGGACCCAAATCTGGATCAGCTCCGTTGTTCCCCGTTTTTAGAGATTTGGGTACGGAGGAAAAGAGAGAGGGTTTTATTTTCTAACACTTTGTGAGTTCCCCGACACACCAGGGACACATATTTAGTTATAAAAGACATTAAAAAAAAGTGCATTTTGCATGATAGGTCCCCTTTAAACTAATTTTTAAACCACCTTGGAAAATGTGAATACAGGTGCAGGATGAAAGCGGTCTTTCCTTTTCCTTCAGGAATGTTCTTTGTTCTCCTGACTGTGCAGTTTTTGCCTCTACTCGTCTCTAGTGCCGGTTATCTCTATTGATGTCCTGCTTAACTATCTCCATGTTCTCAGGCTGATGTTAGAGGGGAAGATGAACTCATGACTTTGTTCTGCAAGGACACTCTGAATAACGGTTTAACTCCACGCCATTATGTCCTTTTGACTGAGACATTTTGTGCTGAGCGAGTCAGAACTGCCCTCTGCATTAAACATCTGACGGGTACAACTCACTTACGACGAACGTCACATTTGTTACACGACCACTACGACACTAATCACATCAAAACCTCTACCTTACGATACGTCACAGGCAAGAAAGAAGACATCTCAACATCAATCGAGACATCCGAGCGCCCGTAGCATTACGATGAGTCATGTCTGTCTGCATTGAGTCTATATCAAGTCTGAATGACATTACAGGGTCTAATGTGCACGTCTTAGCCATCTATTTCTGCATCTGCCACATGAGGCAGGTCAGTGAGACGTGGAGGGAAAAAGATGATAGGTTTCATTCCTCTCAGACCGATGCATATCCTCTTACTTCCTCGATAATGGCAGCAAGACAGTTTGTATGTCGTTGTGTGCACGTGAAGCTGTGCAGTTTGTGAATAAACCGATAGCAGTGGTGAGAAGTAACTGAGTACCTTTACTCAATTACTTGAGTACGTTTTTGATATTTTAACTTGAGTATTTCCAATTAATACAACTTCTACTCCACTATATTTCAGAGGCAAGTAAAATACTTTTTACTCCACTACTTTTTAGATTAGACAAATGCTTCATTGGCAGTTTCTTCCTCCCAAATATGATCTTAAATTATACTTACTCAATACATCAATTCACTTATAATTAGAGTGGCAGTTATTGGTTGACTAATCCAGTAGTATTTCAACTGTTTTGATAAATGATTTAACCTAAAATATGGATATTTAATTCTTTTCTGCCCTTTATCAAATTAAAATAACCAGCCTTAGATCGTACACTGACATTTAAATATATCATCTTGTATTTCTCATAATATATCTCCCACATCAAATTAATGGAAGAAAACACCTCTCAACATAACAATTCCAACTCCTTATATGTCCCTTTTCCTATCCTCAAAAGGTATTCTCTGAGGCTTGAAACCTGACACAGTTACATCACAGTGTAATTGGAAAGCACCTGCAGTTACAGAACACAACATGCCATTAACGGTGCTCTGAAACACACCATCATTCACCACTTTCAAATAGGAAAACAAGGCAACATTCATTTGTGTTAAACTAGCCGCGTCTTAAACCAGTTTAACACCCGGCATATTACGCACTTAACTTCCCAGATGATCTCACAGGTTCCACTTAAGTCTCCACATGCACCGTGTTAGGCATGAGTGCGTGTGGTAATAACAGCAGAGTCATGGTAGGTAAACTAGCCAAAACAAATACCTCCTAAAACAACAAGCCTGCAAGAAACACGACCTTTGTAACGGTTTTATTGAACTGTTGATTCATCTGCCATTGTAGAGCAGTGGTTCACAACCTTTTTTCCCAAGAGCCCCCCCAAATGACTCCTGTTGGAAGGGCCGCCGCCCCCCCCCAAACACACACTCTCAAAAATGCTACAACTACTGTCACAAACTAGATGAATGTGAAGTATGTTGTTAAAGGAGGATGAAAGCGTAATTAAGGAGCACTATGGAGTGACTTTGATGGTTATTGGACTCAGGATTAATTCATTTGGATTCCCGCTGTATGAAGAAATTAAAGGACGGCGGAAGTGGAAACAATTCACAAAGGGATTAAACTGTTTAAAACACATGCTCAAAGTAAACCGGATTTTGCCGATGTGTTTATGTGGATTCAAAAGTCGTAAATAATCTAAATGGAGACCGATCTGATCGGAACAACGGTGACAAATAATCCAACTGGAACCGGCATGGACAATGACTGTTTTTAAAATGCGCTTATCCAGCAAAGCGGAACCACTGTTGTAGAGGATGTCATTTTAGTAGAGCGGTCAATTTTACTGTACTGCAGCCGTTGATATTATATTCTTCTCTGCATTTAAATGCCATTAAGCTAAGCTAATTAGCAGGAACAAATGTGGATACTTTATGTGTAAGGCAAGTTGGTTTATACAATGATGACGTATTTGTGTAGGCCAACGCAGAGGTTAGCATCACAAGGGCTCATGGCGAAAAGCAACCATTGGATTTCAGTATATTGCAAATCTGCGACAAACACACATCATACTTATACGTTTTGTCCAGCAGGATCATCTCCACATGTTAACACCACTTTGTGTTTTTTGAAGCATGAATGAAATCACAGAAGTAAAAAACTATACATCACGGTCACATGACTTCACGTCACCACCGCTAAGCTAAAGGTGGCTAATGTTCGGTGTGATGATGTTTAGTAGTGTTGCATCGGTGTACCGATACTTGAAAGGTACCGCGATACCCTGCCGTTAAAAACGTTACTATTCCTCCGTTTCATTAGTATCGGTACTTTAAGAATGACAGGGGAAAGTACTCCGGTGAGAAAGCGCTGTTTTAATAAAAGCCGTGTGTTCAGCGCTCTGCTTCCACTCCCTGCACTGCAGCCGTGCCTGCAGTCCTGCCCCTCTCAAGCACGCTCTAAGTCCCTCCCCTCTCAAGCACGCTCTAAGTCCCTCCCCTCTCAAGCACGCTCCAAGTCCCTCCCCTCTGAAGCACGCTCTAAGTCCCTCACCTCTGAAGCACGCTCTAAGTCCCTCCCCTCTGAAGCACGCTCCAAGTCCCTCCCCTCTGAAGCACGCTCCAAGTCCCTCCACCTCTCAAGCACGCTCTAAGTCCCTCCCCTTTCAAGCACGCTCTAAGTCCCTCCCCTCTCAAGCACGCTCCAAGTGCCTCCCCTCTCAAGCACGCTCCAAGGGCCTCCCCTCTCAAGCACCCTCCAAGTGCCTCCCCTCTCAAGCACCCTCCAAGTGCCTCCCCTCTCAAGCACGCTCTAAGTGCCTCCCCTCTCAAGCACGCTCTAAGTGCCTCCCCTCTGAAGCACGCTCTACATTACATTACATTACATTGCATTTAGCTGACGCTTTTGTCCAAAGCGACTTACAATAAGTACATACGACCAGGAAGACACAGCCCAGAAGAAAAACAGAATCATATAAGTACAGCAGGTATCATAGAGCCACACATTTCAAGTGCTACTCAGCTGGCTATAGATAGGCCAGTCCTATGTTAGTATATAAATGCTTTGTCAGCTGGCTATAGATAAGCCAGTCCTATGTTAGTATATAAGTGCTTTGATAGTAATTCTATCGCTCGAAGTGGAATCTAAAGAGATGAGTTTTCAGTCTGCGCCGGAAGATGTGCAGGCTTTCTGCCGTCCTGATGTCAATGGGGAGCTCATTCCACCATCTTGGAGCCAGGATAGCAAACCCACGTGTTTTTGCTGATGGGAACTTGGGTCCACCTCGCAGCGAGGGTGCAGCGAGTCGTTTGGCTGATGCCGAGCGGAGTGCACGCGCTGGGGTGTACAGTTTAACCATGTCCTGGATGTAGGAAGGGCCAGATCCATTCGCAGCATGGTATGCAAGTACTAGTGTCTTGAAGTGGATTCTAGCAGTTACCGGGAGCCAGTGAAGGGAGCGAAGGAGCGGAGTGGTGTGGGAACATTTTGGAAGGTTGAAGACCAGACGAGCCGCTGCATTCTGGATGAGCTGCAGAGGTCGGATGGCACATGCAGGTAGACCAGCCAGGAGGGAGTTGCAGTAGTCTAGGCGTGAGATGACGAGAGCCTGGACCAGAACCTGGGTGGCTTTCTGGGTCAGCTGGGGACGAATCTTCCTTATGTTGTACAGCGTATATCTGCAGCAACGAGTTGTAGCAGCGATGTTTGCAGTGAAGGAGAGGTTGTTATCCAGGGTCACACCCAGATTCCTTGCGGTCAGAGTCGGGGAAGTCCCTCCACCTCTCAAGCACGCTCTAAGTGCCTCCCCTCTCAAGCACGCTCCAAGTGCCTCCCCTCTCAAGCACCCTCCAGGTGCCTCCCCTCTCAAGCACACTCTAATGGCGCATTTCCACTGCATGCCTCGCTTGGCCTCGCTCGGTTTGGTTAGGCCTTATTAGGCCCGGCTCACTTTAATGCTGCGTTTCCATTACAGTTTAGGAACTGGGGTAGTTACTATAGTAATGCAGTGTAGGCGGAGCCGTGACGTCATCTTCAATGAGAGCACCAGAAAAACAACACAGCCGTTAGCTCTTAGCACTCAGAGCTCACAGCTCCTCATATCTGTTCAGAAACTAGACAAAAGTTAAACCAGTACAAACCACAGACTGCCTGTGTCATGGCGAATACAGTCGCTGGTTTATTTATGTCTGTATAGGCCGTTGTTGTGAGTGTGGACGGTCGGAGCATATACAACGTTAGCTTAGCCAAACTCCATTTAGAAAGCACGCATTTTAAAACGGTTTTTCGCCTGCCATCTGTCTTCAGACTTGTCAAAGCATTAATTCATGGTTCTTACTAACCGGTATCAGTGTATTGTTACTTCGGCATCATTTAGAAACGTGTATTACAATTAAATCACGGTCAAATATGTTCATCTTGTTGTAGTTGTAACCCCAGCGATTGCCAGCGATTCTCTCTCTAGTTTAGCATACTCAGCCCGACTCAGCCTGGTTGTTCCTGGCCCTAGAACCACGATTTAGTCGGGCCAGAAAAAAGGTGAAAAGGTAGGCCCGGGCCAAAACTAGCCCAAGTGGAAACGCAACCAAAACCGGGCCCCGCACGGCTCGGCACGCTTAAAGCGAGTTACCCGCTGCAGTGGAAACGCGCCATAAGTGCCTCCCCTCTCTCGTGCACGCGCTAGCTGCCAGAGCATGTGAGAAAGCGAGAAGCATGGCTGCAAGTGGGAGTGCAACTGCCGCTGCGCCTCGGCTTGTTGACAAAAAAGACGCCAGAAGCGAAAAACTAAAAAGTTGTTTATTGATGATGCTTAATTGTATTTAATACAAATTCTAGTCATTTATTTTATTTATTGTTCTCATTGTTTAAAAGTTTGTGTTATGGTTCTGGTGTGAAATAAAGCACAATAATTACATTTAAGACCGTTTCCCTTTTTTTAAGAAATGTATCGAAAAATAATCGGAATCGCAATTCTTGACTTGGCATCTAAACCAAAATGTTGGTATCGTGACAACACTACTTGTTAGCAACCAACGTTTTGAGACAGTGATTCGGACATTCACCAGTGGGCAATTTACTGGCGTATTCTATGTCATAGAACAAAACCTGAAAATATCTTCAGCTTGTGTTAACCACAGACCTTTTTTGCAGGCGTCTAACTAAAAACACGTTAAAATAAAGAAGGACTTTGAAACCAGGGAACAGAAAGTGGTAAATTGCTAACTCATTTCCGGGACTTAGGACTCATTCCTGCACACTAGTCACGATGAATGAAAACGTGAGGAGAAAAGGTGAGGAGAGAGCTTTGATCAGAGATAGCAAAGACATGAATTAATGGCTTTGAGATAATAACAATATTGCTGCATTAGTGACCATGGTAACCGCCCCATTAGTAATAAAGTCAATTAGCCTACATCTAGAGAAATTATGCAGAATAAAAGAATTGGCATTAAGAAGACATCATGATGTTGTTGACGAGTATTTTGATATGATGTGGATTTCAATTGCAGACAGTCTGCATATCAAAGATGGATTAGGAATATATTTAATTAGCTTGCATCTCTGTGAGGACAGGAGTGTTATGTTCCACAGAGCCCGATTCACTTCACACACACACGACAAGTGAGGAGAAGCACACAGACCACACACACACACATACATAGACAGATATAAGCAGCGATCCATGACTCAACCGTCAGACTTCTCACACCTTCCTCAGAGATGAGGACCAGAGAGGGGACGAGTCAAGATGATTGGGAAGGAGAAAAGGTGTTTGAAAGATAATAAGGCCTTCAAAAAGGTGAATGAGAGACTAATGGCGCTTTTCTGCTGCAGGGCCTCGCTCGGCTTAGTACGGTATGGCTAGGCCTCATTAGGCCAGGCCCACTTTATGCTGCGTTTCCATTACAGTTTAGGAACTGGGGTAGTAACTATAGCAACGCAGTGTAGGCGGAGCCGTGACGTCATCTTCAATGCGAAACACAAAACCAACATTAGCTGTTAGCTCTTAGCCCTCAGAGCTCACAGCTCATCATATCTGTTCAGAAACTAGACAAAAGTTAAAGTACAAACCACAGACTGCCTGTGTCATGGCGAATACAGTCGCTGCTTTATTTATGTCTGTATGACGTTGTTGTGAGTGTGGACGGTCGGAGCATACAATGCGTTAGCTTAGCCGATCTCCATTCAGAAAACACGCATTCTAAAAGGTGTTTCTTCTGCCGTCTGTCTGCAGACTTGTCAAAGCATTAATTCATGGTTTTTACTAACCGGTATCAGTATGTTGTTACTTCGGCATCATTTAGAAACATGTATTACAATTAAATCACGGTCAGATATGTTCATCCAGCGATTCTCTCTCTAGTTTAGCATACTCAGCCCGACTCAGCCCGGTTGTTGGCCCAGAAAGAACCTGGATTTTGGAGAGCCAGAAAAACTGTGAAAAAGTACCCGCTAGCAGGAACTACGCCTAGAGCAGTGTTTCCCAACCGGGGGTACGCGTACCCCTAGTGGTACGCGAGGGAACTGTAGGGGGTACGTGGAATTCCAAGGTGACAAGTAAAAAAAAAAATAATCCCGTCAAAAATGATAGTACGCGATTTGTTTCCCTAGGGAGACAATAGTCTGTGGCACAACCGCGCCAAAATCCCACAATGAAAACAGCTGCTTACCTGCAGCCAGAAAAATACTGGCAGGTCTGCGCTCTGGATAAATGGCTGAAACGTCCGCTTGCTCTGGATTGAGGCCAGGGTTCAGAGGAGCCCGCCGAGAAACGTAAGAAAGAGGCCAAACTGAAACCAAGGCAGTGAAACATATATATTATTTTGATTCATTTCTACTTCTGCGGACCCACCGCAGCCTCAGTGCTTCTTTTGCGGTGAAGTCCTGGCTAATAGTGCGATGAAGCCAGCGCATTTACAGAGACACCAGAGCACCAACCACTCGGGAAGTGTCGATAAAAGTAAATAATTTTACAGACGAAAGCTGTCGGAATTTAAGTCGAGCCAGACAGTAATGATGAAAGCCACGACTGTGTTAATGAAAGCACTCGAGGCATCTCACGCCGTGTCCCTACTTGTGGCTAAATCAAAAACCCTCACTCTATTGTTGAGGAGCTCATTCTCCCTGCAGCGACTGCGTTGGCCGAAATTATGATAGAAGACAATCACAACAGAGCCAGCCAGCCAAGAAAGCAGCCGAAGCACTCAAGAAAGTTCCCCTGTCGAATAACACCGTATCCCGTCGGATCAATGATATGTCTGTTAATATAATTGGACAAGTGGTGAACAAAATAAAACTAGCCGGTCAGTTCGCTTTGCAGCTGGATGAAATGACAGATGTGAGTGGAGAAGCGCAGCTCCTGTCCTTCGTGCGTTACAAAGATGCGTCGGACATAAACTATGGGGGTTATTCCCTATCTTTATTCAAGAGCGTGGTATTTAAACTTGAGAGCATACTTTATGTATTTATTTCCCTCAAACCCTGTCCAGGCACTCAAATAGTGCCTGCTTGCACTTTGCTCTGCTTCTGCTCAAACTGTACGCTTGCACTCAGATATATTGCTGTTTACAGATTTGTTCTGCTCTCAGATTTATTCTGTGCGCGCTCGAAACTTTTGTGCAACAATCCTGTCAAAATCCCTCAACCAATAGGTGGCCAGGTATCCTTGCGGGTGCGTTCGCTTTACTTATTACAGCGTCCCGTAAGGGCGGTTACTCTTTGGTTTATAAACTCCCGCCCTCCACGGCTTTATAACATAGCATGTACTGCACTTGTTTGATTTACAACTACCTTACATAATAGCTACGTTCAGTGGCGGACTGGGACTAAAAATCAGCCCGGGAATAAAATAAAACCGTCCCTCCGTTGCCTCTGCACAGAGTGCGAGGTGGTTGCTATGCAACAACAATAACAGATAGCGAATGTCGTCGTTTAGGTGCTTTTTTTTCTGGAGATAGGCACTTCTCAATCCACTCCTCCATAGTAAGCCCACCCGGAGGGCGAAGTTAACCTTAAATGTTTCCATTTTAGGCTTAGTTAGTTAGTTAGTTAGTTAGTTAGTTTACTATATAAAGTTTAGTTTAGGATTTTATAACGGTTCTCAGACGCGGAGGGATACTGATTTGTGAAAAGTAACAACCACTATTCCCTGGATATACGCTCATTATATCACGGCTAAGAAACATCAGATTGCTTGATTTGACTTGTCCGTTTTATAAACATATACTAACTGTGCTTAAAAAGTTGTAAATGACTGGTGAAAAGAAACTGCTAGGCCTATACTGATTCTGGATATTATTTTGCTAAGTGTTTTGTTCCTGAATTAAAGTTTAAATGCCTGTTTAAAGGGGCTCCATGGTTTAAGGCTAAATGTTACAAGATATATATAGCAAAGATAAGTTTGATTATTTTGATTTCATATGTATTTATTTGATTATATTATTTATTTTCAAGGCAACATATTCATTTTTATTTATTCTTATTGAGTGTATTAAGTTAAAATTAAGAAAATGCCTGAGAATTAGATGTTCAAATTAAGGCGATGAAATAAAGTTATTTTCATTCAATAATCAGTTACGTTCTACTTGTGAAGGATCATCAGCACGTATGAGTGAGGGGGTACTCATGGTATGACAAAAGGCTCAGGGGGTACACAAGACAAAAAAGGTTGGGAACCACTGGCCTAGAGGAAACGCAACCAAAAACGGGCACGCTTAAACCACGCTGTAGTGGAAACGCGCCACAATAGGCCTAACACAAAAGGTGAAAATGAAGATGATAAGACCCCCTAAAAACAATATATTTATCTTAGAAATTATAATTTATTTTTATTTTTTTTTATAATTTTGTACTCTATAAACAATGAATTTTAGTGTAAGAAACAAACGTAAACAAGGGTGAAAGTAGAGATCTCCCCTGGCTGAGAATTTCATTTAACTTTGACTGATTTCTTCTTTATTTTTTTATTTTAATACCCGTTTTCTTGGAATCCAACATGTGTGTAACCGCAGTTTGGAAATATTAAGGATCATTTTCAGACAAGTATTTATGTTTGCCATGAATTACTATTTTAACATATAGCAGTAGAATCATTATTAACGATTGAAGAATGTTTGAGGTTATTTGCTGTTGGGTTAATGAGGGGGTAAGAGATGATCATTTTAGTTTCGCTTCCATCCTTTGTCAATTTAATGAGATTAATTGTTTGGTTTGTTATTGTTTGTTGTGTTTATTGGGCTTTCGTAAATGTCTGTGGGGCCCAGGAAGCTAAACGCTAATGCTAATGGAGATGCTAATAAAGTCATAAATGAATGTGAGGTCACGATAATGTGAGAAACTGAAGTGAAACTAGAATAAAAGTTGAAAATAGCACAGAGGGAAGTGACAGAGACGCCCGTTTGTGATGGATTACGAGAAAGAAGGAGATGCAGAAGCGACGAGTGATACAATGTGTGACTGTAACTGCGCCGGGTGTCAACAATAAGCCTCTGTTTTTAGCGAGTGTGTGTGCCAGCGAGGACAGTCCCGTGCCCTGCACAAACACTGCCCTTGTCCCATAAACCCCCCTCGTTTAACACACACACACACACACACACACACACACACACAGGCTGGAGGGGGCATCAGGGTCACATGGCAACGGTCACACAGCGCGTCCCTACAATACACATCCACATGATTTACCGTATTGTTGCAGAACCTCAGGCGGCTAACTCACACCTTTAGTAACTACTGTATCCCACACACACACACGTAAACAGAGGATCACAAGGGTCATTGCATCAACACATGCAAATAATCTGCTTTTGTAACCAAAGCATGACTGATTACAGCCCACGTACCACATTAAAAACACAAGACTTCCTGAAAGGGCATCCAAATATAGCCGATGTTTAGCATACCTTTACTGGAAGGCTACGGGCTATGCAAACTCTTATCACTACCACGTATTATTATTCAAAGCAAGCCCCAACACACACTACATGCAAATCGAAGCCTGACTGTGCGAAAGCAAGAAGTCCCACATATGCAAAGTTTGCTAATCTGATTCTGTGAAACAGGAAATGAAGATATTATACACACAAGAAAGTGGAACCCATTGCTCCAGTTCTGAGGTATTTTACGCTGGCTTCCTGTCTGCCAAAGATAAAATACTACTGGTTTATGAAGCGCTGAATGGTGTAGGGCCGACATGTATTTCAGATGATTTGCTACACATGGAGAACCAGCGTTAGTATAGTGTTTGGAACCAAGTCCCAGAAAACTGCAGATCTGCTGCGACTAGAACTCATTTTAGAACAAGACTTTTCTCTTTGCTGCTGCCGTCTATCAAATCAAATATTCATATCAACAATTATACGATTAAAGCTTGTTTTTATCTTGGCTTATTGGTTTTCAAATGGATGGATATGTCATGTTATAATGGGTTTCTGTTGCACTACATCTACTGTAAATGCCTTAAACTTGCCTTGCACAAATGTCTTGTTTTGTTGGCCTACTCTTCTAAAGCACTTGAAGTCATTACAACAGAAACAGACCATACATTTGGATGACTTTATGATGGGCTACTTCCACGTTTCTTTTCTGTAAATGACGATAGTATTTGCGGCTGATCACAGATCCTTGCTGCAGTATGTTTGGTCCTGTTTGATGTGGAGTAGATGCTAACAGCTGTGAGGCTGACGGAGGATTAGCTTTTGTTCCACTTGACACACCGGCTTTTTTTTTTTTTTTTTAAAGAGGCAGACTTCCTTGGAAACTCTGACGAAGAGGAAACAATGAGCAGCCATCATTACATGTTTTTCAATATGTTTCCATCGTAGACAACTGTCAACATGTCATGTCCGCATCTTTAACCACCAGGTCAATCTCGTTTCAATACGTCCCTGAAAATGATGAATCACTACAGGAAATATTTGATTGCTGCTGAAACTACTAATTGTTTTTTGGTGAATCTATTGATCCAAAATATCTACCTAGGGCTGCAGATGTTTTCATGACTTTTTTTTTTTATATATAATTGTAATGAATTGTCATGTATGTCTTTCTCACTTCTATTGAGTGATTATGTGTTGTATTTATTCTCTTGCCTTTTTAGCTCCTTGTAGTCCATGGAAGAATAATAATACAAATGATCACTATTATTACTTCCTGCCAAGGGGCTGCAGATGAAAATAATTAATAAATCTAGTTCCATGTTCAACAAAGACATCTTGAAAACTCTGAGGTCGTTTCAGGTCAACACACACACACACACACACATTACATTGACTTGCATGCATTTCCTGGAGACTTATCCTAACCTTAACCATAACCAACACATGTCTAACCCTAACCAAGTCTTCACCCTAAAATTAATGATTCCCCTCATGGGGACCTCCAATTTGTCCCCATAAGGGAGGTGAGTCCCACACGTGACTGTATAAACAGATTTAGGTCCCCACAAGTATAGTAATGCTAGGCCACACACACACACACACACACACACACGAAACAGAGCAAAGACTGGAGCGAAACGGACAAAAATAACACTGATCTGTCTCTGAATGCAGCGGGGATGGCTCCCACACACACTGCTGATTTTTCAGTATTGGTCTCGCAGCATCTTGCCAAACCACCATCTATCTCGCTCATAAACAAAGGGCCACACATCGGCGGAGAATGACACACACACGAGCCTGGAAGTGGAAGACATTTCTGGGCCCCGGCTGTCATCATCGCTGCCGAGGTGAGCGGGTTTCTGGGGACACTGAGCTGCGGTATTCACCCATCCATCCGTCTGGACACACACACACCTAATGCTATCTGTTTGACTATTAATACATATGGCACACACGTTAAAGTTATCAAGAAGTATCAACGCCAAATACATAAACACACATCTTGCTACAGCTTGTTTCAAAGCAGCTCATATCAATTGACAAGCTGTTCACCATTTTATTAAATCACCGTTAATCAAAACTCAAAATAAGTTACAATTCTTCAGTCCAGCTTCTTAAATGTGATATTTCTTTAAACTGCCTACAAACTTTAAAATGAAATGTTTCACCATTGTTCGATGGAGAAAACAATTGACAGACTAATCAACAATGAACATATGTGTTTAGCTGCAGCCTCTACATCTACAAATAGTTAACTGTAGCAGTATATGTTCTATTGTGCATTGTTTTTTAAAGATCAGTGTTGTACTTAAATGCATACAAACCTACATAACACACTACCGGAAAGCACAAACCCAAAAAAGCACAATAGGTTTAATTCTCTAAGACAGTTAACGGACTATATTTAAAATTGTGCCGATTAGAAGTCATCGAATTTCTCACCATCTTATCGATCGAACAATCAATCGTTTTCGGATGATCGGATCGGATGAATCAACGATAAAGAGAATCGTTAGTTGTACTCCCACAGTTTCCATAATAAGTTAAGTATAGCAGTATATGTTCTATTGTCCGGATAATTATACCCACCTCGGGTTGTAAGGTCAGTGCGGCGAGAATAATGCCATCCAAACACACGCCGAGGGCAGGGCTTCCTAGGATTGTGTGCTTTCAACACACTGCTTAATATTCATACTCAAAGCAAGGCTGAACACCGAAAGGTCGGTTCAAGGTCAGTGCAGACGTTCCTCATTTGTCTCTGATGAGAAGCTGCGTGTTTTCTCAGTAAAGTGCCGTTACACGCCCTCTGCTCTGTGGCGATAATACGTCGATGTCAGTGGGAAGATAACCGGAGACAGAGCATGAGTAATCAGATTAAGACACTTTTCCACATTTGAGAAGGAGTGGAGGCAGGAGGGAGACGAAGACAGAACAGGTGTGAGGCCTCTGTTCTGCTTATTGGTGGTTATTGGAAATGATTGAAAGTGTGCCGACCGATGTCAAAGCTGCACCTCCACATCTATCGAGCGTTACATGTGAGAGGAGGAGGAAGTTAGGACAGTGTTGACTCTGCGAGTTCCTGCAGCTGGCACACATGCCTTCGTGGTGAAGTACAGCAGGAAATAAAATTGCTAATCGGATTACTATCTGATGTGGAAATGCCTAAGTGTGTATGCCTATGGGCTGCTACTAACCATTATTGTCTTTATTTAATATTCTGTCAATTATTACTTGATTAATCCTTGAATATAGGATTAATATATCCTACCTAAAAAGTCACCCGTTTGTATCTTGACCATTCAATAATAAAATAGAAGATTTTTCAATTCTTCTCAAACAGGAGAAAGATAATAAATAATACAAATAAATATAATACAATATTTGTTTGAGTTTATATTTGATTGCCCTTATTAGTAGTTGCTTTTGATAAAAGCGTATATAAAAGTATATCGTAACTTTTGTATATCTCGTTTTATTCAAATGTTTTTACTTTAACCTTGCCATCATGCTGCTGTGACAAAATGTTCCCAATTTAGGATCAATAAAGTAAATCTAATTTAAAGGTGGGGTAGGTGATTCACTTCAGAAACACTTGTTATATTCCATGGAATGCTCTTCACATCCCGATAGCAAGGAATACATGAAATGCTTTGACAATAAATAAATACCTTAAAGAAAATGTCATCAGTGGAAGCCGTGGCGCTGTAAAAAGCACGACCAATCATCTCAGCCGGCTAAAGTAACTGGATGGCCTACCTGCCTGTCAGCCTTCCATCTGGGCACAAACTTATCTCGTGCCCTCATTGGTCATGTGCGCGTTCGTGTGTGTTGGAGGAGGGCCTCTGTGAGGAAGTCTGAAGGAAGGGGCAATACTTTCAAAGTTCTAGCGCACTCAAGTTGGTTTCTCCATTCTTACCTACTCTACTTTCTTTACCTTTAATCACAGTTTACTAAAGCCCGAGCTACTTGTTGTATCCACCAACAGAAACTCAAAGAGAGGTATTCAGTTTACTATTAGACCAAACACTTCTTAATCAATTAATGATTAACTTATTAATTGTTTAAGCTGCTTAAATGGACAGGAAACGCTGCGAGTGAGTGACCTCAGAAATAAAAAGGGAAAACCCCGTAGAGAACACATTATTCTGCTCTTGATAAGACTCACACGCTCCACTTGTGACGACCGGAGTACGAGGGATACATTAGGTCAGTATTACTGATTGTGCCTCAGTTAACTACTTTAATGGTTCATTTTAGATCATCCAATCACAACGTCTGCTCTAAAAACATGGGGCTGCTTATCAGCTCACTGGGCAGAGAGGAAACTACACATACACTTTTTCACCAATGATTTTCAATGACTTCTCCAGGACCTTTACCTAATTTTCCATGACCAAAAAAATGACTCTTTCTCAGCGTTACCACATGGAACAGGAAAATAAGGTCTGCATGTGAAACTTGTTGTGCCTATCTAAAACAAATCCAATAGTTCTACACGCTAAAGCAACTAAATTCTCTCACCAGCAAAATACCTCGTCAGTTAAATGCCATGTTACGTTTCATTACTATACAGTATGTATTATCATTATAGTATTACTATTTCGGCGATTAGATAAAATATAAATTATATTTGATGCAACTTTAGTTACATTTCCATGACTTTTCCAAAACTTTTCCAGGGCCTGGAATTAGCATTTTGAATTTCCATGACTTTTCCAGGTTTGTAATGACCGTAAGAACCCTGACCACAGTACAGTACGTTATTACTGCACAACATGTCCTGCAGAGAGTCACATAAACAGCCATATGTCTGGCTAAAGATGGGGCAAGGTGCAGTACAGGAAATGTGACGTCATCAACAACAAGTCGGCCATTTTTCAAGGATGCCAATATACCCCAGTATTTCTGAAACGCCTCCATTGGACTCCTTCGTTTACTTCCAGAACATACTGATATCACTGTGTAACACTCTCCCTTTTATTGGCTAGGGCTCCAACACATTGTACGTGATAGGCTAAGGGGCGGGACATCTCTAAGCGGTTGACCAATAACAACAGAGCCGGCCAGCTAACCAATCAGAGCAGACTGGGCTCTGGTTTCAGACAGAGGGTGAAAAGAGGTGCTGCAGCACAGGCAGTATGAGAACAATGAAGAGCTTTTTGAACATTAAAGCCTGGAGACATGTAGAGACACTACATACTGATATACACCTGAACATGAGCTTGATACGTCTTCTATAAATGTATTGCCAGGTGTAGACACAAACTCTAAACACCATATTCACCGACTGATAACAATGATCAAATTGTCAAAATCATTTAATCATTCTTCTTTTAGTTCTTAAATGAATTGCTCCTCTCCTGTCGAGAGCTGCTGTCGGTAAGGGCATTGAGACAAATGGTATTCATGTCAGATGCAAAACAGCTGACAGATGACCCGGTGAAAGCTGATATTGACGTGCAGCAACACCTCAAATCAGATGAACCAGGAAGCAGGGAGGCATAAGAGATGCTAACGCTTAGCTTCAGTGACACAAAGAGAAACACCCAAAGGGGCCTTTTATGTGGTCCAGACCAGTTTCACAGTGTTTCAGGAGCCAGGAGGAGCTGATACATGAGAACTGATGCAGTGACAGTGTACCGAGGTGGTCTGACACGAAAGTAAAACACGCTGGCTGACTTCCACACATTCCCCACCTGTCAGGACGAGATGCACTCGCCCAGATTCCTGCCAAGTCAGCGCTTCATTCCCATTCCCAAACACACACACACACACACACACACACACGTCTCAAGGCAGGATCGATTTTAGAGCCCATCCTCTCTTTGAACTGAGGGGAGAAGGTCAAATGCCTCAGAGGAACCGGGTTCCCAGGGCAAAGTGTCATGTCTTTAAATGTTCCTTTTTCAAAGCTACAGCAGCTACAGTATGCACATTCTGCAAAACTGTTAAGTCGGTAGCTTTTATTCAACCTTAAAGCAATGTTTTGTAACTCAGGTGTAGCCTCACTATACAAACACATCACACTTTGGTCTACTCTGAATGTCCATTCAGCTGTATCAACACAGTTCATACAAAGAAAGACACACATGAATGAAAAGAGTACACATGGAAAAGTGAACATCCAAGATTCTTCTTTAAGTTATATACTTTTGTGAAGTACAGCTGTTCTTGATTGTCCTCTGCCGTAGGGCGCCACGATTTTGAAAAAAAAACTCATTTTGATTATTTTTTAACTAAAATTGCCATATATTTCACGATATTGGAAGGATTGATAATTCATGACTTATTACTTTATCATCAAAAATGTAGCCTTTAACAAATAGCTTTCTTTCCGCAATTTAAATATTGCACTAGTCCATATTGCGATTTTGATTTAAAAAAAGATTATTAATTGCGCAGCCCTGCAATTCAAATTCCCCCAGTGGAACAACAAAGATGAACTTCACTGAACACAGTAGTTACAGTTAAAGTAGGTGAAGATCATTGCAAAAAATACACACACACACACACACACACACACACACACATAGGATTTACCTGCAGTTTCCTAAAGTCTCTTATTTCCTGTGCATCTGCGCCCTGCTGGGGTTGTCTGGATATATGCTGGGACACTGCATCTGATGGACCAGAGGACAAAACACACCATTAGGGGAGGAGCGGGCAAACCACAGAATGTCTCCGAGCCGTTATTTTAAATGTATACGTGTGTGTGTGTGTGTGTGTGTGTGTGTGTGTGTGTGTGTGTGTGTGTGTGTGTGTGTGTGTGTGTATATACGGCCATTTAAGAAGACGTTGAGACAGTTAAAGAACAAGACAAGTGAGAAAAAGTAAATGATATGAGACAGAGAGTGGAAACAGAACAAGAGACGGCATCACCTGATGTAAGCTCACACACACACTTTATGTATACACACACACACACACAGAGAGAGAAAGAGGCCCCTACTGCCCCGTCATTTGAGATAAGACCACAGAAAGTACAGAGTGCCCCCTCTGACCCCGGCCCTCTTTTATTTTTTCTACCATCGACTGTACTGACTCTGGATCCTCTTTCTATTAAACCTAATAATTTCTACGCAAAGTCATGTGGAGATACTTTTAGAAACCACTAGGGCTGGACCCGAATATCCGAATATTCGGGTTTCAATTTCGTTATTCGTTTTGTTTGTTTCCCGTTTTTTTTTTTCAAATTGAATTTATTGAAATCTCCATTATCAACGTAAGAGCTTGTGCCTCTTCGGGGGGTGCCAACACTTAACCATAAACATTATCGTTTACTTTCCCCGTCTTTATATGTAGATATTACTTTTCTCCGTTAATCTCCGTCACGTTGTTTCCAAAGCAACAACAACTTCCTGTCAACAGTAGTGGTGCACGATAATTATCGGTCCGATATTAGGAATTATGACGTCATCCCGATAAAAGTATTAATAGCCCCGATAATACACAATATATTTTTTGGGTAAAAAGAAAGAAAATATACTGCGGTGTGGGTGGATTGGGATGAGGGGCGCTTGTTTTTCCCTCGGCTCCTCCTGTTTTGCCAGTACTGTGGTATTAGTGGTTTAGGAAGAGGGGAGTTTTCACAAATCCAGCGCTCCCTAACTCACGCCTGGCTGTGACGTAAATGGTGTGCGGCCGTGAAGCCAGGACAGTAAACAAACATGTCGTCGGTAGTATGGGACTATTTCAAAGTTTCAGAGTCAGATAGTTCGCTTGCTATTTTTATTAACAAATGCAGAAGTTCCACGAGGAGGGAACAAGGCACCGAGCTATAATACTTCACACCTGAGTAGTCACCTGGAACATCGCCATCGCTAGATGGTGTGTTCAAAGCGTACGAAGAGCCTGCGCTGCTAAACTAGCGGCGAATCCAAAGCCAGCTGCAAAGGCACCGGGGCTTTCACCTATCCACGAGGCTTTTGAAAAAGGCAAGAAGTTTATTTGGGCAAATAAATATGGTCACTTTGAAGAGTCAAAACTGTTCTTGGCTTTGTTTTGTTCATAGTAGTAATGCTCATGTCATGTGCTCACTACTAGTCTTTCTTTTACCACCAGGTGTGCAAAAACTACAGGTACATTTAATATATATATTATATTATTATCGGTATCGGTCTTGAGAAGCAGGAAGTTATCGGTATCGGTTTCAAAAAACGAATATCGTGCATCCCTAGTCAACAGCGCTACCTCTCCTTCAAAATAAAAGCATGTCCATAAATAGGAAGCAAAGCCAAATTACACTTAAAATACAACTGCATGAAAGTAACAAACACAATGCGATATCCTTTTCAATTTGAAAGAACACAAATTGGGTTACATTAACAAATAACTATAAAACAACAATACTGTAGAATAACAAAATGAATGCCGTGAATACACCGAAATACACGTGTTGAAGCGGTTCGCTGCGGATTAAATCCAAACAATGCGTATTTGTCTGTCAATGTGTACGGTTTCCTTGTTTAATACTTCACATAATAATACCAATTAGACCCTCCAGAAAAACGCGATTCTGCAATCGCAGAATTGACCGCATAATCAGCAAAATGGTGTACATTTTTAAAAGGCCGCATATTTATCAAAAGGCCGCATAATCCCCGCACTTTTCCACACAAAGTTGAGGGAAAAAAAGTTAACTCGTCTTGAGGTGAAGTGATGATGATGATGATGATGATGATGATGATGATGATGATGATGATGATGATGATGATGATGATGATGATGATGATGATGATGATGATGATGATGATGATGATGATGATGATGATGATGATGATGATGATGATGATGATGATGATGATGATGATGATGATGATGATGATGATGATGATGATGATGATGATGATGATGATGATGATGATGATGATGATGATGATGATGATGATGATGATGATGCGACGTCATCAGCTCACATCACAGAAGGTAAACGACACCGTAGAGTGAACGTGTGGAGGTCACACGAGAGAGAAAACACCAAGATGAAAAAATCTAATCCATCTCATTTTACCGACGAACATTTCTGCTAAAGACCGGGCGAAGCAGAATTCCCCCGATGTCTTGCACGAAAGTGGGGGGAAACTATTCTGCACCCCGTGCAACTGTGTGTTGGAGCATAAGAGAACATCGACGGTGACGACCCACTTTGATTCATTCAAACATTTGAACATGCTTTCTGCTGCTGCAGACAAGAAAGCCAAAGAACTCACGTTCACCGAGGCGTCGACCTCCAAAACCCTTTCGAGGGCTACAAGAAACGAGGTGAGAAGCCTACAAGATTGAAGCTGGTCAGATAACGAACGAGTAAATGAAAACAGAATGAGGCGGAGAAGTGTGTGTGTGTGTGTGTGTGTGTGTGTGTGTGTGTGAGAGAGTGTGATTAAAATAGCCCAATTTCTTTTACAATAAATAAACATTGAATGTGTTTAATTGAAGAGTAAAGGGGTTTAACGTTAGTGGCAGGTTGTGTGAGAGAGAATAAATAAGACGGCCCAATATTTATTTTTTCCGCATATTTCGCAATTTCACCGCATAAAATCACATAAAACCTGCATGTTTGATCGCATAATCAAGGATGTTTGCCCGCGTTTTTCTGGAGGGTCTAACTAAAATACACACAATTACCTCAAGGTTAACTCCTGAAACAAGTTTAAACGGTTTTTCCCGTAATATATGCCGTTAATAACTGTAATTTATAACTGGTTGCTAAATCCTTAGAATCGTTACAAGGTTTTTGCATTTTGTAAATTGTGTAACTTGCTGCTGTTAAATACCATCAAACTATGTGCTATATACACATTATTATATACATGCCATTAATAACTGTAATATATACCTGGCTGCTAAATCCTAAGAACTGTTACAGCATTTGTATTTTGAAAAGTATTATTTATTTTTTTAACTTTTTTTTTTATTATTTCATAACTTAGTATTTTGTTAACATATGTACCACTAAGCTGTCTGTGGCTCTTTCCTGCTGTAACGATGCAAATGTCCCCTCTGTGGGACTAATAAAGGGATTCTGATCATTTAAGTAATAAGTTGAATGAATCTGCAATCCTTTTTCTTACTTAAATTAATCTCGAGAGTCAAAAGTTAATAATTATTGGTTTTAAACACATGGTTTAGTGTCGATGTAAAAAACGATATGAAATGCCATCGTGGGCTTTATTCACTACTTCTGACTTTATATACATACAAATATTGATGGTTCATCTAGAAAATAAACATCACATTGATTGATGGATAATAAAAAAGAATGTTGGGGTGCGTTACTTCCAATTTATTTATTAGCAAGAATTACGAAATACAAAAGTAGGCATACAGCTTCTCTCAGTGCAGCGAGACCATTTAAGAGCCCCTATTGTGTTGTGGGGGGTTTCCCCTTTCCTCTGAGTGTGTTATATAGGTTTTGGTGCCTGTAAATATTGACCAATCACAACAGAGCCAGCAATCAGAGCAGACTGGGCTCTGGTTTCAGACAGAGGGTGAAAAGAGGTGCTGCAGCACATTAAAGCATGGAGACATGTCCCAGTAGAGACACTACATACTGATATTAATATGTCCTCTAAACACCAGAAGAGTCACTCATTGTGGCTTCACTCACGTGTGAGTTGTGTGCGTCTTAAGGGGACTATCCAGCCTCAAAAATCCACATTTAAAGATGAAAAAGGAAGGACGTGACCTCTTTAAGTGCCCGATGCCTCTCCACCTCTACCGTCTCTCAAAGAGCTGCAGCTACGGACACCGAGATGTGAAGTGAGTGATATGGAAAAACAAATATTCTGAGGGCACAAACACACAAAGTGAGCGCTGGTGATACGCAATGCACACACACACACACACACACACACACACACACACACACACACATACACACACACACACACACACACACTTTATTTCACTTCCTGTTTTTCCCCAGTGGTTGAGATGCTCTATCTTGTTTACTAGGGTGTGACACAGAGTCACAAAAACAACTCTGTGCGTGTGTGTGTGTGTGTGTGTGTGTGTGTGTGTGTCAGAGAGGGTTTACAGTATGGATAGGGCACAGTATACCTCACACTGGGTTTGAGTACAAATACAATAACATTAAAACTCTCTGTGGCGTTTGCTCGCTCCGGGAAGTGAGCTGTTAACAAAATGATAACATCTCAGACCAAAGACAGTCAATGTTTAACTTCAAGCTCAAAACATCACATGATCCACAGCAAGAGAGAGAGTGTGTGTGTGTGTGTGTGTGTGTGTGTGTGTGTGTGTGTGTGTGTTTTAGTCATTTTAGGAGGAATTGAGAGACAAACAGAGGATTGACTATAGAGTGGATCATAATTATGTTTTTGCTAAAGGCAAAGTTCTGCACTCCAACGTTATAGGGGTTTCTTCTCAAAATAATCTGATATAATAATAAATGGTGACACACCCCACAGATTCCTAAATGGATTTCTTTGAAGCCTGAAGATTGTATTGGTCTACTATTACTTGGTATCGTACAACAAGAGTATAATTCTCTTAAAGCCTTAATATTTCCATTAATGGACGAAACTCCTGGAAGAACAAATTAAAAAAGCTATTGAGATCATAAATATGGAAAGTTCTGCTGATTTGATTTGAATTGAGAGCCAACTATTATGAAATAACAATATAAAAATGACAATTCAAGTCATTTAAATGCTACATTTGGGCGAAACTCCGACACAAACCTTTTTGAAAACCTGCAATTGAAAAGATCCAACTGGGAAAAGTAACATTGTTAATCTACTATGAAATAAAGTGACTGAATAAGCAGTAGTGCAAGTTTGAATAATTAATAACTGTTCAAATAAATTGGGTTTCTATAGAAAGATATAGTATGAGGTGATACTGTGGCGCTGATCTTGATTATAAGATACAGTAAATTCTCGCTAGAAATAGATAGAATTGGGAGGGATGGTCTCCCTCTGTAATGGTCTCGCATGCAGACAGTGACATGTGTTCTCTGCTTTTAACCCATCCTAGCACCAGGAGTCTAGAACTAGGAGCAGTGGGCAGCTAGTGTACAGCGCCCAGGGAGCAATGGGAGTGAGGGGGGAAGGGGGATGTCCGGTGCCTTGCTCAAGGGCACCACGGCAGGGCAGGAGGTGAACTGGGACCTCTCCAAGTAGCAGTCCACACTCCATGTTTTAGGTCTGGTCGTGGACTTGAACCGGCGACCCTACAGCTCCCAGTCCAAGCCCCTACTGACTGAGCCAGTTCCGGACATGACGCCCGTATACAAGATGGCGCTGCGGACGTAAACAACGTGACGTCGGAGCTCTGTAAAAACAAAGCTGTCTCTGCCGTCCAGAGGTCGCGTTAACCGAATATTTTTTTTTAACAATGACGGACAAATCTGAAAGCCGCCCGTCATTTTGACGGATTAGAACAAACTCAGAACAGCGCCACAGTTTCCCCGCAGCGAGGCTCCGGTGTTATGCCGGGTTATGTATACCCGCCAAAAAGGAAATTATACCGTTTCCAAACCTAACTGTGCCGAACAGATCATTGAAATGTCTGAGTATGTGCTTTACGCTGTGTGCTCCCGCGAGGTGCAGTGGACATGCATAACACGGCGCTAACAGTCCCCTGTTGACAGTTCACGAGCGTGCTCTCTATGTCACAATGACGGCCAGCGAAAAAGTCTAGCGCAACCTCTGCCGCCGTCTGACGCTCTATTCGACACGATTTTCATACTTAATTATACAGTTTTTGATGAACAGATATATTGTTTTCTGGCATCGCTTAAACATTTTAGAGGAGGGAATCTGCATTCTGGTATGAGGGTGCTTTAGACAGCACCCTGAAACCCATTGAATTCAGATTCTAGTGTATTTAAAGGTCACCTATCAGGCTTTTTATAGGCAATAGCATAGGTCTCAGATATATAAAACACATGTCTATGAAGTGTTTTGCTCAAAATACGAAACAGATCATTCTAGCCATGCCTCATATCCCTCTATTTCACTTCCTGTTTCCAAAGTGCTGATTTGGGTATAAAGCTTTAAAGAGGAGGGGTCTGAGCTCATGCGGGACCCGGCAGCTACCGTCTAAACTAAATGCTGCCGTGATGAAACGCCATATCATGGATTATCAAGGATCTGAAACAGTCTGGAGCTCAAAGGCTTTCTCTCTTGCCGGTTATACCACAAGGTGAGTTCCTTTTTACTTCCTGCTTCTTCACACACATGCTCTCCAGTACAGGTTAGCCCCGAGTGTTAGCGATGCTAATGTAAACACCGACCATATTACGTCCAAAACAGTCGGGCATTGTTTCTGATAGCAACGTTTCTGATTGGGCCGTGGGTCCACATTTCAGATATTACGTCATATCGGACACAAATCTGGATCAGCTCCGTTGTTCCCCGTTTTTAGAGATTTGGATACGGAGGAAAAGAGAGGGGGTTTTATTTTCTGACGCTGCGTGAGTTCCCCGACACACCGGGGACACATGTTGATGTAGAGAAGACATCAGAAAGTTCATTGTGCATGATAGGTCCTCGTTAAGTTAGGGCTACATCATTAAATGAACAATGTTTCAGTTAAAGCTCCTCACTAATAAAAACTCCTAAGTTTAGTGACTGAAAGAAAATGACGTATCATTTAAATGTGGGTTAAATTTAGTAGTGTCATTGGTTTAATTGTTTTGTGATCTTACTCTTTCCTTTTTAAGCATCTTATCTTGACCTGTTAAGCACTTTGGGTTGCATCTTGCATTAAAAGGTGCTATATAAATAAAGTTATTACTTAACAGTAACATCCAAGCAGTCAGCGAGGACAACCCTCGCTACAATCCAAGTTATTTCTCAGGCATCATCGCACTGAGAAAACCATTTCCAGCACAAAGCAGAGTAGTGGATAGAGACGTTGGTGTCAAGTGTCATCTCGTGTGGTTTCTGACTCAAATGGAGTTAGGATCATTCTCAAACTCTACTGCAAACACAAAGGTTTCTCAGAGCCTCTTCCTAAGTAGTTGTCACTCTTATCGTTGTACAAACACCTCAGGAGAATCTCGCTTTGATAGGGCTTTCTCTGACTCCACACACACACACACACACCCTTCCTCCCTTCCTCCCATCCACCCATCCTCTGCAGGAATGTGAGGAATGCACAATCCTAAAAGTCTCTCTCTCTCCCCTTGTCTGCCAGTCTGTTTCTCAGAGCTTGGGTCATGTGCTTCAGTCAGCATGCTTTCAGTCCTTCACTTTATAACTGCCTTTAGGCTATAAAGGGCAGATCCCTTTGTTCACATCACAGGTGTCAGTCTGGCCCTGAAGGAGTGGATAATAAACCACATCTCTTTAAGGACACTCCTTGCACCGAGACAGCCCTATTGTTTTCAAACTGTATCAAGCTTTATCCCCAGGGCATTAAAACACAGCCTGGATATCCGATCAGAATACCTTCATTTGTATTATGACAATACATTTTAAATATGTATACAAACAGTTAAATATCCAATAAAAGTATGTATATAAAAGATTAATCGTTGATTTGCAAAAATAAAATATATGTATGTAAACATATCTTGAAGTAAATTGCCCAATAAAAGACAAATATTTAAATAAACATAAGTTAAAATTGAATTAAAAGTATGTATACGCAACAAGTAAGAATGTGGAACAATGTTAAGGTAAAAAGTCCAACACTATACAATAGAACAAAAGTATTTACCTGTAGATATATAAATATATAAATTAAGAATGTGCAATAACGATAAAATCCAAGTAAAGTGTCTAATGAAGGATGACATCTGAAACATGCCTGGTTTCAAAGGGTTTGATGCAGAAAATACACTCGATAAAAGGAGAACCTGAATCATGACATGCACTTTTCTCGAGAGCAAGATGTTAACAACCCGCATGCAAGCAAACGAGAAATATTCCCCCGGGGGTTGATCTCAAGTAAGTCTCTGCAAATGGTCAAGCAAAGGATCTAGGTAATGAGCTCAGAACCTGCAGGAGGAATGCACCGGTACACGAGTGTCTTCAGCAGCTCCTCGTAAACACACGAGCACTGTCTGCCCGATTCTAAAACACAATACACACCCACTCATTAGCACAGTGGGATGTTTATAACCCCCACACACACACACACACACACTCACTCATGGTAATGGTCTGTCATCAAAGTAGTTCAATCAATGCATCTCTATGTGGTGTGTGTGTGTGTGTGTGTGTGTGTGTCCATGGCCTTCACCCACGTCTTCCTCTTGTCTCCCTTTTTTTAGCATCTCTATTTTTAGGAGCTATTGTGAGGCTGCCCTGAGGTGGGAGGTGTGTGTGTGTGTGTGTGTGTGTGTGTGTGTGTGTGTGTGTGTGTGTGTGTGTGTGTGTGTGTGTGTGTGTGTGTGTGTGTGTGTGTGTGTGTGTGTGTGTGTAAAAGTTCCCCGCGGTGGCAGCTGTAAATCAGTTACCTTCCGGCTGCCTGAAGGAGCAAAGGTGGGGTGAAGCGCTGCTGATCACACTCTTCAAACGTTTGACCCAATGACATCATGACGACACAAGAGTGCAATTTCAAACGGAAAAAAGAAGAAGAAATGCCAGAAATATGTTTGCATACTGCTGCAACATACACAATTTCCCCACTTGTGAACCATTGAATTACATCTTATCGAATATTATGAAAATTAGTGGGTGGAGGAATATTTGTACTAGCTCACGCACATTTACCCATATTCAGATATCACAAGGCTCGACATGTGCTGCTCACAACAGCATGTGTGTGGGACCGAGTGTGTGTGTCATTGGCATTCGCACACTGTGAGAAAGCGTCGTCATGGCGATGTGAAGCTGAGGTTTCTGCCCTCTCAGGTTGCAGAGCGGAGGCTGGAGCCCCCTAGGGTGCCGCCATAACTCCACACCATCTACGCATCTAATGCTGCTGTGGTTACTGCGTAGAGCTAATGTACATCTGAGAGGAGAAGAAGAAGAGAGCGAAGAAGGAGAAGAACCGCTGCGACCACAGACGCCTGCTTCTTAAGTTTCACAAGTTTATTTAGTTGTTTTTTTAACTTCTGTGTGTTTCTATAGATGCACGATATCCTCCTGAATGCATGTGAATATTTAGAGTTTATTTTCATTTTATTGTTGGATTGTATTCTGAGTCACTCTTTAACTTCCGATATGAAATTGAATAACTGGCAAGTTTAAAGAGTCCTCTCCTGCTAATGTTCAGGTGTATATCAGTATGTAGTGTCTCTACTTTAAAGAGTCCTCTCCTGCTGATGTTCAGGTGTATATCAGTATGTAGTGTCTCTACTTTAAAGAGTCCTCTCCTGCTGATGTTCAGGTGTATATCAGTATGTAGTGTCTCTACTTTAAAGAGTCCTCTCCTGCTGATGTTCAGGTGTATATCAGTATGTAGTGTCTCTACTTTAAAGAGTCCTCTCCTGCTGATGTTCAGGTGTATATCAGTATGTAGTGTCTCTACTTTAAAGAGTCCTCTCCTGCTGATGTTCAGGTGTATATCAGTATGTAGCGTCTCTACTTTAAAGGGTCCTCTCCTGCTGATGTTCAGGTGTATATCAGTATGTAGTGTCTCTACTTTAAAGAGTCCTCTCCTGCTGATGTTCAGGTGTATATCAGTATGTAGTGTCTCTACTTTAAAGAGTCCTCTCCTGCTGATGTTCAGGTGTATATCAGTATGTAGTGTCTCTACTTTAAAGAGTCCTCTCCTGCTGATGTTCAGGTGTATATCAGTATGTAGTGTCTCTACTTTAAAGAGTCCTCTCCTGCTGATGTTCAGGTGTATATCAGTATGTAGCGTCTCTACTTTAAAGGGTCCTCTCCTGCTGATGTTCAGGTGTATATCAGTATGTAGTGTCTCTACTTTAAAGAGTCCTCTCCTGCTGATGTTCAGGTGTATATCAGTATGTAGTGTCTCTACTTTAAAGAGTCCTCTCCTGCTGATGTTCAGGTGTATATCAGTATGTAGCGTCTCTACTTTAAAGAGTCCTCTCCTGCTGATGTTCAGGTGTATATCAGTATGTAGTGTCTCTACTTTAAAGAGTCCTCTCCTGCTGATGTTCAGGTGTATATCAGTATGTAGTGTCTCTACTTTAAAGAGTCCTCTCCTGCTGATGTTCAGGTGTATATCAGTATGTAGTGTCTCTACTTTAAAGAGTCCTCTCCTGCTGATGTTCAGGTGTATATCAGTATGTAGTGTCTATTTTAAAGAGTCCTCTCCTGCTGATGTTCAGGTGTATATCAGTATGTAGTATCTCTACTTTAAAGAGTCCTCTCCTGCTGATGTTCAGGTGTATATCAGTATGTAGTGTCTCTACTTTAAAGAGTCCTCTCCTGCTGATGTTCAGGTGTATATCAGTATGTAGTGTCTCTACTTTAAAGAGTCCTCTCCTGCTGATGTTCAGGTGTATATCAGTATGTAGTGTCTCTACTGGGACATGTCTCCATGCTTTAATGTTCAAAAAGCTCTTTATCTTTCTCATACTGCTGTGCTGCAGCACCTCTTTTCACCCTCTGTCTGAAACCAGAGCCTAGTCTGCCATGATTGGTTAGCTGGCCGGCTCTGTTGTGATTGGTCAACAACTTAGAGATGTCCCTCCCTTGTGTTGGAGCACCAGCAAATATAAGTGCAAGTGTTACTGAAGTAAACAAAGGAGTCCAATGGAGGCGTTTCAGTTACACAAGAAAGGGAAAACCCCCAAAAGCATAAAAGGGCCTGAATCACTTCAAATGTTTTCCCTTGTATTCAAAGTGTAAACTCATCAACCAGAAGGCTTTTTCTTTTCAATATGTTTTGTTCTTTCCAACGTCCATGTTGGAGCTATATATTGATTCATATAATGTATTCATACATTCGTTTATAGTAAATTAAGTGTAGTGTTTCAGTGTTATTATTTTAGTTAGTTTAAGAAGTTGTATATGCTTTTATATTGAAGGCAGCTTTGGGCACGTTTTTAGTTGACGTATTCCGTGTTGTTCTTTTCGGTTATATGTTAAGCCACCAGCTAAATAAATATTATACCATGACCTTGGACTAATTTATAAGATATAGTTCAATAGGCGTGCTGTGGTTTAATAGAAACCCCAATGTGCGTCAGAGAGCAACACTTGAGATGTGACCTCATTTTCAAATGTCACTGGACTGAAGTAGATTACACCTGTTGCAAAGGGATGTCTCCATCACTGGGAAAGTGCAGTAATTGTTATACTAATGTCAGCTGACTTCTCTGTGTATAATAAACTTAACTACATGGGATTAAAGGACACGTTTCTTCTCCTGAATGGAGTGTTGTTTAGGAACATCATATATAAATGTTATCACAACTTGCTGTATCATTAGCAGAATGGCTTACAGAAGAATATGGGTTATAACTCAGAGTTAAAGGGGCCCTATCATGCTTTTTGTAGTGAGTTATATAGGTTTTAGTGCATGTAAATGGTCCATAAAAGGCTAAAATCCCAAAGTTCCCTTCAGAGGGAGTTTTTCTCACACTCCCGTGCCTGAAACCACACACACACACACACACACACACACACACACACACACACACACACACACACACACACACACACACACACACACACACACACACACACACACACACACACACACACACACACACACACACACACACACACACACACACACACACACACACACACACACACACACACACACACACACACACACACACACGACAGGCTAAGGGGCGGGACCATAGACTGTATATGGGCGGGACATCTCTAAGCGGTTGACCAATCACAACAGAGCCGGCCAGCTGACCAATCAGAGCAGCTCTGGTTTCAGACAGAGGGTGAAAAGAGGCAGAATGAGAAAAATAAGGAGCTTTATGAACATTAAAGCTTGGAGACATGTCACAGTAGAGACACACAATACAAATATCAACCTGAACATAATAGGGCCCCTTTAGATTACAAGTTTCTGTGATTGTATAAATATGATAACTGGTTGTATGATTAGCAGAACGGCTTACTGACTCTGTCTTTTATCATTGTAGAAGAATACTGGGCTATAATAACCAGAGTTAACACTTTTTAAATGCAAGAAGACACTAAATGTACACTGTTGTTTATCAGCCATTGTTTAAGTCCAACATGCAGAGTTGGTTCCTGAGAGTCAGTTTTCTTCAGATTGAATTCACAATGGGAAAGTAGAAAAAGTGAGACTTGGTTTGCTTTTACCGTACAACAACAACAACAACATGAACCTTCCATTGCTGACCGGAAAGACGCTGTGAAGCCCTGAGTTTGTTCCTAATACTAAAATACGTGGGGGTAACTACGGCTAATTATGTCTCTGACCACATCTGGACGGATGCATTTGAGTTGTTTTCATAGACGACCTGAATGTGCTTCTGCTCCACGGGGCAAATTAATCACTTGGATTGACTTAAAGGGAGCTGTTACGTAATGTTGTTTGTGTGTAAACTCCTTCGTATGACCACATGCAAGATGCCCCTCTCTGTGATTTCCCTCTCTGGGTGCAGTGCACTTCTTTCTCTCTGCTCATTACATCTCTTCCTTGCTGTCTTCCCTGCATTCCTGTGCAGGTCTCGGCCTGTGAAGAAGTCAAGCACACCGTTCACTTTTCATCCAGCACTCGATCACATTTTCTTGCCGTGGTAATTCTATGTACAGTTTTATAATAATAATAATAAGCAGTGGGCACTTAGTTTGAGTGAATCCGGAATGTTCCACTAGATGAGATTGTGGGGCTCAGATTTGTTATCATGCAAGCTGGAAGACAAATTGTGAAAGCCAGCTTACACACAGACTCACATCCATACTACTCCTTTCTTCGACTGTAGTAAGGTGTGATTACTTTGAAAGTGTGACAGCAGAAATGTGTGAATGTGAGAGAGTGGAGGGATAAGGAAAAAGGTAATAATTGGGAAGATATAAGTGACAACAGTTTTTCACACAACCATGTATACATCACTTCAGGGGACATTACATTGACTTACATGCATTTCCTGGAGACTTATCCTAACCTTAACCAACACATGCCTAACCAAGTCTTCACCCTAAAATTAATGATTCCCCTCATGAGGACCTCCATTTTGTCCCCATGAGGGAGGCGAGTCCCCACACGTGACTGTGTAAACAGATGTAGGTCCCCACAAGCACACACACACCTCTTGAAAGATATATATGTGGGCGTTGTATTCAATACATCTCATTGACTATTTGTCCTGCTCAATGCAACTGTATTCTCACACAGCAGGCAACCAGTGAGACGGAAACTCAGATCTTAGGAACAGGTAAAAAACAGCAGCTCAATACACACCAACACACTGATAACAATTATCAACAAGAATCAACATTTTCCAATTATTTCTCTTGTTCTGTACTTCGGTTCAGAGCCTGAACATTCTGTCTTACAAGTATTTTAGTATCTTTGGTTTAATACAGTAAAGCCAGTAAGTATTAAAGAGGCTCCAGTTTCACTTTTCTGTAACAGTGACATCTAGGGCTGCTCAATTAATCGAATTTTAAATCGCAATTACGATGTTGGCTTGCAACGATTATGAAAACGTAATCGAAATAAAACGATTATTTTTTTATTATTATTATTAATTGGTTTTTCAGTTGAATTATACTTAAGGTTCAGGGTAATCAACTGTTAAAAACATACTGTTAAAAAAAAAATTCTCCAATAAATTGATGTTTTCAAAGTAAATGGATAATCGTTTTTAATAATCGTGATATTAATTATTGACCCAAATAATCGAGATTATGATTTTTGCCATAATCGAGCAGCCCTAACTCACGCTTCTATTGGCTAGCGCTCCAACACATTGTACCTGAACATCTCTTAGCGGTTGACCAACCACAACAGAGCCGTCCAGCTAACCAATCAGAGCAGACTGGGCTCTGGTTTCAGACAGAGGGTGAAAAGAGGTGCTGCAGCACAGACAAGAGAAAAATAAAGAGCTTTTTGAACGTTAAAGCAGGGAGACATGTAGAGACACTACATACTGATATACACCTGAACATCAGCAGGAGAGGACTCTTTAAAGTAGAGACACTACATACTGATATACACCTGAACATCAGCAGGAGAGGACTCTTTAAAGTAGAGACACTACATACTGATATACACCTGAACATCAGCAGGAGAGGACTCTTTAAAGTAGAGACACTACATACTGATATACACCTGAACATCAGCAGGAGAGGACTCTTTAAAGTAGAGACACTACATACTGATATACACCTGAACATCAGCAGGAGAGGACTCTTTAAAGTAGAGACACTACATACTGATATACACCTGAACATCAGCAGGAGAGGACTCTTTAAAGTAGAGACACTACATACTGATATACACCTGAACATCAGCAGGAGAGGACTCTTTAAAGTAGAGACACTACACACTGATAAACACCTGAACATCAGCAGGAGAGGACTCTTTAAAGTAGAGACACTACATACTGATATACACCTGAACATCAGCAGGAGAGGACTCTTTAAAGTAGAGACACTACATACGGATATGAAGCTGAAAATGAGCATGATACGGCCCCTTTAAGCTAGTGTACTCCAGCACAATGGACTTGCGTAAAACAGTAAAAGCTTTCCCACAAGGTGAAAGAGTCATTGTTTCTTTTGAAATCCAACATGGTGGAGTACAGCCAGTTCAAGGAAAAATAATATCACTGTCCAAATACTGACAGATTGCACAGTGCGTTTCGTTTTACCTTCAAAATATGCCGTTATTATAACACCCTGCTGTACTCACTGTAAGAGTCAGTGAGCACAGAGATGCATGCTACACTAATATTAACTGCTGTAGGACTGATTACTGGCACTAGACATAAAATAGTACCTCATAATATCACCACGATATTTTCCCCAGAAAGATATACATTAAGTTTTAACATTATTTTCCAGTTGAAGTCCACCTTTTCTCTGTTCATACAGCCCAAACAACCCTGTATCGTTCAAGCAGAAGCCTCCTAAACTGCGTTACAAATAAAACAACATCACTTTTACTACGTTCAACTTTTTAAGGCCCAGGATGTGGACGTCAGCACATTTGGAAAAAACGTCTTTTATATTCTCGTGGGATACTTATTTTGAATTCTGCTTTCATTTGAACCCGAGGAGACGCCTGCTTTGGGACTAAATCTGTCTCGGAGTAAATAGCTGCATTGTTGGCTGATTTCTGTGCAGTGACGTCAGTCGGTCTTATCAGTGTTTTCTAACTTGACTTCAGAAGGGGCCTGACAGCAGACCCCGCCCAACAAAGAGCAACCGGCGACTGGAGCCTGATCGAAAAGAAAATATCCAAAAAGCTGTGCAACAATTGGTCAGAAAGCAGTAGTGCTGTGTCAAGGCAGACAAAGTAACAGCACATAGTGGCTAATCCTCTTAGGAAACAGCTTTCTCCTTTTGTAACTCTCTCTGTAAGCTCACATTCAGGTTTAAGTACACAGCTGGAAGTGTGTGTGAACTGTCAGACATCGACATGCCTTTAAATCACTGAGATGATACTTTCAACTATCTTACAGTCAAATCCCTTTAAGGTTATGTGTGTTTTTTAGATTGATAATCGTGGCATGTGGCGCAGTGCGTTAGTGTTCGGATCACAGGTTCAAACCCCACTGCAGTCAGCATGTTGTTGTGTCCCTGAGACACTTCACCTCAAAGTTGATGTAAACAATCAAATGTGAAATGTCAGATTGAGTCTCACATGAAATACACAGCCGGCATTGAGTTAGGGTGGGAAAAAGTCATATCAGGGTACTGAACTATGTAGGGCTTAGTCTATTAGTGCACTAACTGGTTACTGTGGTCTTAGTTTACTCAGATGTCTGTAGTCTATAAGTAAATTCTTGCTTTTTCAAACTGAATTACTTATTTCCAAGTAGCGTATGTGTCGTAAAAACATGATTTTAGGTTGTGCTTTGAAGGTTTATGTGTAAGAAACTAAGTTGTACATATCTGTTCATTAAGTCAATCATTGGCGATGTGGCTTAGTTGGGAGAATAGCGGTGAAACCAGTCAACATGTTGAAGCATCATTTGGCACGACACTGAACTAAACCCATAATTGCTCCTATATCTACGGTATTGTAGCTTTTAAAAAAAACTGTCAGGTAATGACACATCATGAGTTAGTCGACCAATAGTTTCTTTAGTTGAGGACAGCCCTAGATTCATGTACATTTAAGTCATAATCACAAGAAATAAACCTTGAAACCGTTCGCTTTAGATTACTCAATTAATTGGAGTGCCTTTTTTAGGTCACTTTGAAGAGTTACACCATAGAATACATTTCTAATATTGCCTAAAGCCACACAGCTCATCAACTTGCAGTGAATCAAAGGCACTTATACAAATGGAAAGTAGCCTCTGGAGAACACACACACACGCACACACACACACCTCGTGTTGCCTGACATTATCCCCACTGACAGAGTTCAAACTCTGATTCATAAATCTCTCTATTGGTGAATCATAACCGGAGAGGACATTTACCTCAGCCTGAGGATGTGTGAGGATTGCCTCTTTTTACACACACACTCAAATCAGTCACATTGCTATTCTCCATTCACACAGGTATGAAACGCAGCTGGCATTGATCCAACGTGTTCTCTGGGAAAGAGGATGGATGAGTCGCTGACATGCCAAAACCTGAATCCACAACACAACAATTATAAGGAAGAAGCCTAACTGTCAATCCCTCATTAGAAGTCAAATTAAAACAACCTTTTGTACGTCTTTCAAGGTTATGACTATTGCCCAAGCCAAGCTCACTAACTAAGACGATGTATTTAACAAAGTAAACATGTCGTGCAGCCTTCGGTTTTATATATCAGCTTCATTAGGGGGATAATAAAGCTGAAGTTAGCAGCTAAACTCTACCAAAGATATTTAGTCTGTGTTCAGGGGCGGCAGGTTCTGTAGGCTAGGCTAAATATTTGTGTCGCTTACTGGTAAAATTAAAATATAATGTATAATGTTTGTGTCTTTGACATTAGCGCTGCTAGCCACCTGTGCACTACGAAGCCAGTTCCACAGACCCTGGATATCTTTGAGTTACCTTAACTAACCCTAACAAACGAGATCTCGCTAAGCGGTCCTACGACGCTGTTATCAACTCGGTGAATCAAGCCAGGGTTTCTCTCTCCAGCTGAGAGCGTGTTCACGTGAAAGGGGCGGGGTTAGCAACATTTGACCAATCACAAACAGGGACAAGTGTACTGACAGCGCATACTTCATTCATGAAAAGTAAACTAATATTAGACAAATATGAACTTTAAACATCCATGACTTAAACATATAATCCAGGATACAAGCCACAGAGTTGCACCTGCAAGGTGAATACAGAACAACTGGTTAAAAAATGAATAAACTACCGAGTGTTTGAAAGCGTAACAGTTTTATGATATCACTGCCCCGTCTAAGACATGAGTGGATCTGACTTTAATTACATTTGAGTTGAGTGTTTCGTCAACTGAATGTGTTGCTTAAAATAATACTTCTGCATACAGTATATTTAAGCTATAGCTCACGACAGGCCGTGGTATATGCTCATTATATCACAGCTAAGGGGCGTGGTTCAGCCCGACGCAAAGCGGAGGGTCGACAACCACGACATATACCACGGCCTGTCGTGAGCTATTGCTTTTATAAAACGGTTACCAAGTGTGGCAATATGAAAGACAAATACACACTCTAATTTAAATAGTTTTATTAGTAAATAATGATGTTCAAAATAAAATAGTCCCTTTGTTGCCTTCTGCACGAAGCATAGTGTGAGGTGGTTGCTATGCAACAACACTAACAGCTAGCGAACATATTAAACAGAGAGCATTGATCCATTATTTGGCTATTTATTTGTATGTTGACGTTTATTGTGCACCCACTGAAAACCTGTCCAGCATCAGCAGCATGGCTTACGAGGTCACTTGTAGGTTGAGGTTGTTCTAGGCTGTTGCGTGGCGAGAATATTGCTCCACTTTCTCCGGTCCCCGAGATTCGGCTTCCAGTAGCTCTGCAGACAGCTTTCGCACCTGTGGCCACTAACGCTCATCATCTCTCTGCTTTGTTTCAAGACCCGCACCAGAAAGCTTTTGAATGGTGGTACTTTCCCAGTTGGTCTGCCTGCTCTTCACGTAGCTCTGCATGTCGTCGTTTAGGTGCTTTTTATTCTGGAGATCGGCACTCCTCAATCCTCTCCTCCATAGTAAGGCCCCCCCCGGAGGTCCAAGTTAATCTTAAATGTTTCCATCTTATGCTTTGTAACGGAAGAAATGTAAATATATTTATAAAACTGACAAGTCAAATCAAGCAATCTGATTGGTCGATAGCATTTTTGCGGACCTTTTTGATTACAGATTTGAAAACATCGTTGCTTGCTTTAAAAGTAGCACAATTCATGATGTCAAACATTGGAAAGTATCTAGATATCCCTGCCCTGATGCCAAAGGAACTGCACACTGAATATGTGTCGCCGTTTGATGTCTATGTCTGGACCGCTGCGTAAAAAGGAGGGTTTCTGCCCTGTTACTTCTCCGCATACGGCAGTTTAAACTGTATTTCCTTTATCCTGTAATATGACTTGATAGATTTAAACTCCGCACACTGAGCTCTGATTGGTCAGCAGGCGGTGCTTTCACTGAGTTGATCTCTTTTCTATAGACGCTCGAGGCGGGCAGCGTCAGGTCAAAAAAGTTATTTAGCCTTCCCAAACATGAGCCTCACGTGCCGCCTATGTCTGCGTTGACTCTCTGAATAAGATCTGAGCGAAATGTAAGAATGGCAGAAAGTCACACTAAATGAATCACTTTTCAAAGTTTCATATCCTCTTTGTTTGGCTGTTCCATTCCATAAAAAAATACACAGTAGTCATCGGTGACACATTTAGTAATAATGTCGCAATCATCCTTTAAAATGACTTTCGGGTTTATGGATCATTAGAAAGGACCAAGGATCTCTTTCAGAATAAGAGGAGTCAATACTGTGAAGACTGATCTGACTACAAGGCAAAACTTCTCCGGCAGTGGCTCAGTCAGTAGGGGCTTGGACTGTGAGCTGTAGGGTCGCCGGTTCAAGTCCCCGAACAGACCTAAAATATGGAGTGTGGACTGCTACTTGGAGAGGTCCCAGTTCACCTCCTGCCCTGTCGTGGTGCCCTTGAGCAAGGCACCGGACAACCCCCTTCCCCCCTCATTCCCATCGCTCCACAATAGCTGCCCACTGCTCCTAGCACTAGACTCCTGGTGCTAGGATGGGTTAAAAGCAGAGAACACATGTCACTGTGTGCTCTGCATGTGAGACCATTACAGAGGGGTTCATCCCTCCATATTCTAATTCAACTTTTATGAAATAACAACAAGACTACAGCAAAGTCCAAGAGGCTGTGACCTGTGACCAGAGGTGGAAGAAGTACTCGGATACTTAAGTCAAAGTACTAATACTACCCTGTAAAAATACTCCATTACAAGTAACAGTACTGTATTTAGAATGGTACTTGAGTGCAAGTAATTCAGTCCAACAACCTCACATTTATACCTGTACAGATCTTGATTAGTGGTGTAAAGTAACTAAGTACATTTACTCAAGTACTGTACTTAAATAACATTTAAAGATACTTGTACTTTGAGTTGTGTTTTGCTACTTCATACTTAGGTTAGTTAAAGTAACTACTGTACTTAATTTTGAGGTACTTGTACTTTACATGTTATGCTACTTTGTTCTTCTACTCCTCTACAGTTCAGAGGTGAATGGTGTACTTTTACTCCACTACATGTATTTAATACCTTTAGTTACTTCACAGATCTGGATGAATGATGTGAAATATAATCAGGTGTTGAATCAGACTTTAGTTCCACCTGGAGTAAATCCACCAGCTACCCTGCAGTCTACAAAGCCATTCAGACTAGCTGCACCTTCACCAGCTTTGAGAACACTTTCATTATAAAAACATATCATAGATATTATTCTGGAATGGACCAATCTGCACAACGACTACTTTTACTGTCTTTCACTATATTTTGATGAGAATACTTTTCTACGTTTACATGAGTAACAATTTGAATGCAGGATTTTTATTGTAACAGAGTATTCCTACACTCTGGTACTTCTACTTTTACTCAAGTACAAGATCTGGGTACTCCTCCCCCCTCTGCAGACTAATATCAGTCAGTCTGTCACTGAAACTTCTCAGAGGACATCTTGACTTTTATTAAATAACTACGAGGCTACAAAAAGTCCAAGTTTAGAGGGTATGAGCTGTGACGAAGCTGACAAAAAAAGCGCTAAACTTGCTTCAGTCCTTGAAGTCAAAATGGAAGAATTTAACACACAATCCTACTAAAAACTCCACAGACAGTTAAGCAGCTCATTTGATTGGCTAATCACTGCGGAATGCTCCATGTCGTTCTCTGATGGGGGAACACTGAACAAACTCAGGGTCAAAATGTACAGAGTTTGTGGTTTCTCTCTTATTAACTGAAGTAAACAACTTTTTTCAAACAATGTTAAAAACCTAAACAAATAAACAGTGTTTTGTGGTTTATTCGGCTCTAGAAAAATAATCGAAATATTCATAAAAATTGCAACTCATTATTTGGATGCTCGTTACCATCGCCTATATGAGACCAGTAATGCCAATAACCAATAAAACGATCCCAACAGATTTATTTTATCTAAGTTATGGCTGTAAATGTGCAAATAAAATGTGCGTGCTATAGCTTTGCAGAAGTTATGCTCTCCTACGCAGGGTATTACTTTACTTTAAGTACATGTACTTAGTTACTTTTCAACACGCATTTTGCTGTTGTAGACAAACACAGTTTTGATATTCAGGACTTTCTTTCTGACATTTTTTATCATATATTATCTTTTGTGTACAGTTCTTCCATTGGTTCAATCTTTAAGGATGCATTATGTTGACATGTTTAAATTGGCAGCTTGATGAACAGAGCTTGTCTTGGCGTACCCACCACTTGGTAAATGAAAAGTAATCCACATTACAAGAGAAAAACAAGTGCGGACTTACCTTCAGACCCTGTGGTGGTGAGGTGGTTGGAGAATGGGAACAGACAGAGGAAAGTTGAAGCCTTCTCTCCACGATGGAGTAGTTTCACGCACAGAAAGAGTGCCTCCTCCTCTCCACGCAGCACGCAGGTCTTGCAGGTGGAGCGCAGTGCTTCCTGTTTGTTGGAGAAGGTGAACAACCGCTACACTACCACCGCTGCTGCGTCTCCCTCCGCCAGCTCTCCCTCCGCCAAGTCAGTCGTCAAGTGTGAGAGAAAAACAGGACCTCCGCTTGAGGATTTCCAAAATAAAACCAGGAAGTACAATCTATGTGGTTACATTTTTATTTTGAGAAACTTTTGGAATAAAAGGGAAGTTTATTTCAATTAATGTTAGGAAGTGGGACTTTTTTATTTTTTAAGTTTCATTGATAAATGCTAAAAATACAGATTCATACATGTCTAACTTAATTATAATGTTTGGGAATTATAGTGGCATGAGATTAAACATTAATGTATGTGTGTCTCGACATAATGTGAATGTAGCAGTGTTCAAAGAGCTACACATTGCATAGCAAAAGTCCCATTTAATATGGGGTGTAATGTCATCTCAAGAAAAAGATGTATAGGTAAGTCGCAAGTGTGTTTATACAGCACCTTTCAACACAAGGCAATTCAAAGCGCTTTACAAGTTGAAAGACATTGAGAGCATTAAGAAATAGTGTCATTTCAACAACTGTCATTAAAAACCAAAGGGAATCAAATAAACATTAAAACAAGCTAATATAGAACAATACAGGTAGAAAATACATGAATACAAGTTACAGAATAACAGACTGTATCTCTGCTCAAGCAGTGGATTGTAATAAGTACATTTAATCAAGTACTGTACTTAAAGATAGGGTGGGTAAGAATGGAGAAACCAGCTCAAGTACACAGCCGGAAAAAATCTGCCGCTTCCTTCAGACTTCCTCACAGAGCCCCTCCTCCAACACACACAACGCGCACATGACCAATGAGGGCACGAGATAAGTTTGTGCCCAGATGGACGGCTGACAGGCAGGTAGGCCATCCAGTTACTTTAGCCGGGCCGGCTCAGATGATTGGTCGTGCTTTTTACAGCGCCACGGCTTCCACATATGATGATTCTTAATGTATTTATTGTCAAAGCATTTAATGTATTCATTGCTATCGGGATGTTGAGAGCATTCCATGGAATAGAACAACAAGTGTTTCTGAAGTGAATTACCTACCCCACTTTTAAGTAAGATCATTTGAGGTATGCTACTAGTACTTTACTTTTCAATGTGTTGAAACGTTATACTCCTACTTCATCTCAAAGACACATATTGAACCTTTGACTATTGAACTATATAGACAGCTTTTACCTTAAGGATTACAATTGTCACCCTCTTCTTGTCCGGTACAACAAGTATCTGTTGGTTTTAAATGTTTGTCCTGATAAAGGATGAAGGATTGAGGAGATGATTCTACTAAATGCTCTTGAAGCTATATAAAAGTGCATCATCACAAACTGAAAACATGGCTTAGATCAGGGCTGTCAAACTCAAATACACAGTGGGCCAAAGTAAAAAATGGGTTCTAGTCGAGGGCCGGACTGGTTCAATGTTTATTGCAGAACTTATTGAAATGAACTTAATGCACATATTAAACCTGGAACTAACAAAGCTTAAATTATTGCCTTTAAAAACAACTTTAAACATTAAATAATCAGTTACATTCATGGCTCTATCTGCAGCTTTTCCAGAGTCATTTCTTGTGATCACATTTCTCCACAGGCCAACAACAGCTTCAACAAAACTATTCCCCTCACAGAGAAACCAAACCTGCCCTGTTGTCGTGAGAGAGAAAGTGCAGAAGGAAGCATCCATTGAACTCAGGTTGCTGCTCTGTGATGCTAGCTCAGATACTTGGCATCTCATCTTGGGTGCAAGGTCATCAATGTTTGGGCTCAGGCTCTGAGCTGAGGAGACCCTCAGGATGGAGTGAAGGTGTGCGTGCAATATACCCGCGGGCCAGATCTAATAGCAATTACAAATTATCCTGCGGGCCGAAATTAAATCCACCAAGGGCCTGATTTGGCCCCCGGGCCTTGAGTTTGACACGTGTGGCTTAAATCATAAAAAGTTGACATTTTAGAGAAACACTGTTCTCACAGGACAGCGACACGTGATGATCTTATACGATATGGTAGATTACACTACCTAATACCATATGAAGGAGTTACCATTAGCACAACCTGTATTTACTGAAGCAGCTCCTACATGTATGTGTTTCCACATCACATCATCAGTACAGTACAGCCTGCTCTTCACTTAGTTAAAAACAAAAACCTTAACACACCTGTACAATATCCAAGAAAACAACTTCAGTAAAAGTCTATTTTGTTGGCAATGATGTCATCATTATAAGTGTTTTCTATTAAGAATCAATACTAGTTTGCAGCATAGCATAATGACTACTTGTTGATGACACATAATCTACATTCAATTATGTTTAAAAAAATGGTTAACTCCTACTAAAGTAATCCTGAATCATGTTTCAAAGTGAGGCTTTTATTGTGAAGGGCACGTTTCCTCTCTGCTGTGTTACTGTCTGTCTGACGCTGATTGGTCCAGTTCTCCGGCTGTCTTCCAACAACCACATAGCACTGGCACAAAACTCACAAGCAGAGATTTCACCCGGAAACACAATGTTTTCTGCCGCTACTGTGTGAAAGCATGGAGAACATATCGTTAAAATGATCTCAATATAGCCCATGATCCCGTTATGCTATGTAATATAGGCTATATGTTATTTTAACCATTGTTTATATATTTTCCAGCCATAAACCACCCATTTAACCCACGACACATCATCATGAGGTAATGCCACATGTTAAATGTGTAACCTCTTATTATGAAATGTGTAGAACACTGTCCAAAGTATAGTTTGAAAGGCAGAGCTTTGCTGCCCTCTGGTGGACACATGCGTCGTTGCATCATCTCAAAATACAACTCACCTATGTACAAAGTTTTGCATGTAATGACCGCCACCACGTGTCCAAAATAATATTGCAAGGTGGATCTAATCTTAATGCCAAGAAAAAACTGAAAATGTCTCTCACGATTTCGATGTGGATGTTGCAGTGGAATGAGTTCCCGATATACAAGATATATTTTACGCTTAATTAAACTCTACAGTGCACCATTTTGTATGTATGTTTATATCTTTCTGTCCCTTTAGTTAGTAGACTCGTATAAGAGAGTATTGTAATTTGTTCTGTCTATGTATCATGTGGATACTTTTCTGAATGTATGTATTTTCTGTTGTGAATAATCTATCTATCTGTGAATATCTCTCAATTCAATTCAAAGGGCTTTATTGGCATGAAAGTGAAATGAAACAATGTTGCCAAAGCATCAAAATAATTAACAACATTAACATACATTTCACATTTTTACATATTATTATATATACAGTGATACAATTACACTTCAACAAGTGTGTGTGTGTGTGTGTTTCTTTGGGTGCGTGATTTTGTGTGTGTGTGTCTCATTCACTGTCCCTCAGGTTGTGGCGTGTGTGTACATATTGGGCAGCAAGATGTGCCTTGTTCAACTTCTTACAGTAAAGGCTCCTTACTTCGTTGAATGTTTGGCACTTCAGGAGGAAGTGCATCTCCGTCTCAGTCTCACCTGTCGTCCAGTGACCACATATTCTGGTTTCTTTTGGTTGCCAGGATCTTTTGTGTCTTCCTGTTGCCAGTGTGTGGTCACTGAGCCTGTGCTTGGTTGGGGTCTGCCTCTGCTTTCTATCTCTGACAGTAGACCGATATTCTGCCAGCTCATCATCTCTGTTTAGAGCCAACATTCTAATCTACTTTGGCTTTTAGTTTCTTCTTCCCAGTGTTGTAAACAGTTGTGTTTACATTGTGTTATAATGACTGTGATTGGTGTTTGGAGAGCAGTGTTGCTGAGAGACTGGTCAGAGTGGCTCTGATAGGGGGCAGCTAGCCTCAGCACCAGCTGACATAGGGGACTGTTTCCAGGGGTTAGCTCTTGGCTTTGGAGGCTTTGGAGTGGAGGGTGTCTCGGGGGCTGGATCTAAGGTGGTTAAAGAGTGTTAGTGCTCTCTTTTGATCAGTGGGTATCTGCCTAATTCTGCTCTACATGCATGTGTTTGTGTTTTTCTCTGAACACGTCAAATGTATCTGCAGAATTCTGCATGTAAAGACTCTGTTGGATGTTTGTCCCAGCGGGTATAGCTCTGGGGACTGAGTGGACCCCACACTTCACTACCGTACAGCGCAATGGGCTGGATCACACTATCAAAGATTTGAAGGCAAATTTTAATTGGAATTTGGAAATGATAAAATGTTCTCTTGATTGCTCTTCTGGCGTTTTCTTTGAGTGCATTCACTGCCATGTTGAAACGTCCTGATGCTGTTGTGGTTAGACCGAGGTAACTCATGTTCAATGATATGATTGTTTATGGTAAGCTGGAATTTGTTCTCCTGACATCTGGGGCGTTTTTGGAAAACCATGACATTAGTCTTCTTCATATTGACTGCCAGGGCCCAGTTCTTACAGTACTGGTCTACTATGTCCAGCTGTTGTTGTAGTCCTTGTTCAGTAGGAGACAGCAGAACAAGGTCATCAGCATAAAGGAGACACTTCACCTCTCTATCTAGGAGGCAGAGGCCATGAGCAGCTCATTGATCCAACTGAACAGCAACTTCATTTAGATATACATTCAATAAAGTCGGACTTAAATTGCAACCCTGACGAACACCTCTTCTCTGGGTGAAGAATTCAGTTCTTCAGTTCCTTCCGTCCGTCCGTTCTATCTATCTATCTATCTATCTATCTATCTATTTATCTATTTATTTATTTTCTCTCGTTTCTCCCGGAACGTTTATTTTGGTTTTCGTACCCCTGGGACGATTATGGCCGGACATCCTGCAGCAGACGCGGGACACCATTTTATTATACATCCATGGACACCACAGGTAAGTGTTTACACAACAAACAAACAATAAAAGATACACAATAAATCACTTGTTATACCCCCAATAGTTAATAATAACATAGATGTTACTGTTTGGAAATCATGACAAAGCAACACAAACCTGCCAGAAGACGAACTTATCAATCACGCTTTAACTCTTCAATAAAAACACTAGATTTTAAATTAATACATTCAGTAAATATAGTGAGGTTTCTCATGCCACCACAAGGGGGCAGCACATACTCACACCGCACACTTGAAATGGGTCGAGTCAGTTTAAAGAGAGAACCTATGCTTACTCATTCAGAATAAGAAATACAAAATTACAATGTGACTGATTTGATTGAAGTTCAATTATTTGATTTAGCATCAATACTGCTCATGGGTGCAGTGCCCTGTATATGATGTGTTTTCACATCGCATTACATTTCATTTAGCTGATGTTTTCCTCCAAAGCGACTTAAATGCCTTCAACCACGAAATTACAAACTCAAAAATCAAGCATCCTGTAAGTTAATTAGCTTTCAATAAGCCAAACCATTTCAAATGAATTAGTGTTAATACTGCCTGCTGCTTTAACACTATATCTTAATTTACCTTTTTTTTTATGCTGCTACAGATTTTTTACCATTGACGTATTGTATTTAAAGGTCCCGTGTCATGGCCATTTCTACTGATCATAATTCCATTGTTGAGGTCTACTAGAATAGATTTAAATTGTGCAATGTTCCAAACTCATTGGTTTCTCATACAGCATCTCTGTAAAGTATGTGTATTCACTCTCTGTCCTGAACGGCTTGTTGGAGCTCCTGATCTGCGGAGCCGTTACGTTACGTTACGTCACTATACCCCAAATACGTCACTATACCCAAGAAGCAAACAATGGAGAAAGAGAAATCTCCAACGAGGCGTTCTGGGGCAGCACAGACAGTTTCTGTGTTACAGGGAGTACTTTGAGGGTTGTGACTCTGCAGACCGTTTACATGCAGAACAACCTTCATAACACAAGGGGGCGGGTAGTAACCGGAAAAGCATGACATGGGACCTTTAACTACCTTGCCTCTTATTTAATATCTTTGTCTTCTCTTTTTGTTTTAGACTTGTAAGAACACTGTGTCTTTGCTTCCCGGAATAACAAAATTCCAATGCCATTTCCAGCGCCATCCTATCAATTATAACATTACGTTGTCACTCGTGTAAACAATCCCCTCAGTCCGCAGGTATGTGTGGTGCGCCTCATCAGCGATACAGAAACGAGGCGATGACCTCTGCGCTCCGGGGTCAAAGTCGCTCCCTCACAGTTCCCCTCATAACGTTCTCATTGTCTGAAATTTGCCAAACATTCGCCGGGCTCAAAGGCAGCAGCAGCAAGCAGCGTGTCCCGGCGTCCAGCATGCTTCCATTACTGCTCCTCTTATTCGATTAAATGTACCCGGACCCGGTCCAAACCCACACTGTGCATAATCTCTTCACGGATGATAGGCGTGTAATAAAAAGCACATTTAACATGAAAGGAGACTTTATGTGAATGCGTATAATTATGGATATCAAAATACCATCATTTGTTTAATTGTGAGGGCCTGCCAAGAGGTATGTAATTGCTTGAAATAAATATGGCTGAAATTGGATTGCAGTGTCTGAGATCTGACCTGGGATTAGGTTTGGCATGAGGCCGGGGTCAGGGTCAGGGCAACTTCCTGTTTAGCTTGTGTGTGTTATAGCCGATGGAGTGGTGCGGGAATGAGTTAGCATCTGAACACTTTTGGTATCCTGGTGTTGAGGTCAAGAGTTAGTTTGTATGTGTCTTTGTCTGGATGAATGACATATAATCTGTGGATAGGTGATAGGCTAGAGGCGGGACATCTCTTAGCGGTTGACCAATCACAACAGAACCGGCCAGCTAACCAATCAGAGCAGACTGGGCTCTGGTTTCAGACAGAGGGTGAATTGAGGTGCTGCAGCACAGTATGAGAAAAATAAAGAGCTTTATGAACATTAAAGCATGGAGACATGTAGAGACACTACATACTGATATACACCTGAAGATCAGCAGGAGAGGACGCTTTAAAGTAGAGACACTACATACTGATATACACCTGAAAATCAGCAGGAGAGGACTCTTTAAAGTAGAGACACTACATACTGATATACACCTGAACATCAGCAGGAGAGGACTCTTTAAAGTAGAGACACTACATACTGATATACACCTGAACATCAGCAGGAGAGGACTCTTTAAAGGAGAGACACTACATACTGATATACACCTGAACATCAGCAGGAGAGGACTCTTTAAAGGAGAGACACTACATACTGATATACACCTGAACATCAGCAGGAGAGGACTCTTTAAAGTAGAGACACTACATACTGATATACACCTGAACATCAGCAGGAGAGGACTCTTTAAAGTAGAGACACTACATACTGATATACACCTGAACATCAGCAGGAGAGGACTCTTTAAAGTAGAGACACTACATCCTGATATACACCTGGACATCAGCAGGAGAGGACTCTTTAAAGTAGAGACACTACATACTGATATACACCTGAACATCAGCAGGAGAGGACTCTTTAAAGTAGAGACACTACATACTGATATACAGCTGAACATCAGCAGGAGAGGACTCTTTAAAGTAGAGACACTACATACTGATATACAGCTGAACATCAGCAGGAGAGGACTCTTTAAAGTAGAGACACTACATACTGATATACACCTGATCATCAGCAGGAGAGGACTCTTTAAAGTAGAGACACTACATACTGATATACACCTGAACATCAGCAGGAGAGGACTCTTTAAAGTAGAGACACTACATACTGATATACAGCTGAACATCAGCAGGAGAGGACTCTTTAAAGTAGAGACACTACATACTGATATACACCTGAACATCAGCAGGAGAGGACTCTTTAAAGTAGAGACACTACATCCTGATATACACCTGAACATCAGCAGGAGAGGACTCTTTAAAGTAGAGACACTACATACTGATATACACCTGAACATCAGCAGGAGAGGACTCTTTAAAGTAGAGACACTACATACTGATATACAGCTGAACATCAGCAGGAGAGGACTCTTTAAAGTAGAGACACTACATACTGATATACAGCTGAACATCAGCAGGAGAGGACTCTTTAAAGTAGAGACACTACATACTGATATACACCTGAACATCAGCAGGAGAGGACTCTTTAAAGTAGAGACACTACATACTGATATACAGCTGAACATCAGCAGGAGAGGACTCTTTAAAGTAGAGACACTACATACTGATATACACCTGAACATCAGCAGGAGAGGACTCTTTAAAGTAGAGACACTACATACTGATATACACCTGAACATCAGCAGCAGAGGACTCTTTAAAGTAGAGACACTACTGATATACACCTGAACATCAGCATAATATGTGTCTTTAAAAGCGGTAATTGCCAACAACTAAATAACATTAGCCGCCTTTTAGCTTAGCATTGATTACGTGAAGTCATGTGACCATTATGTAGTTAGTTTATAACCTAACGTTCACTTTCGACTAATGGCAATTGTCTTTACGCTTCACAAATCATAAAGTGCTGTTAATATGTGGAGATTGTCCTGCCAAACAAAACGTAAAAAATAATATTGCTTTTAGTCAATGCTAACTTCGGTGTTGCATTAAAACAATATGTCATTATTTCACCTCTATAGGAGAGAGGGGTGGATTCATAGTGACAAAGTTTATTCAGCCAATACACTAAAATATAACAATGCAGTTCACGTTTGATGGATAGTCACCATAACAGGCAACAATTAACTACATCATCACTTAATTGAATTGACGGATGTGTCGTTAGGTTGGCCTCTCATGCAATTTGTTTCCTAATAGGGTTAGCATGGTCTGTTATGAAACTTTAGGAAATCCCAATAGTATAAATACCAGGGCATTTTGAAGTTGTTTTGGTTGTGGAATAAGCTTTGGCATTCATATCCGAGTGAGGTCACGTTACTATTACTGATAGTGTGCTGCAGTACGAGTGGCTGGCAGTGAGTGTGTGCCTCTCACTGTCCCCAGAGGTCAGCCAAGAAGTTGTTCTGGTTTATTATAAAGCAGGCCCACAGTATCAGCAGAACAGGTGCTGGGCCTTAATGATCCCTGTGGGAACTGGGTTTCATCTTTGATTAATTGGCATGTTAACAGGAGAAGAGTTGTCCTAATAGCTTCTGGTTGCCAGCCCTGCGGAAGTTTTTTAGGCTGGCGAGAAAGGGAAGAGGGTTTAAAAATAGACTCCATCAGGGCACGATGGGAAAAGAGCTGCCGTTTCTATCCCGACAAAGAGATGTGCAGTTTCTAATCAAGAGAACGGAAACTTTGTATCGCATTTCCCTTTACAGTATAAGCCGGCCAGTTCCGACACTGTGTGTGTGTGTGTGTGTGTGTGTGTGTGTGTGTGTGTGTGTGTGTGTGTGTGTGTGTGTGTGTGTGTGTGTGTGTGTGTGTGTGTGTGTGTTAACCATCTTAACCCTAACCATAACCCTAACCCTAATTACTGTACTTTTACTATAATCACTAGGGGCATTAGGACTTGGCTTGGCAACTGGAAGGTCACAAGTTCAAGTCCCGGCAAGACCAAGTGCTCCCGAGGTGTCCCTGCGCAAGGCACCGTTCCCTACACTGCTCCCCGGGCGCCGTTCAAAATGGCAGCACACTGCTCCTAACACTAGGATGAGTCAAATGCAGAGAAACAATTTCCCCACTGGGATTACTAAAGTATATCTAAAAAATGAGGTTTGAGGTTTGATCTCAACCTCATACATTGCTAAATAACATGTAGTGTAAAAAACCAACATATTTGAATGACTAGCTTGCTGCATATACATAACACAGAGAACGTGGTTGACATCTCTTCCTAAAACAACGTGAATGAGACAGAAACCAAAGTAGTAACCGAGAGATTTTCAACATAACTTTAAGGTGAGAGTAGGAAGTTGTTGCAGAAGCAGTATCTTAACCCTAACCCTAATCACGGCACTTTAAATTACAAGCCGTTTGTTATCACTGTTGCATATGATCCCCTCGTGTGTGTGTGTGTGTGTGGATATTATTCAGATGATACTTTACATTAACATGCAGTACTACAGCATAAGTCAGGCTATACGTTACCATACCGATGTGGAATTGATCGTTTATTTACTTACTTTTTTTAATTGACTTACTTTACTTTAAGTATTACTGTATGTACATTTTGTTAGGGTACTTATACCTCAACTTTGTATTTTCATTTCATGCTCCTTCATATTTCTACTCCACAATTGTATTTATTTTCTCCGTATAGACAGTTATTCAAATGAGCTCCAACGTTACCAGTAGTGACGTATCAGTGTGAACATAACCAAAAGAATGTGATGTGTTTTTGAAATGGGTAATTTCCCTTAGCGAGTACTTTCATTATTGGTACCTATTTTTGATCCAAGTACTTTTGTTATTTTACTTAAGTTGGATTTTTCATACTGGACATTAAAGGTCACCTCTCCTGCTATTTTAAGGCATTATGGGTCTCAGATGTATCTACAAACAGATCATGCATTTTAGAAATCCCTCATACCCCTCTATTCCAGCTGTTAGCGAAACGCGGATTTTGGGTCCTTAGCTTGAAAAAAAAAAAAGAGGAGGCGGAGCTTATGCCTGATCAGAATTCTACCGGAGATAAAGTTAAATTCTGCTTTGATAAAACGCCATCCTGTTCTAAACCACATCAAGGATTATGTCTGAAACAGTATGGAGCTCAAATGCTTTTTCTCTTGCGGGTTTATCACAAGGTGAGTTCATGTTCTTATTTACTGCTTTTTAAACACGTGCTCTCCAGTACAGGTTAGCTCTGAGTGTTAGCGAGGCTTGCTAATGTAAACAAAGACGAGATTACGTCCAAAACACGTCAGGCATTGTTTCTGATAGCAACTTTCTGTGGGACGATTTGACGACATATCGGCAGCAACTCTGTATCCGCTCGTTGTTCCCCGTTTTTAAAAGATTTGGGTACGGAGGAAAAGAGAGAGGGTTTTATTTCCTGTGAGTTCCCCGACGCACCGGGGACACATGTGTAGACAAGACATCACAAAGTGCATTTTGCTTGATAGGTCCCCTTTAACTTGTACTTGATTTCTTCTTCAAATGTTAAATATAATGTAAATAGGACTTATTCCACGACTGGTTTCGCATGTTGTCTATTGCACTATTTTATGTCTTTTCTGTTGTGTTAATTGCATTACCGGAGGAGTTACAGATGTTCATGCTAAAACATAGCCGTATTGAGCATATGAAAAATAAAGCCTCTGAAAGACTTTGAATAGATTTAAGAAATTACAGAAAAGTACAGTAAGTAAAGCAATGCTATAAGTTACAATATGTTCTATATATTATGTATAGCCTAATGTAATTGCAAGCACTTGTTTCAGCAGCATCCGTCGTGCAGCTCGTCTCAAAGTAAAGTCGTCGTCCCACCTCTTTCAGACGTGGTATGTGACCTCTGGGTGAGCTGGAGGTCACCCAGAGGTCAGTGCGTGATGGTTTTTCTCTGTGAATAGTTGACAGAGCATCGTTTCCTTGAATAGATGACACTGCGGTGTATTTATCGACATTTGATGAACCTCTGATGACCAGTTGACCAAACGCACCTTCCTTTATTTATAACCCGTAGCAGTGTATCAACACAGAATGAAAGAATTATTGCATGAGGTCCATTGTTTCTCGGGGTGGTCATTATCAGGAGTCACTGAAAACATCACGTATAGATCACCGCGACACGGTTGGAGATTCACCAGAGGCTCATGGGAAAATAAACAGCTCCATAATGTCATAGAAATAGCTCCAAGTGAAACTAGTCCATCTGCTGCAGAGAGAGAGGAAAAAAAACTCATGCTGATTTGAACAATTCCCGGATTTTGTGCGAATCAAATCTGCGCTTATTTTCCTGTTTGGAGCAGATGTATACCAAACAGTGGTGACCCCCACTCTCCTCTCTCAATGGGGTCGGGGTGATTTCTGCTTCGAAGTGGAAACTCTTCAATCTCAAACATAAGCGGGAATGTCAGGAATTCAATTGTGTGCCGGCATTGGGAAACCTGCAACCTGCGTGTGACACGACCGGCCGGGGCGCATCGCCGGGGCCCCGTGGAGCGTGCAACTGTCATCAGGTACCACATAAGAGTGTGTGTGTGTGTGTGTGTGCTTTCAGTTCAGTTTTTTCAGTGCACGTCGACACACACACACAGAAAAACTGAGTTGACTTGAAGTGTATTATGTCAACAGATTTCACATTTCACTGTATGAGGTTAGTTGAAAGCAATACTATTAAGTTGAACCTAATATTTTCTTATTTGAACTAACCTACGTTGACACAATACATTTAATTAGTCAAAGTTTCAGTTGTTGTGTGTGTGTGTGTGTGTGTGTGTGTGTGTGTGTGTGTGTGTGTGTGTGTGTGTGTGTGTGTGTGTGTGTGTGTGTGTGTGTGTGTGTGTGTGTGTGTGTGAGCAAGAACAGGTGAGGGTCAAATGTGTGGAGCGTACAGACTGTCATCCAGGTAAAAGTGTGTGTGTGTGTGTGTGTGTGTGTCAATGTGCACTGAATAAACTGAAACATTGACTAATGAAATGTCTTATGTCAACACATTTCACATTTCACTGAGGTTAGTTGAAAACAATAATATTAAGTTGAACCTAATATTTTCTTATTTGAACTTCATAGTATTGCTTTCAACTAACCTACGTTGACACAATACATTTAATTAAAGTCAAAGTTTCTGTGTGTGTGTGTGTGTGTGTGTGTGTCAGTGTGTCAAAGTGCACTGAAAACACTGAAGCGTTGACTTTAATCTAAAGCATTATGTCAACACATTTCACATTTCTCTGTATTAGGTTAGTTGAAAGCAATACTAAGTTGAACCTAATGTCTTTTATTTAAACGTAATATGATTGCCTTTAACCAACCTAATACAGTTAGGTGAAATATATTAAAACAATACATTTAGTTAAAGTCAACGTTTCAGTTGTTCAGTGTGTGTGTGTGTGTGTGTGTGTGTGTGTGTGTGTGTGTGTGTGTGTGTGTGTGTGAGCAAGAACAAGTGAGGGTCAAATGTGTTCCTTCTACAATGAGTTGACCTCATTCGTCTTGTTGATTATAATCTGTCATCTCTGAGAGCACAACAAAGGATACAATCACGGGTTATTCAGCGGAAGAGAAGAAAGAAAGCAAAGCCTCAGTGCGTCGAAAACCATTTCACCTCCAAGTAAAAAAATTGAGAATTTACGGGGACATTTAGGCATTTACAGGTTTCCATAGAACACACTTACGGGTCAAGCTGTTACATATTTGGAAAGAGCTGCAGTTACTGATGTGTGCTATAGGTTGGTAATTAGGTAGAGAAATTGAAATTGTGTTACATTCACAATAAGGTCATAAACAAATCGTAATGCTTAATCAGCTGAATCCTGCAGGACATAAACACATGTATCATTAATTTAGTTAGGGAGTTAATTTCCCCTTGTGACATTAGGTAATTAAGTCTTCTTCTTAAATGTATTTGATACATTAAAACCAGTGGAAGTACTCAGATCTTGTACTTGAGTAAAAGTAGAAGTACTCAGATCTTGTACTTGAGTAAAAGTAGAAGTACTCAGATCTTGTTCTTGAGTAAAAGTAGAAGTACTCAGATCTTGTACTTGAGTAAAAGTAGAAGTACTCAGATCTTGTACTTGAGTAAAAGTAGAAGTACTCAGATCTTGTACTTGAGTAAAAGTAGAAGTACTCAGATCTTGTACTTGAGTAAAAGTAGAAGTACTCAGATCTTGTACTTGAGTAAAAGTAGAAGTACTCAGATCTTGTACTTGAGTAAAAGTAGAAGTACTCAGATCTTGTACTTGAGTAAAAGTAGAAGTACTCAGATCTTGAACTTGAGTAAAAGTAGAAGTACCAGAGTGTAGGAATACTCTGTTACAGTAAAAGTCCTGCATTCAAAATGTTCCTCAAGTGAAAGTAGGAAAGTATTCTCATCAAAATATAGTGAAAGACAGTAAAAGTAGTCATTGTGCAGATTGGTCCATTTCAGAATAATATATATGATATGTTTTATAATGATTGATCATGAAAGTGTTCTCAAAGCTGGTGAAGGTGCAGCTAGTCTGAAGTACTTTGTAGACTGCAGGGTAGCTGGTGGATTTACTCCAGGTGGAACTAAAGTCTGATTCAACATTTGGTTATATTTCACATCATTCATCCAGATCTGTAAAGTAACTAAAGGGATTAAATACATGTAGTGGAGTGAAAGTACACCATGTACCTCTGAATTGTTGGTAGTAGAAACAAAAATAAGTAAAGTCACTCAAAATTGTATAAAGCACAATTTAGTAAATGTATACTTAGTTCATCACTGATTAAAACTAAAACATCTATCAGTGATTTTCGTTTGAGTTAATATTCTTAACACCTCAGTATATTTAATTCACATGCAGGCTGAAATGCTGCTTTATACAGATCGTAGAAGAAGAGCCGTGCAGCTCGCTCTTATCTGTGCGGCCGCTCAGACTTCCTGTCTGCGGGCCATTGTTCGCGGCCGACCGGCTGCACTGCCAGCCTTTCTGCGCAGATGCACACCTGCCGCACCCGAGTCCATCTGAGGAGCAGTACGTGATTTCGATGTGTGACGTTTACATTTTGAATGGTTTATTTCTAGTCTTTTAATTTCTCTAATGTACATTGCCTTGTCTTTTTATGCTGCTGCAACGCAAACATTTCCCAAATTGGGATCAATAAAGTATTATCTTATTTATGTGTTCTTGTTCTTTACGTTAGGTTAAACAAAAAAGAGCAGCATATAAATGTGTGTATTTATGTGTTACCTGAATGGATGACCTGATTTAAGTCCAGGAGTTCAAAGATGGTAAGCTTTAAAAACAAAAAACAATTCATGTTAACCATTTCAGATGTCCTAACAAGCCTTTACTGATTCTTATAACACACACTTATTTTAAATATTAATGAACCCACAACCAAGTATTATATAGGCTTATACATTTAAACTGCACACATGTCATTGTTGTCATTCTTTTATTTTATTTTACTTCCTTCCTTTTTTCATTCTTTTATAGAAAGTTTAAAAAGAAGAAATACAGTATATTTGCGCCCATTTTGCAACTTCATTCCTCTTGCTGTGTTGATGCATGTGTCATACACCAAAGCAAATGACTTGTTTGAGTTAAACCTACTTTGCAATAAATAAAAGTATTTTTAACAAAAAATTGCAAATGTCATTAATAGTCCTAATTTGTAAACACATCGAAAACTAAAAGCAAGACAAAGTTAGTCCTTGGTCTGATGATTTGTATTCATTGTTTATTTTATTTTACTTATTTAGTTGTGTGCAATGCCTTGTAAACACACTGCTGTGACGACACTATTTCCCAATTTGGGATCAATAAAGAATATCTAATAAAGTGTAAAGTCAACCACCACGAATTCTGGATTTTAGGCTATTGACATGCTAATGGTGCTAATGATGCTAATGATGCTAATGATGCTAATAACGAAGAAGCTACACGTTATGTTCCTGAGAACTTTTTTAAAGCAGCCTAACGCCTTACATTACAGTCATTTAACCCTCTCCATGTTTGTGTGTGAAGGTTGGTTACACTCACCGGAACATCATTTATTTTAAACACTTGTATTTATTATTTTTGGAGGAGTGTTTAGAATACACTTGCCTTTCAAACGCGCCCCTTATCTGCTCGCTGTTTACAAAACATAAATGTGAGGAAGCAGAGAAACACATCAGCTCCTGCTCCGGGTCTCTTGGAGGAGGACCAGTGTTCTTACAGCTCAATAAGCTTATTGTAAAGGAACACGGAGTAACACGCGTGTTCGCGCCGCTAATGCATCCTGTAGGCTGGAGAAATAACGCTGCACTTCTCGATTATTCATCCTGGAAATATTATTATTCCAGAGTTTGCATGTGACTTTGGTTTCATGCAGAATGTGGCTGCACGTGATGTGAGATTGAGCCGCTTATACCTGTGAGAATATATTTGAGTGCGTTAAAAACCAGTCAGCGAATGCGCCTGAAATCACCGTCATATTGTTTTATGTGTTTTATAGTTACTTCAGTGGTTACCTCTATTATTACTTTTGTTTTATAATAGATATGAATAATTAATAAAATGCACCATGAGCATTTCATTCTTCAAAAATTGGACTTTGAGCCTTTGTGTGTAAAAAATAGAGACACATTTTAAATATATAAATCTGTATTTTAGTTTTTCAACTTGAAAGCGAGTCCACATAATAAAAGGCTATAAAATACACATTTATTTGACCAACATAAGAAATATCAGTATTAAATAACTGTCATTTGTATATTATTTCATATGAAAAATGTCCATATTATAACTTTTAATTTAATTGAGCTACTTCATTTAAGTCGATGGTTTTAAAGATAATTAACTTGGGTATTGATCGGGCAAAGATCACAAATTAAAAACCCTTTCAAATGCTGTCTCATGTCCCAACAAGCCTTCACTAACTCTAATACCAACACACACTGAACACACATGTATTATGTAGGCTTAAATAACCTACACATCTTTTTTTGTAATTCGTTATATTTCCACTTCTATATTCGCTTCCGGTTTCAAACGTAATTCCCTTCACTGTGCATCGTTACACACCAAAGCGTAAAACCTTGTTGACCATGACTGAACATATTGCAAACGTCATTAATAATCCACAATTGCTCCAAATAATGTGTCATTAGAACTCGCGTTGTCAGTGCTTTGTAAGGGAGTGTGTGTGTGTGTACGTTGGGTGATGAGCCTGTGTTTGACAGGGTGAAGGAAAGTGTGGAGACATTTAACTCCATAATCTAATATCTGCAATGATCCATTATACATGAACAAGTCCTATTGTGTAATTGCTCAGCTCTTACAACAATCTCTGTGGTGGTGTCAGAACAGTAAACTCAAACGCCTCAAACATCAGAGTGGGATCCAGATGTGAGCAATAAGTCGCTGTGATAATGTGAAAGTGATTATGAGAGGAATGGTCTGAGATCAGTGGGTTCCTGAAGGCGTCTCAACATGTCTCTTTCATCAAGAGGCTAACAGTCTTTACGTGAGTCACACTCAAACACAACAGAGGAGGAGGTGGAGCTGTTTTTATATTTAACCCTCAACAGATGACTCTCTGTGTCAATATGAAACCACTCTTTAAATCAGAGGATGAACTCCCATTCGTCTTATTTTGAAAACCCTAGAAAGCGTTTTAATGACCGCATGTAGCATGTTGCATCCCATGTATTTATACACTTCCGGTCTTTGTTGCCCGGATTTCCTAAATGATTCTGTAATATTTAGAGTTAACTGCATGAACGTAATTACTTTTTTACTTGTTGGCAACACTGGAAAAACTCTGAAAATCCTAATTAATAAGGGCAACTTCAGGCGGATTTCGGAAGTCATTTTTTAGTATTATTCTTTTTATTTTGTATTTGTAGGCCTATTCTTTATTATTGCTGTCCCTTTACAATATTATTATTGTTGCTATGCTGCTTATTGATTGTTTTTATTGAGAAGAGAACTTCAAAAGTAGCCTATATTTAGAAAAACATGATAGTAACCTCTTAAATTCGTGCTCAAAATCACACATCCAACGCAAATTACAAATAAGTTATCGTAATAACTTTGCATTTATTTTAAAGCAGTGTGTATTATTGGGCCTACCCGGGACGGTGTTAGCTTCCCTGCCTCGGCGTTTTTCCAGGGACACGGGTTCAGTTCTGAATTACATTATTGGCAAATGATAATCAATGTATACAAGAAACATAATGACTGATATTAGCTGTTTAAAATTATATACTAAGTTATGAATAACGGCTGTACGGCTGGATGCATTTGTGGAGCAGTTGTGCAGAACCTGACATATTACAATATATATTAAATATCCCTGTTTAACAGAACAATTATCAATGATATTATCTTTGCACATTATTATAATTACTATTATTACAATTATTTGTATTATTATGTTTAAATGAGAATTAAACAACAATGGGAAATCGACCTAATTGATTGAAGTAAATAGCAACAACAAGGCCGTGTGCAATTATTACATCCATTAAAATACATATGACTATTTAGAAAGACCTACATAATGTTTTCAGGAGACGCAATGCATGAATATCGGACATTTTTCGAGATAATTGCACGCCATAAATAATAAATGCTATTAAATAGATTATTATAACCCTGCATAAACCCCAAACAAAATACTGTAATATTTAGTTTACAATGTATTACTTTTATACTGCGATACCTTCAGATATAGTGCCAACAGTGGTTATCTCAGCCTATAGTATAAAACAGATTACTTCATGACCACTGCATTACTTTTAGAAATACAAGTTTATTAAGAAATTCACAAACCTAGAAAAGAGGGAAAAGTGCTAATTAAAATGAAACATGGCCCCAACATGAATGAGACAAATAAAGCTAATCACGTTTATAAAAAAACAAAAAATAATAATCAGAAAGATTTACAAAACCTGGCACTGGCTGGCTGGCGTCATATTGGAAATGATATCATACATTTACACTGGGATCAAGGTATATGAAACCCCTGAATTGGCAGTCTGGTGGATTTCTATCCACACTTTCACCTTTAACCCAACAAAGTTTACAACCATGTCAGGGTGAAGTTTCGGCCTTCTCAGTGCAAGAGGGCTAAATAGAGCTCTGATTCAATCACATATTAAAGCACTGAATTATTTAGGGCATCAAGTTTCATTTGGCAATGGTTTAAAAAAAAAAAAAAGCTGTGCGTAAAGAGAGAAACCATTACGCACAATAACACAGCTGAAGCAATATCAGCAATGTCTATCCCCGTGGAAACTCTTTCCAAAGGCACGATTATGACTACAATGCCGGGTTATTACAGCCATCAGTCCAAGTGTAATTCAAGCGCACGAAATGGTTCCCAGAGTTTGTGCAACCTGATGTGTCCTGATGGCTTCTTTACCTCCCGGTTCCGTTTTGTAAAACTGTCCACTCGAGCTTACTTTCCCATCGATCGGCAGGACCCGAGCAGCGCGTCAAAAATACTCTTGGTTCTTTTTTGAAATCACAGGAATTACCTCACTCTCAGAGTCCTCATTTTTATGTTTACACACAGACCATTTTGGGTAAGCTTTTAAATATCAATCCTCGTGTGTAACGCCGAGTGTTTGGACTCGTGTTCCCAGTAAGAGCAGTGCATCATGGAGAGCTCCGCGGGCTGGCGGGAGCAGGCGAACTGAAGGCCGGCTCCGTTACTGGAGGAGACCGAGGGGGGAGCCGCGGAGGCCGGGCTCAGCTGCTGCCCATGGTGGGGGTGCCCCGGGTGGTGGTGGTGACTCATGCCGTTGTAAGAGTTCACCATGTTGGGCAGCGCCATGCTCTGCACCCGGGAGTACGGGTTATAAGAGGAAGGTGCTGAAAGACCCTTCACGTTCACCGGACTCACGTTGCCGCTGGCCATCTGACAGGACGTGTAGGACATGGGAGGGGGCGGCTGACCGAGCGACCAGGAGTTGTTCATGAAGCTGGATTGCAGGTACTTTGGTGGTGACAGGTAGCCATAGCCGTCCCCCCCGAACAAGGACTTCCCCGGCTGGAAATGCGTCGGTGGAGGTCTGAACGGCCGTTTCATTCTACGACGTCTCCGGTAGTTCCCCTTCTCAAACATGTCCTCGCAGGCCGGGTCCAGCGTCCAGTAATTCCCTTTCCTCTCCCCGCCGCCCTCCCGAGGAACCTTGATGAAGCACTCGTTGAGACTCAGGTTGTGTCTGATGCTGTTCTGCCAGCCTTTCTTATTCTTCTCGTAGAAGGGGAACTTGGTGATGATGTACTGGTAGATGCCGGACAGCGTGAGGCGCTTCTCGGTGCTCTCCCGGATGGCCATGGCGATGAGAGCCACATAGGAGTACGGAGGTTTCTGGGACGGGTCCGCTTTCTCCGGGACTTTCTCCTGGGCCGGCTCCTCTTTGGGTCGCTCTTTCTCCTTGGTCGTGTTGGTGTCGTGGGTCATTAGAGTCATTGCGTCATCCTCTGGGTTTTGGTAAGTGGCCATCATTGCGCACACCAAACCAAAACAAGTCCAGTTCAAATGGCGAAAGCAAACCTTTTTAAATGTATCCTCGATGCGCAGAACGATGTGTTGCAGAAGCTCAGGATGCAACTGTTCCAAATTACGCGCAGAGAAATCTCGTATTTTGCTGCTCAGCGAGTGACATTCACCAGACCGTCCTCTCTCTTCAACGGGGATTTTTCTAAACTGGTTTCTGATGGAGGCGCTACCCAAGTTGTGGTTTGTGACTCTGTAAGCCCAGCCCTTTCCTCTGTTCTCCCCCGGATCCACTGACAGGCTGCGTTTGCTCCAATGATCTCCGTGTAGCGACGTCGTGATTTGTGTGAGTTCCGCCTCTGGTGGCTAGTGAATGAAAACATAATAATAGGCTGTTTTTAAGATGTTGGAATTCCGTTGTATTGTATCGGGTCATATCTCGCTATGAACATTACACTATGTGTGCATTCAAATAGAATAGAAACATCACAGAGAGACAATTGCATAACATCTTAGCTTTGTGGGAAGCAAACGTAAAAAAAGAAAGAACATTTAAGAAATTGAAGAAATGCATTTTTGATATTTTCGTGCACAATGAAATGTGGTGAATGAAGTATTTATGTATAGTCAAAGTAGAACCACGCAGTGTAGAAATACGCTATTATAAGTCAAAGTCATGCATTTAAAACAACATAAGAGCATCAAAGTGATACTCATTCTGCAGAACAGCCCATTTCAGACATGTTATCTTATTGGATTATCTTTGCATTCATGTGTAACAATATAGTGCAATAATGCATTTGAATGAATGTGCACGTGCAATAATACATTAGTATTGAAACTGGTAAAGGAGGAGCTTTTTTCTTATTAAACTTCTGAATGATCTGACTATGAATATATAATTTAAGCTGTGAAGTAAATGCACCTATTTCCCTCTGAATTGGAATAGATAAAACGAAGACACTCAAGTATAGGTTTAATATTTTACTGTTTGGAATAAACACTTAAAATACAAATGTAAAATAAATTAGGTGGCCAATATGTGTCATGTGAAATACGGTTTACTCGCCATTCCTCGACAGATAAGTTTTCCACACAATTGGTATTCAAAAAAGATATCCAAATATATTTGACTGTCAGCTCAGGCAATAAGGCCCTCACTTCCTGATCTCAGACTGAAAACTACTCCTTTGCAGACACATCTCCAAGACAACCTGGAGAGGTATTGCTGCTTAATTAGCTCACATACAGAGGAGGGGGGGGGGGGGAGAGAGTGCATGGAGAGTATTCATTTCTGCGGCCACCCATGAGGGTCCCCTCGGCTTTCTCCAGAGTGTATTTCCGTGCAGCAGAGTGTGTGTGCAGGTGGAGCAGCATTGGTGTGTGTGTCATCACCCTCAGCCGGGCCGCAGCAGCTGAAGCGCGGGCACAGCCAGCCGTCTCTCATCGCGCAATTACCCAGCCAAGAGTCCCGATCTCCAGCGTCTCCGCGCCGTGTTATTCCATGTTTCAGTGTCTCTTTCACATGTTTCAGTGTCTCTTTCACATGTTTCAGTGTCTTCATGTTCAGTGTCTTTCACATGTTTCAGTGTCTCTTTCACATGTTTCAGTGTCTCTTTCACATGTTTCAGTGTCTCTTTCACATGTTTCAGTGTCTCTTTCACATGTTTCAGTGTCTCTTTCACATGTTTCAGTGTCTCTTTCACATGTTTCAGTGTCTCTTTCACATGTTTCAGTGTCTCTTTCACATGTTTCAGACGGAGAGAGCATTTCCAGATCATATCAACACCGCTGTTTTGCCTGCACGTTGTGAGTATTTGGCTTAGTTAAAGCATACCGTCATCCAATGTGTTAATTAACACAGATATCACATGACACAAGAGGGAGTAAACCGTGTCGTTAAATTGAAGACTAATAAAGTTATTCAAAATGTTATTTATGAATGGATAGCCTGTTTCATTAATGCACGTTTCTGACAGAGGATATCTCAACACCACTGTGTTGCGTTGTGATGGGTTTAGTTAACCGTCATTCAATGTGTTAATTACAGAGGTGGAAGTAAACATTTATTCAAGTACTTAAGTACAATTTTGAAGTACTTGTACTTCACTATAGTATTTCCATGTTATGCTACTTTATACTTCTACTATATGTAAAAGGAAAAACATTTAATTTCACTCCACATTTATTTAACAGCTTTAGCTATAGGCCTTTAACAAAATGCATTTCTTGAAATTATCATTGTAATCAGAACTTTGTTAGTGGACGACATTAAAATGCTACTTGATGCAAACACATTAACTAGAAATGTCACATAAATAAATATATACATTAAGGCCGTTTTTCTGCACAATGATTACTTTTACTTGTTGTACTTTAAGAACAGATATCACACGACACAAGAGGAGGTAAATCTTGTTATTAAAATCAATAAAGTTATTCACAATTATATGTGAATAGAGGAACTATCAAACGCCTCCACAACAAGTTGATTAATTTAAAATATAAATAGTATATAAGTTAGAAAAGGTGTTTTGCAGATAAAAAAATAATGGTATAACTTTGTCAAAAATAAAAATAGCCCCCCTTTATTTTGTCTTATTACTTTAGTGTTAGATTTGGTGTTTTACTGTTAATTTACAGAGACACGCACATCGACAGAAATATACTGGTGGTTTGTTATGTGGTCCAAACAAAATAAAAGCAGAGACCTCAGAATAACCCCTCTCTGTGTTTAGATTTACCTCGCATGATTTCAGGGAGTTTGTTTAGTCTTCTTTTATTGTCCCAGAGAAAGTGTGTGGTGCTGCCTCTGCACCAAAACAAAAAGAGAAACAGGAATCACCAAACAGGCTTTTGAGGGAAGACCTTTCAAAGAGGGACTCTACAATATCATTACAGGGTTAAGCATGCTTTGCAGTGAGGCAAGGCCTACTAAAATCTTCCAGAGAAATTTTTAAAATACGTAAATTAGCCTTGAAAACTGAGCTATACTTTTTTGACTAAAATATTAACATTAAATATCTCTACGATCTGTTTACTGGTAAAGGTGCAGCTAATTGTAATTCCTTTGTACTTTTTTGAATACATGTACATAGCTATATGGTTATTTCGAAGTGTATTGGTTCTCAATGCAGGCTAATTGAACACATTACGTATTTTATAAAATCGTTGTCCTCAGAAATGTGGCTAATTAGTCTAGCATTACGCTTTAGACAGTTTGACTATAAACACACTTAATTCTCTTTTTTGCGAACGAGCTAACTTTACATTCTAAATTGTCTTAAAGGTTAAGGGTCTCATGATATGTTATTCCCCCCCCCCCCCCCCCCCATTAGCTTACCTGCTCCTTCCGGGTCTGAGCTGCAGCAGTGACGTCACAACAGAGCTGCAAACTAGCATGTCTAAAATCCGTAAACAAAACAAGGATCTGAAACTGGACCTGTCTGAAGGAGGCGCCGAGGAATGTTAATGTGGAGTAAAGCCTGTTTTCATATGGACTTTAATGAGAAATACACAAACATACATTCGTAAATAAAACTAAATAAGTAACACCAATGGAATTAATGGATAAAATGCAAATCTATAGTTAGCCTATATGTAACATATGCTAATGTGTTCAGTATGTTTTCACACATGGTTTCGCAAAGTGGTTCATTTTAAATTAGTTCTTACCAATTGGCAATTTGGCATTGTTATCTTTTTCACTGACATATTCAGACAAACAAACCCTATAAGAAATGTTTTTGCTGTGAGCCCAATGCACTACAAAGGCCTCTCAGGGGAAGAACAAAGTGTGGCTGCTGCAAAGGCTCCGTATGAGCGAAAACATGCCACGAAAAATATTATTTTCATACAAACATTTGACTCCATTTATTTCTTGCACAGTTTCTCCTTTTTAAATGCGTTGTTATTCGTGCATAAAGTAGATGTTCTGAGCTGCACGAGGCCGCAGTGAGTGAGGCTATCACAGACAGAGGAGTCCGTGTTTGTTCTTAGATAAATATACATCCAAGTCTTTCAACACCTCTCCAATAAACCCTGCAATAAAAGATCCAACATGCCGCCCCACACACTCAGACACATGCTAAGACATATTATAGCCAATTATAAGATATACAGAGGTGGAAGAAGTAGATCCTGTAGAAACACCACATGTATAAATACTCTGTGAAGTCCTGCATTCAAAATGTTACTTAAGTACAACTACAAAAATAGCATTCAAATAAACATAAAAAGGCAATAACTCAAAGTCATTATGCAGAATGGCTTTAAAAATAAATAAAATCTATATTTTTGGTTAATCTTTGATGCATGGTTTGGTTTGATGCAGCTGCGAGATGGAGCTACTTTTTTTAGATTGCTTGTAGCGTGTGCATTTAATCAAGGTGTAAGTCTAATATGTGTATTATTGCAATATAACTAAAGCTCTCAGATTTATATAAAAAAGTACAAGTGTGTGTGCGCGCGCGCCTGTGTGTGTGTGTGTGTGTGTGAGAGAGAGAGAGTGGTGTGTGGTACAATAAACTGCAAACCGTCATTGCGCCGAACAGTAATGTAATTTGAAAGAGTGGAATTCCTGTCCTCGTGCACTTCCTGCCCTCGCGGGTTCAGGATAGGATGTTTATGATAGCGCGTGCGGGTGGAATGCTGCGGACGGATCCACCGGGTCAGACCGGACCGGAGAACCACCACCGGGGAGGAGAGGAGAGAACATAGGGCCAGATAGACGAGTTTTAGTGTAATCAGAAAACTAGCTTTTTAGAATAAACAAGTGTGACACGAATTTTTGTTTTTGTAATACCACACTGAAACAAAAGTGGAGTGACATTTACTTACTTCTATGTAAATGTAACAACCTATATTTCAAGTAACATCTACTTACAGTTAGGATGTGTTTGGGAATCAAGTCAACTTTACTGTCACATTTCAGTTGTTGTTAGTACAATTTACTTTCTATTGCCAAGTAGATTTTACATTTTAATCTTATTAGAAAATCTCCAGTAAAACACATTTGGCGTTTCAGGTTTTTTGTACTTGCTATTCTTATCTTTTATTTAATAAATATGTAGGTAATATTTTAATATAATTTATTCTACTGTAACATCAAATGTAATTACAAACCCCGAAACAGTAGACACTTTTAAACAACACATTTACGTTTGTTCTGTTGTCTGATAGATGCCATGATTAAGCAAAACAATGAGTTTAACAAATACTGCACACACATCCGTTACACTAAACCAAGCAGGCACAGAAACACATTGATATACTGTCACTCAGGTCGAAGAAGAATCCGGGCCTTTACTTAAAGGTGGGTCATTTTGGAGAAACCAGCTCGAGGGCGCTACAATTAGAAAATACACAACCGGAAAACAAATCTGCTACTTCCTCACAGAGCCCCTCCTCCAACACACACGAACGCGCACATGACCAATGAGGGCACGAGATAAGTTTGTGCCCAGATGGAAGGCTGACAGGCAGGTAGGCCATCCAGTTACTTTAGCCGGCTCAGATGATTGGTCGTGCTTTTTACAGCACCACGGCTTCTACAGATTACATTTTATTATGTATTTATTGTCAAAGCATTTCAGATATTCATTGCTATCGGGATGTTAAGAGCATTCCATGGAATATAACAACAAGTGTTTCTGAACATATTCATACCACACTGTAAGAATACTCTATTACAAGTAAAAGTCTGGCAATTAAAATGTTACATAGCTAAATGCTGTTTCAGTATTACACGTTAAAGTACCCTATAGTAAAAAATCAAACATTAACCAAATAAACTTAAAAGCTCAAAATTAACACGGATTAAAAACATTTACCATTTTTTGTAAATAAAAAGAAAACGGAAGCGTATACTTTATAAACTCCATACAAGATCTAGTGAAGCACAGAGTACAATATTTTCCTTTGATTTGTAGTGGAGTATAAAGTGCAACGAAAAGCAAATTCTCAAGTGAAGAACAAGTACCTCAAATGTACACCACAAGTACCTCAAATGTACACCACAAGTACCTCAAATGTACACCACAAGTACCTCACATGTACACCACAAGTACCTCACATGTACACCACTGCTTATGCAAAACGTCGGACTTCCAAAAGAGATCTTGAGGACATTAAGTTCAAGGAAGATTTTTGAAAAAGTACAGAAGCGTATTTCAACTTTGGCGTTCATTGCATGGATGATGCCCGTGAGCAGAAGGCAGGCGTTCACCTAACATCTCCGGTGCGGCTGACATCCTCATGGATTCATCTTCTCATTACAGACACATGCGTTTCCTAACATTCGGTCTATATGCTGTAAAATGTATTATCTCTTGGATTTACACACGGCATCTATTGCACGTCTGTCCGTCCTGGGAGAGGGATCCCTCCTCTGTTGCTCTCCCTGAGGTTTCTCCCATGTTCCCTTTAAATTGTGGCTTTTCTCTGGAAGTTTTTCCTTGTACGATGTGAGGGTCTAAGGACAGAGGGTCTAAGGACAGAGGGTGTCGTATTGAGCGCAGTTCTTAAACTATTTTTTCAAATGAAATGACTATCGCTTTAATTGTAATGTGTGTGTACTTTGCTGACCCACACTCGCATATTTTTTAAGGGAACCTCTTTATATTGAACGTTGCATGTGGCCAAAGCTCAATATATTGAAATAGAAGTAGGCTTTTTGCATTAAAGGAGAACTCTGGAGCATGAAGTGGAGGTGCCTTTAATGAGGTGAATTTAACAGCTTAAACAAATAATGGTCCCTAGACTTAAACATATATTAAAGCACATTGAGTGGAGTGTGAAGCAGCCTGGTTTTGGAATAATTGATGCTCAATGGTTGATTTTCCTAACGTGCATGCCACTGGTAGCGTAGATATGCATCACACACACCTGAGGTTGAGTGGTTGTGTGTGGATTGCAAATCAATTGCATAAATAACATGCTTATTGCACTTCTTGATTCTCTGCATCGGCCCTGGATGTGCTCCAGTGAGGTTCCTCTCTCCCTCGTTGTCCCAGTTTGATCTCTGTGGGTTTGTCTCTGGTTCATTTGCATCTGGCCTGCCTGCGTGATTAAACATCAACAAGACATTGCCTCTGCTCAATGGAATCCTTATGATGTGCAGGAAAGAGATGGAGGGATGAGGTGGAAGGGAAGAAGAAGGATGTACCCTCAGCCCTCATGCAGCGCCTCCAACATGGCTCTTGTTCCTCTCAGAAAGAAGAGGGAGATAGAGCAAATAAACACTGACCACCAGATTCCTCCCATCTCCTTTACAACCCCGCCCGCATGGATTAAGGTTCAGGGAGGGATGCACAGACATAAACACAAGTGCATAGGCACACATGGTCTCACTTTCAAGGTGTGTGTGCATGAGAAAAATGTCTTCTTATTAAGGTGGACGCTCTGCGGGGGTGTGAGGGACACTTCCTTACTTTGTACAGTCCATCCCCTCTGCTGCAAACACTCAGATCATTGTGTGAGAGTGCACCCCCCCCCCCTTCATTAGCTGCAGTTCTGTGGGTGAGGTGTTTCTTTGTGTGTGTTTACATTTCTTATCGGCTGCAGGAAGCCTATGGGAAGCTCTAAGGCCTTCCACAGTAACTCCTCTGACGTGCACTTAGTCCGTCAAAAGGGAAACCACTTTAATTTTCTGATCTATAGAATTAGTCATATTGCCAAGTAGGTTTACACGTACGAGGAAAGAAAGACAAGAATACATGCAAGAAAAGGGCCACAAACAGGTCTATTTTAAAAACTCTGGGAACATTTACAATACAGAGACATATGGACACCCAATATAAAAATACAGTACAGTTTAATATGACAAAATACTATGAGAAGTTAAATATATATTGTGATCCAAAGTGGAGAGCTGTGCAGAGTTATGAGTTATGTGCGGGATACATGACGTCATAAATGCCTCTCCTGATTTCAAAATGTGACCGTTGAGAAATCCAATCCCACGGCAAAACAGAAACCATCAAAGTTATGGTTTCAAAATGTTTCATGTTCAAAAATGATTTTCAAAAAGATATTTTTTGCATTAAGTAAAGAATAGATGCAGAATATAGTGGTCAGTGTCAGGTAGCAATGAACTACATTAATCTAGTATTTTAATACTTTTGAAGATAGCATATGTACGTACATGTAGCTGGGTTGTTCGACCCCTTGACGAAGTATGCATTGTGGAGTCATTGCTCTGTAATCAGCTTTAATGAAACTCTGTTAAGAATTTTCTCTTTTTATATATATTTATATATATAAAAATAGGCGTTTACATCCGGAGCAAATCTGTGCATCTGTTCAGGAAATAAGCCGATAGATTAAACACACATTTGAGCATAGCTTGCTGTTGGACTACATTGCACAGGGATCGAGTACTTCCACTCTGCACCCTTTTCCTGTGACTAAATGAAACGTCTTGGCCTTTAAAGGAAAGGAATGCTGTCTCTTTATCTTCTGCAATTGAACCGCCTCTGACCTGCATCAACAACATTTTTACACCAATGCACAAGTCCTTTTTATTTAGTGTGGTATTATTATTATTATTTACAAACTAGTCTGAACGTATATGTAGCTTTTGTTAAACTACATTTCTCCACAGTAACTTTGCGTTCAGGTACCGTGCAACGCTTCCATCAGAGCAGCTTCCCGTACACTGATACTCATTCTTCTGGGTTTATTAATGCTTATAGGTGGAAATCACAACTCCATGAGGGACGATTATTCCTCTGCGAATGCAATAACAGAAACGAGTACGAAAAGTGATAGCTGAGATAAAGGAAAGAGTATGTGGAGATTGCCGGGGACATTGTGATTCACAGAGAGGTGAAGTGCTGCAGCCTCCTGCCAACAACACTCGCTTTGAGGTTTTCTTGAACTTCTGCCAGGTTTTAAATGATTCGCAGGAGTGTGTGTGTGTGTGTGTGTGTGTGTGTGTGTGTGTGTGTGTGTACTGTACTGTACGCTTGCTGGAGCTAAGGGAGAGGGTTTCAGTCAACAAGGAGATTTTATGCGTGTGTTGTGCATATTTAAGCTTAATAGGGAGATTAGGGGAAGGGAAAAGGGAACAAGAAGGTGAGGTGGTGAGAGTTAAAGTCCTTAGTTGGTGTAAAGAGTAGTAACAAGCCAAACTAACACTGAGCCAACATGTTCCTCCTCCTCCCTAACCCTAAATATCAACTTCCTCTAAACCCCCTTTTCAGCCCTGAAACAGCCTAACTAGTCACAGCCAGACTCGCCACTTTTAAGATCCCCCAAGTAACCTCAAACCCATTTCCTCGTCCTCCTCGTCCCGGCTGGGGATTAGATTGCAGGCCAAATCAAAACAAGTCACTTCGTTAGAGGTAATTACACAGGTAGCCTCGCTGGGCAAACAAACATGGCTGCCAGCTGACACCCTGAAGACAGATCAAAGTGTCGGCTTGACAAGGAACGGGAGGAGAACATTCAAACACTGGCTTGTTAGCCCCACCCCCTTCTCGCACACACTTTCTCGTGCACGACTAGCTGTATGTTTATGGAAGCATGCACACACCTTCTTCACACTCTTCCTCTGTAAAGGGCGGGGATTGTGCAGTTGAAAGATTGAGAGGAATAAGAGGTGAATGCGACCTTTGCAGTTGAGCTGCGTGTGACAACAGTGTGTGTTAATGGTGCAGAACACAGAGGGGGGTGCACTGCTTTGGTGGTCTGCGTGTCAGGTGAGGAATGATATCAGACGTGATGTGCTGGATGTCAATGCGGCTCTTTCTAATGAAACAGATGCACGGATTATGAGACAATGGGCCCCTATGCTGTACAGAAGGCCCCTCACCTCATACATACAAACCAGGGGGTAACTTTGGTTTAAGAAGTGGGAGGGACACAACACGGGGTCCTCCGCAATGAAACATTTTCTCGATCTAACTCCATTTCCTGCCTTTCTACACATATATTAGGGACTATATGGTGTTACACTTATCTAATGCGAACCTGTTTGAACTGTGGGTGGACCTCACATGGTCTAGGGGGGTCCGGGGGCATGCAGATTGAAGTTAAATGCATCATGGTGCACTTTGAGGGCCACATTGGGATACAGCTCTCAACACTCATATGAAACAGAACTGTATATATTTTAATAATCAATAGAATATGCTCACGACTAATAACAAGTATTTGATCAACTCTTCTCTCCTATCTTTATCTCACCTAGTCTGCGTATTTTATTTATGCATATTTTACTAATCACTCTCCTTTTAAACTGAGTTTTTTTAATTTTGTACAACTATATTAAATAGATGGAACTATTTGTTTACATAGATGACCAAACCGTTTGAGACCCAGTGAGATAACTTAGAGTAAAGTTTATCTAATCACTCAGTCCTTGACCTCCCTGAGCTGGCGTTATCTCTCAGTCCCACAGCAGAGGACTCTCCCTCTCCTTATTGTTGAAACAGCTTCTGATCTCCGTTTGTTGCTGGTGTTTTACTTATTTATATTTAACTCTAGTTGCTTTATGATACTTCATGGTCACTTCGAGTCTCTCCCTGGATGGTACGTGTCTCTTTGAGCGACGTTTTGCATGTGAAGGCCCGTTAAAGTATCCATTTATGCTATATTATTATGGCCTTGTTCCACTTCTTCTATGTCATCGGAACTTCTTGTATGTCAGTTGCAATTAAATTGAACTTGTCATGCTTTCTGAATGAAGATTCTTCCTTGAAAACCTTCGCCCTGAATTCTAGAAACACTCACATGTGCTGCTTCTGTTTCTGTTTCTCACACACCCTGCAGCCCCAGTGTTGTCACAGCAACCAGGCAAGGTTATTCTCCCTTTCCTACCTGTGCACAATAGAGCAGAGTGGATGTGGGATGCAGTGAATAAGGTAGGAGATGTTATCTGAACTGAGCACCAGCTGTCCACTACGCTCCTTCTCCCTCTCCCACTCTCTCCTCAGTGTGTGTGTGTGTGTGTGTGTGTGCTGTTCTTGTGTTGCTCCTTTATCCCTCCATCTCCTGATTATTCATTAAGCGTGGATATAACTTGAGCTCCATGCTAGGCTACTTTGCTAATGACAGTCTTATTGATTGACTGCTAAGAGAAGATGCTACATGTGCACACCTCCCAGATAAGGAAGATGTACAGCCTTAAAACGGCAAAGGGAGAATGCAGATGAAAGGGAACATAGGCTAACGTATAATGTAGAAGTAAGTGAGATGGCAGACAGTTATAACGGCAATGCATTGCAGGGTATATACAGTAGTATAGTATATTGCACTTTGCAGATTTTGCAATATATACAGAATACTATTTATTATTATTACTGGCTGTAGGATTACCTTATTTCAGGTTTTGGTGACAGGCAGTACAAAAGCGGTTGGATACGGACACGGTGTTAGATATTGGTATCTATTTGATAAACAAATGGTATGGTGTTGTCTTAAAGGGGCCCTATTGTGCTTTTGGGGGTATTTTTGTCACAGGAACAAATAACCACAAACAAACTAAGCAATTTGGCTGAGAGATGATGTTCAAGGCTGACTTCAAACAGAGCCAGTAAGTACGGTTTGAAGAAGGGAATTTAAACACACACACACACAACACACACACACACCACACACACACACACACACACACACACACACACACACACACACACACACACACACACACACACACACACACACACACACACACACACACACACACACACACTCTCTCTGCTCTGCCAAACGAGTGTCCCAGTGTGTTAGATCCTCCTGCACACAGCACACCACACAAAGTTCCCCAGATCCAGCTCTGCAGCCTCCGCCACGACCACAAATAACAAACAGGAAAACCAGGCAATGAAGCAACACACACACACACACACACACACACACCACACACACACCACACACACACACACACACACACACACCACACACACACACACACACACACACACACACACACACACACACACACACACACACACACACACACACACACACACAAACAGTGGCTGTGGTAACCTTGACGATGGTTTAAGAGCAGAGTTTTGGGTTACTGTTTCAAACTGGATCAGCTCCACTGAGACCGTCATTCATTACTGCTGGAAAATGCAGAGGAGGCTAAACTGATGTATCCTAGCTCAAAGACAGACGTCATGTTAAGGTTGAGCTCTGTAATGAGCGAAGGTCAGATTTTATCTAAACATATTTTTTAAATATTGCCGTAACTTTTCCTATGTGACGTTTTACATGCAGTGGATGGTCAGGATTAAGCACAGCATGAGGAAAGGAACAGTTCATTTAATGTCCGTGCAATTTAGGTACAATTATTCCTCTTAAAACAAGAAGTACACACATTTCACAGTTAAAGAATATGAGTTAAATGATTTTCTTGGAATGACGTTTTAAGGCATTTTACAGCTAATATATTTTTATATTTCAGGAAAATCTAAAATGTATGTGTATATTATACACATTTTATTATTCTACCTAATCATACCATAAAAGGTACTGGCATGAAATTAAGAATTTTCCAATTTGTTTAAATGTACATAACTACGAACCTGACTGTAATATACTATTGTTAAAAGTACCACATATCACTAAATGATTAAAGTAATTAAATAAAATGTAAGTTAAGATTGTAGAAAAGTATTTTCCTATAATGTAAGCAAGTAGAATTCTTAAAAAAAAAATGTAACTTCAATTTTTAAATGCTAAAAATGATACTGGTATAAGCTTAAAGCCTTGATACATGTATATCCCAAAATAACTATTAATGTTATGTTAAAAATGCCACATATTACATTTTTAGTTCGGCAACATTTTATATGGTGTCATTTGTTTATACACATAAGTAGTTCTAAGAAAAAATAGTTCTTGAGCGATGAAGCGTTCTGGTGAAACAGGTGGCTGTCAGAATTTGAGATGATGAAGGTGACATCCATCAGTGTTTGCTTCAGTGTCACAGAGAGGAGTATTAGAGGGGTGGGGGGAGCAGAACAGGGGGGATAAAAGGAGGGAGAGAGCTTCCTTTGGTGCGATTTCCCCCGAGGGCAGAGAAGAGCAGCTCCCCTGACAGATCTGAAGATGTCCTGTTTTGCTTTTCCTCGGCTCTCCCTCTTCCTGCAGGAAGCAACATCACGCTGGGCACAAAGGCCTCGGAAAGCTCCGACGCTACACTGAGGCCCAGACATACAGATGTGCAGCGAGTCAAATGTAATCGATGTGATTTGCTGAGGAAGTGGTGAAGCCGCTGTATTTATGTCTTTAGTTAGAGTTGAATCTTATATCACTTAAATAAATGGTCCTTACAATGAACTGCCTGGAGAATCTGCAACCGCCACTGAAAGATACACGGCAGAACTTTAAGAGTGTTTTTAATATAACAATGTGAGAAAACTTTTAGTGGGAAGTTGAAAGAAACCTCAGCCTTTTCTTGGTACACAAGTAATGTACCATACGTTTTATTTTCAGGACACAGCTTTGAGTTTTAATTGAAGTAAAATCGAAGGACATGAAAGCCGAACAATTATGTTAAGGTTCACTTGACACACACACTGGGAGGATCTTAACAGTGTGAACAAATGATGTCTGAAATAATACGTACGTGTAAGCAGTGAAAGCAGTTGAAAATATAACGTGAGAGAACTCATACATACATGTTGGGAGAGTCCTTATTTTGGATTGAAAATATAATACACAAGGGACAGATAAAAGAATACATGTAAAACAATTCAAATCTAAGGCATTTTAATCCATTAAAGCAAGACAAGCTGGAAGTGAAATAGGATGAACCGATATACATTTGATTACATCTCTAAATAGTTTTACATTTTTTCTTAGTGACCGAGAAGCCGATCCCTTTGTGTGTAGATCAAATATGGAGATTTGTGCTGTTGTGACCATGACTTGTTTTCTGTTATTCGTGTTCTCTAACTGTGTGCTGCTTGGCCAGGATCTCTCATCTCAACGAGACCAACCTGCTCAAATAAATAATACAAAAGACAGACATAAACTAAAGCAGGGGGGTCAAACTGAAATACACAGTGGGCCAAAATAAGAAAATGGGTACTAGTGGAGGGCCGGACTGGTTCAATGTTTATTGCAGAACTTATTGAAATTAACTTATTGCACATATTAAACCTGGAACTAACAACGCTTCAATTATTGCCTGTAAAAACAACATTAAATAATCAGTTGCATTCATTTCTTACGGCTCTATCTGCAGCTAAGAGTCATTTCTTATGAGTACATTTCTCCACAGGCCAACAACAGCTTCAACAAAACTATTTCCCTCAAAGAGAAACCAAACATGCCCTGTTGTCGTGAGAGAGAAAGTGCAGAAGGAAGCATCCTTTGAACTCAGTGTGCTGCTCTGTGATGCTAGCTCAGATACTTGGCATCTCATCTTGGGTGCAAGGTCATCAATGTTTGGGCTCAGGCTCTGAGCTGAGGAGACCCTCAGGATGGAGTGAAGGTGTGCGTGCAATATACCGGCGGGCCAGATCTAATAGTAATTAGAAATTATCCTGCGGGCCGAAATTAAATCCACCAAGGGCCTGATTTGGCCCCCGGGCCTTGAGTTTGACACGTGCTCTAGACTGTTGTGTATTTTATTCCATGTTGTCGTGAGAAAAACAATGAGACAACTGTATTTTTAAGCTCTTTTAAAACAACTAGGTGCAACACTATCCAAATCGCTCAAAGGTATTTAAAATTATTTGAAAAAAAATAGTTAATATAATTAAAAACCTTACAAGCCTAACCTAAGCTACTACTCACAATGATGGGTCTTTTAATTCCTTATTTCTACACCAATAAAACTCAATGCAGAAAAAACTACAGGCGTCTCAAAGTCAACAATGTCAGTGTACAAATAAATATATAAATAAATAGATTCACACGTGATGAGATAAGATACTTTATTCATCCCAAATCACAGCAGCATGTTCAAACAAGGCATTGCCCATAATGTGAAACATAAAAAGAGAAGAAACAAACTAGAAAATAGAAACATCTCAAAATAGTAAATATATACAAGTTGACCGTGAAAGATAACAATCTGTCAAATAACACTACGAAGGGCCAAATGACAGCATTTAGAAATAGGGCGTACATTCACCCTTACAACACATTCCTCATACAGCACAAGTGTCATTCATTCATGAAGTGTGTCCACTTTAAACACACTAACACACACACACTCATACACACACTTACTGATGTCTTCCATTACTTTTGTTCTCATATCTGTCCGCACTTTAGTATTTCTCACTGACATCACCAACACACACACCCAGTGTTCACTCTGTGGCCGGGGGTCTCCCAGGACACACTCTTTGAGTCTCTTTCCCTTCCTCTTTCTCCTTCCTTCGTACATAAGCTCCACTTCTCTCTCGGAGCAGTCATTCACACGGGCTGCCCCTGTGTGTGTTTTCCTCTCATTCTTACTGAGAGACTTTATCTGTGGATCAGATAAGGCTTCGGTGCTGGTCTTAGACCTTCAGCAGATCTGTCCAAACACATGAGCTCATGCCGAGAGCTGCCTGTTAACTCATGAGCTAATATAGAGTCCATGTGTCCGGGACATTTCCGTCTTCATCTCCCTTTATTCTCTTACATCCCTTAATAAATGCCATCCCCTTATTTCATTTTCATAATTTTTCCAGCATTTTTGATCCCCTCTTTCGTCGTGGTCCCGCTCTCTCCTGCCTCCTTTCCCCTTCAGCAACGCGGCTCGAACAGCTTGAATTCGATCATGTTAACACTATCAGATATGGAGATCTCAAACACAGGGTGTCGTCAAGGCAACAAAGCTGAAGCCACACACACAGGCCGCAAACCTGCATGATGGTGTGTGTGTGTGTGTGTGTGCGCGTGCGTGCGTGTGTGCGTGTGTTTCTTTTTGTGTGTGTGTGCGAACAAAGGGGTGTGAATGTGCATGTGTGTACTTCACGGTCTGGTACAAAGAGTACAATCAGCCCTGGCTGCGTGCACTTGTATTTCATCACCCTGTGTGGTTGCTTGGTGACTTATGTATGTGTGTGTGTGTGTGTGTGTGTGTATTACATCCCTGCAGGGAGGGGAGGGGGTCCGTGAGCAGATGACTAAGGTTACCCCCCCGATAGAGGCAGCTCGGGGTCATCCCGCAGCGGGACACTTCTCAGGGGCGACCCCGCCGCCCCTCGCGGCCCCCCGAGCAGACGGGACTTCTGAGGAGAGGAAGGACCAGAGGAGAGACCCCCGGAGAAACAGGACCCCCGGTCTGCCCCGAGACCCCGGACCCAGGGCCCGACCCAGGCCCAATGTGTTCCCAATCAGGGGAAACACAAACAATACTTTTATTAAAGAGAGGAGGCCACCGAGGCTAGCCACACACACACACACACACACACACACACACACACACACACACACACACACACACACACACACACACACACACACACACACACACACACACACACACACACACAGACACACACACACACAGAGAGAGAGAGATGGGAGAAGTAGTCTGATCTTGTTCTTGAGTAAAAGTAGAAGTACTCAGATCTTGTACTTGAGTAAAAGTAGAAGTACTCAGATCTTGTACTTGAGTAAAAGTAGAAGTACTGAGATCTTGTACTTAGTAAAAGTAGAAGTACTCAGATCTTGTACTTAGTAAAAGTAGAAGTACTCAGATCTTGTACTTGAGTAAAAGTAGAAGTACCAGAGTGTAGGAATACAGTACAATTCCTGCATTCAAAATGTTCCTCAAGTGAAAGTAGAAAAGTATTCTCATCAAAATATAGTGAAAGACAGTGAAAGTAGTCGTTGTGCAGATTGGTCCATTTCAGAATAATATATATGATATGTTTTATAATGATTGATCATGAAAGTGTTCTCAAAGCTGGTGAAGGTGCAGCTAGTCTGAATGGCTTTGTAGACTGCAGGGTAGCTGGTGGATTTACTCCAGGTGGAACTAAAGTCTGATTCAACACTTGGTTATATTTCACATCCTTCATCCAGATCTGTGAAGTAACTAAAGGGATTAAATACATGTAGTGGAGTAGAAGTACAAAGTAGCAGAAAATAGGAAATACTCAAGTAAAGTACCTTAGAAATTGTACTTACTGTACTTGAGTAAATGTACTTTACACCTCGGCACACACACAAACACACACACTAAACACCTAATTGAATGTTTAATGAACACACGCATCAAGCAGCTGTAAATGGGCTCCTATCAAACCACTATTATCACTATTGTCACCCATGACCCCGAGTCCTGCCTTCCCCTTCCTCCCCTCGCCTCCATTCTTCTGGCTCTCATCCGGGAAAACAAACGCAGGGATTAGGGATTTGTGGCGGGGGTAATGGGAGCCAGGTGGAGGGGTGTGACTGTGGGGGTCTCCCGCTGGATTAGGGGAAGGGAGTAGCAAGACCCTCAATCCCTCACACTCCTTCCTAAAAGCAGCTAATCCCATTTGGCCGTCTAATAGCTCTTGGCAATTATGAGCCTTCGCAGGGCATGTATGGTATTACCAGGGAGATGGAGGGAGATGGAGGGAGATGGAGAGATGAAGGGAGATGGAGAGATGGAGGGAGATGGAGGGAGATGGAGGAGATGGAGGGAGATGGAGAGAGAGATGGAGAGAGATGGAGGAGATGGAGAGAGCGATGGAGAGAGATGGAGGGAGATGGAGGGAGATGGAGAGAGATGGAGGGAGATGGAGAGATGAAGGGAGATGGAGGGAGATGGAGAGATGAAGGGAGATGGAGGGAGATGGAGGGAGATGGAGAGAGGTGGAGAGAGATGGAGGAGATGGAGAGAGATGGAGGGAGATGGAGAGAGATGGAGGGAGATGGAGAGATGAAGGAGATGGAGGGAGATGGAGGAGATGGAGGGAGATGGAGGGAGATGGAGAGAGATGGAGGAGATGGAGGAGATGTAGGAGATGGAGAGAGATGGAGGGAGATGGAGAGATGAAGGGAGATGGAGGGAGATGGAGGAGATGGAGGGAGATGGAGGGAGATGGAGAGAGATGGAGGGAGATGGAGGGAGATGGAGGGAGATGGAGAGAGGTGGAGAGAGATGAGAGGAGAGATGGAGGCGATGGAGGAGATGGAGGAGATGGAGAGAGATGAGGGAGATGGAGGAGATGGAGAGAGATGGAGGGAGATGGAGAGATGAAGGGAGATGGAGAGAGATGGAGGAGATGGAGGAGATGGAGGAGATGGAGAGAGATGGAGGGAGAGATGGAGGGAGAGATGGGGGAGATGGAGGAGAGAGATGGAGGAGATGGAGGGAGATGGAGGAGAGATGGGGGAGAGATGGAGGAGATGGAGGGAGATGGAGGGAGATGGAGAGAGATGGAGGAGATGGAGGAGATGGAGAGAGATGGAGGAGAGATGGAGGAGAGATGGAGGAGATGGAGAGAGAGATGGAGAGAGAGATGGAGGGAGATGGAAGGAGATGGAGAGAGAGATGGAGGGAGATGGAGAGAGATGGAGGAGATGGAGGAGATGGAGGGGAGATGGAGGGATGGAGGGAGATGGAGATGGAGAGATGGAGGAGATGGAGAGAGATGGAGGGAGATGGAGGGAGATGGAGAGAGATGGAGGGAGATGGAGAGAGATGGAGGGAGATGGAGGAGATGGAGGGAGATGGAGGAGATGGAGAGAGATGGAGGGAGATGGAGGGAGATGGAGGGAGATGGAGGGAGATGGAGGAGATGGAGGGAGATGGAGGGAGGATGGAGAGAGATGGAGAGGAGATGGAGGGAGATGGAGGGAGATGGAGGGAGATGGAGGGAGATGGAGGGAGATGGAGGAGATGGAGGAGATGGAGAGAGATGGAGGGAGATGGAGGGAGATGGAGGGAGATGGAGGGAGATGGAGGAGATGGAGGGAGATGGAGGGAGATGGAGGGAGATGGAGGGAGATGGAGAGAGATGGAGGAGATGGAGAGAGATGGAGGGAGATGGAGGAGATGGAGAGAGATGGAGGGAGATGGAGGGAGATGGAGAGATGGAGGGAGATGGAGGAGATGGAGGGAGATGGAGGGAGATGGAGGGAGATGGAGGAGATGGAGGGAGATGGAGGGAGATGGAGGGAGATGAGCTGCTCCTGTGGATCAAGTGCACTGAAAAAGGAAATCATGAAGCCTTTTCTCTGAGTGTACTCTAGTCTGTCAAAGTGTAAAGCATGCTACATGCTACATGCTAACAAAAAGAGTGAGTATGCAGTATGTATGTGTGACATCATGATGTCACGCATTCGGCCTACAAAACGTTGCCCCCTTGTGGACCGCTGCAGAGGGTCACCAGCCTCTCAGAGGGGCCTGACCCCGGCCTGATAAGGGGCCGTTGTGTTTGTTTTGAAGAAGTGTTATTCCCAACAGCTCCTGTCTGTGCAGAGAGGCTGCAAAGACACAGGGCTTCACAGGAACTGTAAGCCCTGTATTAGAAATGTGTGTTCCTTTAACATTCAGATTTAAAAGTAGAGTTGTTAAAAAACGATTAAACAATTACCAGATTTTGAGCTGCGGGTGTGTGACAGCTAGAAAGACATTTGAGTCTGAGAAAGGTCCCTTTTCCAATAACACACACACACACACACACACACACACACACACACACACACACACACACACACACACACACACACACACACACACACACACACACACACAGTGTATTTCATTTGACACAATGCTGGGACAGTGTTATGAAAACAGAACTCTTAGATTGAGGTAGTTCATTCACACACACACACACACACACACACACACACACACACACACACACACACACACACACACACACACACACACACCACACACACACACACACACACACACACACACACACACACACACACACACACACACACACACACACACACACACACACACATGCATCTGTTGCCACTTCAGACCCCCCTTCTTCTCAAATCTTAAGTAAGCCGGATGGAAAGGAAGAATTAACCCGTATGCAGAGGGAGGTGAATTAGAAGTCAGACTTTTCACACCTTCCCTGCTTATCGCTCAGACACACACACATGAAACGCAGGCATTCTCCAAGTCAGCTCAAGCGTCATATCCAACAGACGATGAAGAAATATGTGTGTGTGTGTGTGTATTCAGGGGGACTTATCAGGCAACACCACCTTATCGGCTTTTCTCTCTTCATCATCTGTCTGTTTTTCACTGCGAGGGGACTTCAACATATCAGCATGATCGGCTCTGACTAATTCCTGCAGCATCGTTTGTACTTTATGACAGAAATCAGGCACTCTACTGTGACTCAGATTCTGTCTAGACGAGTACAATTAAAGAATAGAAGTGTGTAGTGTGGCACTGGGGTTATACAAGTTTGAGTACAACTTGTTTGAGCTAAACTTAGGAACGAGCCGCCTAGGTTGAAAAGTGAATTGTCATGTCAGCTGATTAGCTCAGAGCCGAGCCGAGCCGAATGAAAGGCATTAACAATTCCAAACAGTTTACTAGTGATTGAGAAGGAAAGAAAACACATCTCGTCTCCTTTGTATTCCCCTCCTTCCCTCCTCTCTGCACGCTTTTGTCGAGGATCCGACAGTCGAGTGAGCGAGGCGGTGGAGACGAGCGTCGGTGTTTCACATCAAAGACCAGCAGGCACACAGAGGAACACGCCTGGAGTAAAAGGCCCGCAAAACATAACAAACAACGCCTTTTGTTCCGAGAGCCGAGGCCTGATGATTAGAGAAATAGATCGAAGGGGAAGAGGAGGCTTTTGCGACGTCATAAGCGGCCATTTTTTTTTTACTTCAGCCGGTTCTTTGAGGAGGATGTGTAACAGTGAAAGAACCGGAGGGTGTCAGTCAGCAGGTCAGGAAATGTCACTGTGGTGGGGTTACCATGCTGGCACGACATAGCTTATCGCTAATTGCTGATTAGCTCTTCCGTGCATACAGATAGCTGCTTGAGTTAAAGGACCTTTGAAGGTACAAGTGTCAATAACAAAAGTATTCATGTGTGACATTTTAACGTTTAACTACTCTTACCCTCGATCTTAACTTGTATGAAGTTATAAACGCTAAATATATGTATGTGCAGCATGTGAATGTGAATGTGGACGTCAAAAACAAACCTTGAGAAAATGTGTTACCCTTATAGCAGGGGGGTCAAACTCAAACACACAGTGGGCCAAAATAAAAAATTCGGTACTATTCGAGGGCCGGACTGGTTCAATGTTTATTGCAAAACGTATTGAAATGAACTTATTGCACATATTAAACCTGGAACTAACAACGCTTAAATGATTGCCTATAAAAACAACATTAAACATTAAATAATCAGTTGCATTCATTTCTTATGGCTCTATCTGCAGCTTTTCCAGAGTCATTTCTTATGGTTACATTTTTCCAAAGGCCGAAATTAAATCCACCAAGGGCCTGATTTGGCCCCCGGGCCTTGAGTTTGACACATGTGCCTTAAAGCAGTCGTTCCTAACCTGGAGGGGGGGGCGCCAAAGATCGCAGGGGGGCGCCAGGCCTCGGATGATTTGAGGCCAAATATCATATTTAGAAATTACATATAATTGTAAGGTAATACATGATTGTCACTAAAAGCCTTGTCTCTACATTACAATAAAATATAAAAAATAATTGATTAATTAATTTGAATAAAAATTCAAGTTAGTAGCTATTATAGGCATAAAAAGACAGAAATGTATAATTCTTTCTATAGAAATGTCATTGTCCATGCCGGTTTCAGTTGGATTATTTGTCAGTTGCTCCGATCAGATCGGTCTCCTCCATTTAGATTATTTACGACTTTTGAATCCACATAAACACATCGGAAAAATCCGGCTTACTTTGAGCATGTGTTTTAAACAGTTTAATCCCTTTGTGAATTGTTTCCACTTCCGCCGTCCTTTAATTTCTTCATACAGCGGGAATCCAAATGAATTAATCCTGAGTCCAATAACCATCAAAGTCACTCAATAGTGCTCCTTAATTACGCTTTCATCCTCCTTTAACAACATACTTCACATTCACCCAGTTTGTGACAGTAGTTGTAGCATTTTTGAATTACCCCCCGTAACGTCACTAATATATGAACCTGAAAAAGACCATATTACGGCCCCTTTAAAATATATAAAATGCAGTTTTGTTGAACGGTAATTTTAAGGTGACCAGGTTGTTGAAACCTTTACACTTTTAAGTCTCTAGTCTGTGGTTGAACCCGACCTTTGACCCTTTCATTTAAAGGTCGGCATGCAAACAGAGACGCTCCTCCAAATCCAAATTCTCTTGAAAGTTAACATTGACGTTACAATTTCTAAACCTCAGGCGTGATGACAGCATTCATTCCCCTGCTCTCTTTCCCTTCACTAACATTATCCAGCAATACATTTTATCTTTAGAAATCTCAAACATCTGAATTCTCACTTCTTTGATGGTTGTTACTGCCATACGTTTCTTATACCGCGACGCTATATTACCTCCTTTGTCTCATATCTGTAGTCGGATATCAAGAACAGGCCTCATCCTACGTAGTCCCGCTTGAGCACATCGATCTGAAAAAAGAGTTGTATCTCTCTCTGGTCAGGCAGATTCTATCCGACTGCTGTAAATCAGACACAGGTGGATGGACTTCCTCCTTCCTATGTCTGCCTCCCAGCTAACCTCTGCTTTCTTTTGCTCTTTGTCAATCTCCATTTATTTTCTTCCCCTTTCTTTATTCCAGTTCAGGGTGTCATGAAAATAAGTTTGACAAAGGGTTGGAAAAGGGTTAAAGCCATTCAGAAAACGAGTTCAACACACAGGTCACATACTCAATGTTCGTAAAATACTTTAAGTCTATTTATAGTCCTCATATCTTCAGACAACCCAGTCTCACCGCATTTCGTGTTATAGTCACGAAATTAACTTAATCTATTGATTCGTGTTCATCAACACGATTTCCGCATTTTTTTCGTGTCACACAGAACGATTTTAAAAGCAATGTATTTCTATTGGTAGTGTGTTTCGTGCCTGCACCACGTCTTTTTGTCCGGTCGGGTCTTGGAAGACCGGAAGCTGTGTGGTTCATAAAAACATTTTCTTACTCAGTAAGCCTAACCTTAAAGGTGGGGTAGGTAAGTTTGAGAAACCGGCTCGAGATCGCTAGAATTTGAAAATACGCAACCGGAGAAAATCTGCCACTTCCTCACAGAGCCCCTCCTCCAACACACACGAACGCGCACATGACCTATGAGGGCACGAGATCAGTTTGTGCCCCGATGGAAGGCTGACAGGCAGGTAGGCCATCCAGTTACTTTAGCCGGGTCGGCTCAGATGATTGGTCGTGCTTTTTACAGCGCTACGGCTTCTACGGATGATATTTTTGTGAAAGCATTTAATGTATTCATTGCTATCGGGATGTTGAGAGCATTCCATGGAACATAACAAAAAGTGTATCTTGAGCCGATTTCTCAAACTTACCTACCCCACCTTTAACCCTTTCATTTTAAATTGTATAATTTCTAAGTTTTTTTGCCGTCCGCGAGGAAAAGAAATGGCTCAGAGCCTCAGAATACTGACATCTAATCTTTTTTTCCTTCTAATTTGTTATTATTTGGTGCAGGCACGAAACACACGACCAATAGAAATACATTGCTTCTAAAATCCTTCTGTGTCAGAAAACTGAAATCTGTAATTATTTATATCTGTTTTTCCTTCTAATTATTTACATTGCTTTTAAAATCGTTCTGTGTGACACGAATCAATAGATTAATCTCGTGACTATAACGTCACTGTTACTGTTGCTTCAGTATACAGTATTTATTTTACCCTGTAATAATTGATTATGGACACATTTTTCTTATACTTCAAATTACTTGAACCATTTTGTCTTTCGCACAATTTTATTTAGTTGTATTTGATGTGTTTTTAATATTCCATGTTGCATTGTTGGAGCAGCAAGACTTCATTGCCAAAACTATGCTTTAGCTATTGTGCATATGACCAATAAAAGCTTTAAATCCACACACATGTTTACCTCTTTGGGATGCAGGAGAAATAAAGCAAACACTCAACAACAGGAAGGCAAAACTAGATCGTGATACTGAATAACAATACATGAAAAACATCGTAGAAATAACACCAAGCATATCAGAGATTGAAAAAAGCAACAACTAAATTGATGCATGTTTACCAAACGAGACAATATATTTTAATGTAAGTACAGTTAGACTCTACTAAGAGTATATTAGTAAAAGTATAAAAGTATTGACATCTACTTAAACTATCAAAAGTGAAACAACTCATTCTGCAGTTTGGTACATTTCATATATTGATGCATGAAAGTGTTATCAAAGCTGGTAGCGGACACGCACGCACGAACACACACACATTTACATCATCACTGTGACTATATCAAAGAATGTGTGTGTAAGGAAGCTGGGCGTTTGAGTAGCAGCCTCTGCCCTTTCTGTTTTGGTCGTACAAAAGCCTCAGTGACACGGAACGTCTGTCTGAAGTCAATTCATCAAACTTAGAAAAACCTTCAGATGAAAAATGTGGCCTGCTCGCTCCAAACCGTTTTGTGCCGATTATACATCAGTCTGCATTCACAGCTGCCTCGGGCCACTTAGGTTCATTAAAGACGTACAATGTGAGAGACATCTATAACTAGCATGTGTTCGTAGCACCTGAACTACAAGCTGCACGATCCAGTTACAGGAAGTCAGTTGCTAACACAACCTGCTTTTAAATTGAGAAAACATTTCACTTTAGAAGAAAGCAGACTATCCTTCCTCTTACAAAAAGAAAAGCTGTTGCTCAAGTACACTCCGGGGTTTGCTACTAGCCTTAGGTAGCCTGGTATGACTTATAGCTAATGGTGGCTAATGAAAGCTAATAAATACATAGGCTACAGATACCGCTCTGTAACTGATATACATGTATTAGTTTATTTTTTGGCTACTTTGGGGGCAGTGAAACAAGCTGAAAACAGAACACTGACATACTAGTCTTTGCTTCTGAAGTCGTTTTAATAAACCTGTTAGCAAACAGTTAACTGATAACACATCCAGCAGACGTTAACACATTGTGTTTCTGGCCACCTCACAAATGAAAATACAATATTCCATCTTCTTTTAACGACTCCTGGAGAAAATATTAAACTCTTTGGCTACTAAATGTTCCATTACGGTCACCACTACGTCTGCATTTTAGTTCTGGATAGGTAGCTAATGTCTGCTTAAAGGTAAATGCTCCACTCGCTAATGCTAACCTCATGTTTTCTGCTTGCATAACTTCTTATTAATCGGTAGCTAACATTGGTTGACTGGAACTTTTTCAGGGTTTAAACAAAACTATAAAATACGAGCGTCAAAAACACACCGTAGTGGAGCTAGCTTAAATGTCACTAAAAGCTCACACTTTGAAATGACGCATGTGTAGTGCCGGGAGATATGGGAGTCGGAGGCGGTGCATCGAAGGTGCGAAAGGGTACTTTAATACGGAGCAGAAAGAGACATGTTGTCGGGTCGCAGCCCGGGTCGACAAGAGGAAGAAGCCAGGAGGGCACACAATATATATCGGTAGCACATACATGTCCGTGTGGAAACAATACTCCCCACTATAGTTCCATGTGTGGATTATGTCCCAGTGGTTAATAGGTGGTCACCACACATGATCCTTTTCACCATTGTTGACATAACAATATTGATGAGAGCAGCTTCACTGAAAAAACTGAAAAGTTGACTTTAATAAAATGTATTTCACTTAACTGGAGGTGTGTTGCGCAGTGGTTTAGTGCGTCGGTGTTCAGATCAGGGGGTCACAGGTTCAAACCCCACTGCAGTCAGCATGTCATGGGCAAGACTCTTCACCCCAAATTGCTCCTGTGGGGATTGCCCACAGCTTTGAGTATGTTAGTTGCTTTGGATAAAAGCGTCTGACATGTAATGTAATAACTGGATTAGGTTAGTTGAAAGCAATGATGATAAGTTGAACCTACATTATTCATTTAAACTGATGTGATAATATGAAATCTGTTGACATAATACATTTAATTAACGTCAACCTTTCAGTTTTTTCAGTGTCTAATGACTTTATTTCACTTATGCTACTTAGTTTTCTAATTTCCCCTTTATCCCATACTTTAACTTACAACTCTTTGTCCTCATTAAGCCACTTGTCTCATTTTCTTACTTTTACTATCTCGCCACTGTCTGTCCTTAATCATGTTTCTCTTAACTGGCGTACACCAAGATCTAGATTTTAACCCCTCACTCCTATTTGTGTTATGTCCAGAAGAACTATTTTTAAATGCACAAATATTATCCCAATATGTTGCTGCTCAAGGATAAGCATTCCTGTGGTGAAGCAGCCGCCGTGTGACACAGATTGTCACAGACTTTCAGGTCAAAGAGGAACCGACTGTTCTCCAAACGCTTCTCAAGGGTAAAGCCTTGGTCTGCTCTCTGATGCTTGTGAATATAAACTCAACTTTTTTCAAGATTCAAGGCTTTTATTGTCATGTGTACATAGCTACATGGTAGATATATCAATGAAAATCTTAGGTCACAGGCTACTCCAACAGTGCAACACAATAACACAGGTAAAATAGTTAAAACAGTGCATCCATCCATCTTCTTCCGCTTATCCGTGGTCGGGTCTCGGGGGTAGCAGTTCCAGCAGAGAGCCCCAAACTTTCCTTTCCCTGGCGACATCAACCAGCTCTGACTGGGGGGTCCCAAGGCGCTCCCAGGCCAGCGAAGAGATATAATCCCTCCACCTGGTCCTAGGTCGACCCCTTGGTCTCTTCCCAGCTGGACGTGCCTGGAACACCTCCCTAGGGAGGCGCCCAGGTGGCATCCGAACTAGGTGCCCGAACCACCTCAACTGGCTCCTTTCGACGCGAAGGAGGAGCGGCTCAACTCCGAGTCCCTCCCGGATGACCGAACTTCTCACCTTATCCCTAAGGGAGACACCAGCCACCCTGCGGAGAAAACCCATCTCGGCCGCTTGTATCCGCGATCTCGTTCTTTCGGTCATGACCCATCCTTCATGACCATAGGTGAGGGTAGGAACGAAAATGGCCCGGTAGGGGAGAGCTTTGCCTTCTGGCTCAGCTCTCTTTTCATCTGCAGTACCGCTCCCGCTGCTCCGATTCTCCGGCCCATCTCACGCTCCATTGTTCCCTCACTCGAGAACAAGACCCCGAGATACTTGAACTCCTTCACTTGGGGTAAGGACTCATTCCCTACTTGGAGTAAAACAGTGCAGATAAATACAAATAAAATAGGATGGAAAATATATATAGAAACAAATGTTAAATGACTGCTTTACAGATCGAGATAATAGTTCATTACTCAAGCCCAATACCTATATCAAAGTAGCAGTGTATGTTGTAAGTTATTCAATCATATATACAGGAGGCGTGTGGCACAGTGGGTTATGTGTTGGTGTTCGGCTCAGGGGGTCACAGGTTCAAACCCCACTGCAGTCAGCATGTCGTTGTGTCCCTGAGACACTTCTCCCCAAAGTGCTCCTGTGGGGATTGTCCACAGTGTTGAGTATGTAAGTCGCTTTGGATAAAAGCGTCTAACAAGTGACATGTAATGTGTGTACACTATATATTCCTGCCTGTGACATGCACCATTATGTCTCTTTTGCACTATTTTATTGTAATCATTTATGTATTTTCTTTCCTGTTAACTGTATCGTGGGTTGAGTTGTTGGAAAAGTCTGAGACTTTAGATTTTGTATTGGCAAAACTAGCCTGTAACTATTTTAAATATGACAAATGAAGCCTTTGACTCTTGAAAAGAAGGGAAGAAATGCTGATAACTTATTTGGTATGATTTCTGAGATATAACGTTTGACTTATGTGCAATAAATAATAACTTTTCTAAAAATACATCCTGTCTATAAATCACTGATTGATGGTTTAAAATAATGTAATGTAACATGGCAAATCTGCTTATTATGTGACCCATGATTCAATGTAATTGTTTCTGTGAGTAGGGTTGAGTAAACCTACTTATCATTTTAGTTCTACTATCTTACACCTGCTGCACTTATCATGCCTGTTTTAATAAATAAACTCTCCAAATGTAATGCTTGGCGCTCGACTTAGTGAGCAACAACACTTGATGCTTTTCTAGACACATAAATGTTGAAGGAATGAGTGCCGGGGTAATCTGTAAAAAACGCTGAGGGCATAATGCGCCGCTACATGTTATGACAGATGTAACGCCAATATTATGACAGCATTATGGAGTGTTTAAAAGATATTTCAGAGGTAATAGGATAGAGACGATATGTTTGCAGTTCCTACAATTTAAATTGTGTCCGTCTTCGTGTGAGGAGATGAGTCGGTTATATCATTCATAACCATGAATGCATATGACACATGCTTGGAGAGTGTATTTCATTTGACACACTGCTGGGACAGTGTTATGAAAACAGAACTACTCTTAGATTGAGGTAGTTCATTCACACACACCACACACACAAACACACACACACACACACACACACACATGCACACACACACACACACACACACACACACACACACACACACGCACACACACATACCATGTATACATCACTTCAGGGGACATTACATTGACTTACATGCATTTCCTAGAGACTTATCCTAACCTTAACCATAACCAACACATGCCTAACCCTAACCCTTACCCTAACCCAGTGGTTCTCAAAGTGGGGGGCGCAGAGGCATGACAGGGGGGGTGCGAGAGACCAGGAGGAAAAATGGTTATTTAAATAAATTAAAATTATTGATTCGAAAATAATATGATGCAGTACAGTACTATTACGTCTGGGTCTCTGTGTTTAATTAAAGCTCGGCTCTGTGTGTGTGGAACGAGCCATTTTGTGTGCGTGCGCCAGCGAGAGAGAGAGAGAGCGCATCGGTACCGGAGATCGTTGTTGTTAGCTTCTGGTGCTAGCGAGCTACGCTAACGGATATAAGGAGTTTTTTCAACACAAAGTGGAGGAGAGTCCTCTCCTGTCAGACTGAGAGGCTCAGTGAACTGAAGGACTCTCTCAGTGTTTAGATAGTTAACTTTAGTTATCTCAGTGGGTCTCAAACGTTTTGGTCACCATTTATGTAAACAATTATTTCCGAGGCACACGTTTATATGATCATTATAGTTATACAAAAATAAGTGAATAAATTAAAAACAGGTATGAAATACTATATGACAGTAAAAAAAGAATAAAGTTTAAAAGGGTGATTTGTGAAATATCCATAAAATAAAAGTAAATCTGTTTACAGTTGTGTTTCATATGGGTGTTGAGAGAGGTATCCATAGAGCTCTTCATTTTGCTCTCAAAGTGCACCAGATTAATGCTTTTAACTTCAATATTTAAAAATAAATCTTCCTGGGGGAGCATGCCCCTGGACCCCCCTATGTGAGGTCCACACACCACCTGTAAAAATAGCACTTTACCCCTGCTTACACCTATATGCCGTGAGCATTATTCATTGTAACAGTCGCAGGTACACTGTGCGTGTGGGGAGTGTTGCAGTAGAAAGTTCCACTGTAGCGCCCGGTACATTAATGGGAAACCCTAAATGTTTGAGCACCTTCTATGAAACGTCAAGCTGCCCCACAGCACCCCCAAAATAAATCTCTGGCGCCGCCACTGAGCCTGACTATTTGTGTTGGGGGGGCCCAACTTTTTTTTTTCTCCAAAGGGGGGGCCCTGACAGAAAAAGTTTGAGAACCACTGCCCTAACCCTTAACCTTACCCTTACCCTAACCCTAACCAAGTCTTGGGGACCTCCATTTTGTCCCCATAAGGGACGTGAGTCCCCACACGTGACTATGTAAACAGATTTAGGTCCCCACAAGTATAGTAATGCTAGGCCACACACACGCACACACACACACACACACACACACACACGCACACGCACACGCACACACACACACACACACACACACACACACACACACGCACACACACACACACACACACACACACACACACACACACACACACACACACACTCCCAGATTTACACTGGCAGTATTGTGTTGTCCTTCGCCTCAGCATTCAGGTCATTTGAGAACAAAGTCTTACCAACAAAGACGGAGCCCAGAGTTCACCTCTTTAAAGTGGCAGCGCAGAAGAGATAAAGTAAGAAGGAAAAAACATTCAACAGTGAAGGACAACATTAAAAAACATATCAGAAAAGCAACGACAACAAGTGAGAGCATGTTTAAAAAACAAGCCACACATAATTTACTGTAAGATAAGCGACAGGTCCATTCTGTAGTAGTCTGTTTCGGCACCATTTTGTGTAACTTTTGGCTACATGCAGGACGTTAACAGTTCAACGCACTCAAACAAAACGGTTCGTTTGACCATTAGTGGTGAGAAAAAGCTGGCAAAAATACAATCCACTCATAACCAATAACCTTGTGTGATTGCAAGCCAAAGGGGGCATATCGTATGGTCCGGGTTTACTTCCGTTGCAGTGTATTTTCAAAACAGAAAATCATTGTACAGTTTGCACATCTTCACTAAGCTTTGAAGTTGTACAGGCAAAGTCAGAAAGGACGTGATCATGCATGAAATTGATCTCATAAACCAAGGGTTTCTCTCATAGGAGAAAGTGAAGCCGTTATTTCTGGTTCTCCTTTTAGCACTACAACTGAAAAATGTGCTGCTATTTTATGTTTATGTTCCATGCTTTAAGCGAGACAAACTAGATATTGTTTACCTCCATTGTTTTGGGATGGAGGCAGGATTTCCCACTTGTATATCTGCATAGCTGGAAATCACTTGCAATTGTTTGTTTCAGGGAAATAGATAGTACTCAGGAAATGATTCCAACAGCATCTAAAGTAGAAAGTATTTACTCGCTTGTCTCAGTGTAGAATCACCTGTGTCACAGTGTCTATCGCTCGTCTGTCACACCCTGTCCTCCCTCTATCTGGAGGTGTTGACACTCATCATGTTCCTGATATCTGGGAACAACCAATCCCACAACCCCCTCCTCACCCTGAAAAATCTCCCCCCCCCCTTGCCTGTTGCTGCCGAGGCCACAGGCCTCATGGGAAACTTCTATCTCTACCCAGCCTCCTATCAGATTGTTGACACGAACAGATACCCTCGCAATGAAAATATTTTGCTTCTCCTAACGCTGACATTGGCCTACATGGAACTACATCTCTACCCCCGCCGGGATAAACAGCTCCTGTGTGTGTGTGTGTGTGTGTGTGTGTGTGTGTGTGTATGTGTGTGTGTGTGTGTGTGTGTGTGTGTGTGTGTGTGTGTGTGTGTGTGTGTGTGTGTGTGTGTGTGTGTGTGGGGGTGAGTTGAATGCTTGTGGGTGTCTGCATTCACTGCTGACAGGTACATCAAATAATCAGCTCAGGCATCCTTGATATCACAGCCAGGACTGTGAGTAAAATTATATATGTGTGTGTGTGTGTGTGTGTTTAATGAAGGGGGTCATTTAAGGGTGTGAAATAGGGGCAGAAGGAGAGTTCAGAGGTATAGTGTGCTATCTCGGCATGATGAGTATTTGGCATGTCCTGCAAATCTACGCCCATCTGGGTGAAATATCAAGTTTTGAATGACCCCTCCTGCCTTCAAAATGGGACTCCTTTGTTTACTTCTGTAACATTTCTATTGGCCAGCGCTACAAAATATTGTATGAGATTTCTAAGTGGTTGACCAATCACAACAGAGCCAGCCGTCTGACCAATCAGAGCAGACTGGGCTCTGGTTTCAGACAGAGGGTGAAAATAGGTAGTATGAGAAAAATAAAGCGCTTTTTGAACATTAAAGCATGGAGACATGTCACAGGAGAGGCTAAGATACACATATAAAACCTGAAAAGTCTATTTAAGCTGTGAATTGCAGTATGTTTAAATATTGTAAGTGAGGGTTTTCAGTGTTTCCTATTTTTCTACTGTGAAAACTGTGGGTTTTTTTCTCGTAATTGATCACAGTTACATGACGAATGTATCTTACAGGTTTGGCAGCAGCAGCATAAACATGTGATATTAGGACATTTGCTGTCGAACTGTTTTAAAAACCTCGAACAGCCGTTACAAGCTGCCAAGTTTTGTATTTTCGAGCCAAAATTATCCATATATTTTTCAGTGTGAACTCTAGCAGGTAAGATGAGAATCCTTTGGAGGTGGTGGCAACATTCCTGACTACAACCCCTAAAAGCTAAAGTCACTTCCTCCATGTCCTCCCTTCCATCAAACACACTCCCTCTGGAGAATCTGCAATAAAAACAAATCAGCCATCGAGGACCCCAGTGGCCCAAAGCGTCCGTGGAACTGCTCGATTATTTTTACCTGACACAGGAAAGAGCCCACTCATAATAAACGCAGGGCGAGGTGGTGACAGATCTCGTTAACCTTATTATGAATGAAAGGAAGAGAAAGTTACAGGGGGGCAGGGGGTGTGAGGTGAACGTGTGCCTAGACGTCTCCCTGAGGTTCAACCCTGACCTTTAGCACAACCCGATGGAGAACACACATTCGCTCACGTACCAGCAAGTATGCAACCTTTTCCTTTAAAGTTATAGGTTTCAGATAAGCACACACACATTACAAATGTTAATGTTGGCATGACAGATACAAATATCATTTAAAAATAATTCCACTGTATTTATATACTTTTGTAAATGTTAATACAGGTGGACTGTGCTTAGGTTATGTTTCTGTTTGCAATACCATTCTTATTAAGTGCTATAGTTCCTTATTTATGGCAGGTGAAGTTTTTAACTATGGTATGCTAGTAAGATGCTAGAAGGTTTGTATATTTTAAAGGGGCCCTTAATGCTCATCTTCAGGTGTATATCAGAATGTAGTGTCTCTACTTTAAAGAGTCCTCTCCTGCTGATGTTCAGGTGTATATCAGAATGTAGTGTCTCTACTTTAAAGAGTCCTCTCCTGCTGATGTTCAGGTGTATATCAGAATGTAGTGTCTCTACTTTAAAGAGTCCTCTCCTGCTGATGTTCAGGTGTATATCAGAATGTAGTGTCTCTACTTTAAAGAGTCCTCTCCTGCTCATCTTCAGGTGTATATCAGTATGTAGTGTCTCTACTTTAAAGAGTCCTCTCCTGCTGATGTTCAGGTGTATATCAGTATGTAGTGTCTCTACTTTAAAGAGTCCTCTCCTGCTGATGTTCAGGTGTATATCAGTATGTAGTGTCTCTACTTTAAAGAGTCCTCTCCTGCTGATGTTCAGGTGTATATCAGTATGTAGTGTCTCTACTTTAAAGAGTCCTCTCCTGCTGATGTTCAGGTGTATATCAGTATGTAGTGTCTCTACTTTAAAGAGTCCTCTCCTGCTGATGTTCAGGTGTATATCAGTATGTAGTGTCTCTACTTTTAAAGAGTCCTCTCCTGCTGATGTTCAGGTGTATATCAGAATGTAGTGTCTCTACTTTAAAGAGTCCTCTCCTGCTGATGTTCAGGTGTATATCAGTATGTAGTGTCTCTACTTTAAAGAGTCCTCTCCTGCTGATGTTCAGGTGTATATCAGAATGTAGTGTCTCTACTTTAAAGAGTCCTCTCCTGCTGATGTTCAGGTGTATATCAGTATGTAGTGTCTCTACTTTAAAGAGTCCTCTCCTGCTGATGTTCAGGTGTATATCAGTATGTAGTGTCTCTACATGTCTCCACGCTTTAATGTTCAAAAAGCTCTTTATTTTTCTCATACTGCCTGTGCTGCAGCACCTCTTTTCACCCTCTGTCTGAAACCAGAGCCCAGTCTGCTCTGATTGGTTAGCTGGCCGGCTCTGTTGTGATTGGTCAACCGCTGAGAGATGTCCCGCCCCTTAGCCTATCACGTACAATGTGTTGGAGTGCTATGTTTCATATTGATGTCACTAAGTGGCCATAGGAACTTGGTGGATTGTATAAAAAGCCACTTACTTCTGCCTAAACCATAATGTGCTTTGCTATATTTCAATGAGTCTGAGGACACCCAAAGGGTCACATTTAATGGACCTAACCACATACTTTAGTCTTGGGATTCAAATCCGTGTTGCCAGCACATGTCAGATCAGCGTAATACTTCACCAGCTACATGAACGGTAAGCTAAGCCAGTTCAAGTCACTGACAGATGTTATCTGTTTGATGAGAGGCCAATCATACCTGATTCCGACAAACAGACAAAGCACATATGGTGTCATGTGATGACAGCTTGGAAAAGCCACTGTTCTGACAATCTGCTCTCATGTATCCGATGCCAACATATTTAAAGACATTTACAGACAGATCTCAGCATTACCATACAGCTCAGAAAGTATCAAGTATCTCATTTCACAACTAAATTAAATGGCATGGAGAGATTAATGTGACATGTCCTGTTCGCAAATGGCCCCAATTTAGCATATGCCAACTTCATTGCTGCCAACAATTGGCATGCACTCAAATGTGAAGTAGCATAACCACTTAATGGGTTTCAATAAAATGTAAGAGTTGTTTTTTCTGATAATGGGGTTTAATTTGTAATTCCCAATTAGTATCTAGGTTTTTTGTGTGAAATCCAGTCATAATCCACATATGCTGTTTATTCTTAATAGCACTGGCAAATAATAAATAAACACATCTTATCAACTGGCAGTTTTGGTGTTTGATGGTTCCAAGAAGTAGCCACAGCCCCAAAGTCCAACATAGACTACATTCTCAGTATTTATACAACACCAAACAAGCTGCCAGTGACTCAAATGAAAGGATCACAACCCTTAAAAAAGGTTACTAATGCACATACTAATCATTTACATGGTAGTGTGAGAGGTTTAACACACATTTGACCCTATGGGCTTACCGTAGATGTATGTCTGTTAAGATCCCTCAGTATACTTAAAAACCTATAAACTCAACTTTGATACTAAGCTTCTGAACATACAAGCTGCCCTGAACTCTTCCCGCACACATTTTATGTGAGAGTCCTAAAACCCTGTTAACGGTCGACGATTATTTTTCAAACATGCTTTTGGTTAGATGCCCAAAATGAGGTCTGTGGTTAAAACAAGTTGGAGATATGTTCACGTTTTGTTCTACAATAACAAACCAATAACCATTTAGGAATTGAACATTTTAGCAGCTATACAGTATGTTGCAATCTCACAGTTTGCCTAATACTAAGAAAAATGGTTAAAACAAAAGGACTTTGGAGGAGAATCAAACACAATCACCACAAGAAGAAGGAAAGCCTGTCACACTGAAGCCAGTGGAGACTTGGCAGTTGGCCATTGTTCTAATGAGTGCCCATTAGGAAATGGACTGATTCCCTCTCAGAGACCTTAAACTAATTTCCTGAGGCATACCGACTCCTTTGAAGAAGGGGTACTGAAAGGCTGCGTGTGCCACTGGGTCGCCAAGGTGACGGGACATCCCGGCAGGAAAAACAGGAAGTGAGGGCAAGGAGGGACTCTGATTGGACCCCTCCTTGCTCGCGTGCAGCCCCCTTCCCCTCTTTCATTTGTGTATTATGTGTTAATGGGACCGTGTCACTTAAATGAAACATTGTAACCATGTGAATAAACACCCAAGTATTTCACCTTATTATCAGTCATGAAAGCGTTCTGTATTCAAGGCTAGGAAATCCATTTCAGTTCCGGAAGTTTTTACTGCATTGAAGTTTCAGAAGATGCTTTTAAGCTTCAAGTAATGACAGAAGGAATCCTGACCTCAACGATCTGATTTGAATTGGGTAAAAAAGACAATGGCACAAGACTGTGTACATAAGTGTTTTAAGAGTGAAGACAAAAAATCAAGCCAGAAACCATTGTGAATGGCGCTTTTGGAAAATCCTCAAAAACCTTAAAGCAACTGTTGTCCATCTCAAATGAAGACAGATTCTTCAACTGCAATGCTTATTTTTGGCCGACAATCTTTTCAGAAATCCAATTTGGTGAACTATCTTGGTATGGTGGCGAAGTCCATGGGCACTTGGCTTGGGAACCAGAAGGTCACCAGTTCAAGTCCCCAAAAGACCAAGTGCTAACGAGGTGTCATTGAGCAAGCCACCTAACACTAGGATGGGTGAAATGCAGAATGTACTTTTCCCCTCTGTGGGACTATTAAGGGTGTATAAATGTGTGTTTCAAAATGAGCTACAATTTGGTTTTGGTCTAAAATCCAGGAGTAATCCATTGCACAGACATATGGACATGTACCTTCACTAAGCATGTGCTGGTATGGTACACATTTCAATGGTAAAAGTGAAATTCACCAATCAGAGACGTCATTGTTACGGAGCGTCCACACAGCAGCGTGTGTTGACGCTTGGAGGTGGGCGTGTCTGAAGCAATAGCAATGTTAAAACGAAGTAAACTGGATATAAAATCCCCAAACAGGCGAAAACCTACCAGTTTCACCCACTGTCTCTGCCACCTCCCTCCATGCCTCACTCCTCCGGTTTGTATCCCGGTAGATGAACAGAGACTGATCATACAGCACCGGGTGATTCACTACCGCTATAATGAATTTTCCCTCCATTTTTTTGAATATGAGGAAATGACCTGCGTAGTCTCTCCCAGCATACACACGGTTTGATTGGCTAGCGCTTGTACTGGCAGATTTGCATAAACGGGATTTCATTGGCTGACCCTTCTGCCGAGGCGTCAAAAGTTGAACATTGCTCAACTTTTGAAGCCAGCAACGCTCCACGTCGCTTCCCAAAATGCAGTTCGGCTAAAAGTGACGTCACCCCATTCAAAGTGAATGGGCAGAAGCGTTGGAAGCTTCAACACACGCCGCTGTGTGGATGGGCCGTTACACTTGAGGATTGTGGGTAGTGTACTTCTCCAGGACATGGCCAATAAAACATGTTTTTTTTATTTTAAAGGGTATATGTAGAGGCTAAGCCAACGCTTAACCCACTGAGATGCTGCTTTGTTAATGAAATTGGCTCCTAAACGTATCAGATGAATAAAAGACCAATACTAATTGTTTCCAATTGATCACTTAGTCCATGTCTTTTCAATTGTCCATTTAACTTGATTCAGCCTTCCATCGCCTTACAAAAATGACAACTGTGTGGGTGTGTGTGTGTGTGTGTGTGTGTGTGGTGTGTGTGTGTGTGTGTGTGTGTGTGTGTGTGTGTGTGTGTGTGTGTGTGTGTGTGTGTGTGTGTGTGTGTGTGTGTGTGTGTGGTCAAAACCTGTTACCCCTCCCGGCAGAACCTGAGTAAATAATCATTGGTACTACTTGTATATCCTCAGCACTAATTGGCTCCAACATTCATACTTGTGGCTATTACAGAAGCATAATGCTACGGTTTGTTAATCTATACTTTTCGTAATAAGAAATCTATCTGAATATGAATTGGTTTTTCACTTCCTTAACTTTACAGCTGGCCTCATGTTTCCACGTATGCCTCCTTTCTCCATGTCTATCTTTCCCAGACCTCCCTGCCGTGCCCTACCCGATCCACACCTCTCCACGATAGTGTGTAAGGCTGGAGGTCATTGTTAATCCATCTGTTTCTATTCTCCGTGTTATCTCCCTCTCTCCTTCCTCCCGAGTCCTTGGACAAGTTATCAGACACAATACCTGCTTGTATATCCCTATAATGCGACCTGCTGCACAAGATGAGCATGTATTCAATCTTGCCTTATAGTCGAGCAGATCCAATCTGAGCCACTCATATCTGTGACCTCTCAGCCACTTGGAGATCACTGTAACGCAGCGTGACTTCCGAAAAGAGAAACAACGTTTTTAGGCTGATAAATGTCAAATCCCTTCCCTCAGAAATGTTACCATTGGTCTCAACACCTTGTGAAGTGTTGGTGTGGATGCGTGTATTAAGGACACTGTGTTTTGACATGTTTAATGTGTAGGGGAGGCTATACGGATGCCAACATAATCAAAGACATTTGAACTGTGCATTGAACCACAATCTTACCTTATATCGACATATATGTTTACCAATCTTTGTGGACTATAGTTAAATCTGCAATCAATATATTTCTTTTATGAAAGGCGTCTAACAACAACATTGCTGTCGAACATTAGCAGCTAAAGAGCCAGATAGTGCCCAGATCAAATCAGGGGGAAATGGAAGTAATTATTGGACGAACATTCAGACACACAGCTAAAAATGAATTATAAAGCCGACACATACCGGTTCAGTTCATGGCTATAGTTTTAACGTACGAATTTAACATAACTAATAAGGTGAAAATATGTAATCTTTACAGCTTGATCTTCTGGTCCCAAGTTGCCGAAAACAGTTATTGCATGCTGAAGGTAATTCTAAATGATATCATATGTTCTCCCTTTGGTTAATGCAAGGCTGTTTACTATTACATTAGTATAGATTGTACAATTTAAAAATGTGGATGTATGGACAAAATGCAATGTGGTACAACAATCTAATCTGACTTAAATGTTAAGACTAGGGACTATTTTTTCATTTACAATGGACAGTTATAAAATGCATAATCGAACAATAGTTTATTTTTGATATTATGATTTGTTTGATTTTTATATGTTTTTCTTGTTTATTGATTTAAGTAATTTGGTTTTGGTGGTGGAGTAATTTTTAGTTATGTTTTGTATGAAAGGAAACATGTGTCCATAAAGGACTTGTGGTTCTTTTCCATATATATATATATATTGAGTATATATTTTAAATAAAATGAAAAAATTGCACATTTTCTAATAAAAAAGATTTAAAACACAATATAAAAAAGTCTAAGGACAGGTTTTAAATCTAAAGTGGATGTAAAAAACACTGATCCCTCCTCAAATGCTTTGACTCGTGAGGTGTGAAGTTATGCCTAATCCCCCTCCTCCCCCTCTACAAGCTCACCTGAGACCCTGCTGCACCTGAGAGGAGAGATGTCGGGCGGGGTGAGGGTCTGAGGGGCTCGTCACAACATCGCGCTGCTCACACATGTCCGAGGACAAAGACCCCAACACCTGCGGGTGCAGAGGTCGGGGGTGTAGATCGGGGTGGGGGTCTCTTAGGCAGGAAAACAAGGAGGCCGAGAGGGAGCGTATGGATGTTGCGGAGACATGCATGGTAACAGAGCTAAGTGCTCCAAGGCGTTTAAGAGGATGTGTGTGTGTCTGTGTGTGTGGAGCATAACTGGAGAGGGAAATGAATGAGAATGTGTTGAGCTGCAAGTGTGCCGCATGTATGTGTGTGTGTAGTTTTCTCCACGTCGCTGCCTCTCCATACAGTCCAGGTGTGCGTCGGGGTCTATTGTCACCCAACTGGACTTATCGGCCCCTCTTCTCCCTGTCAGCTACCTGCCCTTTGAAGTCTGGGGAGTCTTTCACCCTCTTTCCGCGTGGGTCAACAATCCAGCACACACACAAACACACACACGTACATACAAAAACACACCTGCATGTACACACACACACACACACACACACACACACACACACACACACACACACACACACACACACACACACACACACACACGCATGGAAGAGAGGGAGGGATGAGGAGAGTGAAGGGAAGAATAACAAAGGAACAGGAGGGGAGTGAAGTACAAGTAAACACTTGCTCTGTATCAAAGAGAAGCTTTAGACGTCAGCTGTGGAGAGCTGATCCATCATAACACATCAAATCCACTATTCACTTACTATTTACTACAGCCAGAGTCTTACTAAACACATTTCCTCATAACCATTTAGAGGAAATACTGTCTCTGTTGTCCAAAAACTTGTGTATTATTAAGGAACTTTTACTATATTTATATATTTTAAAGGTAACACTTGTGACATCAACCTGAACATTTCCAAGCAATTAGTGGCAGCGATTGTTAAAAGGATACTTGAAAGAAGCCTAATCAAGCCACCGTGTTAAAGATCTCGTACATGAAGAAATAAACTATTTTTCAGAACTATTGTAATTAGGCGCGTTCACACCGGAGTACTTTTCCCGTTTAGTTCCGATAGTTCCTGGGATTTTGCGTTCACACCAAAAGGAGAACTTAGTTCATGAGAACTGTTACCCCCTTTTTAGTGCCTGCTAGAGAGGTGGTACTTTCCTGGGGAGAAACAATTACCAATTTCTGATTGGCTGGGCGGATTGCAAACCACGCCCCGTAAAACTCCCAAAAAGTTTTGTGAAGCCGCCATTTTATTATCCTCGCATTAGCATTAGCATTAGCATTAGCCCAGCACACAAATGCAGAGAGACTAACTTATGGCTACTCAAAAAAAAACATGGGAGCGGTGGAGATGAGGAGGTGTCGACGTTCTAGCGATTTACTCGGAAGGCTTCAGTAGGCGCTGCTGGGAGTCCCAGCCATATATATATAAACACTAGATGGCTCAAGGGGGAGTCGCCAGTGTAGCTCACCGGCGGCCATCTTGCCACAGTCAACAACTACTGCTACAGCTGTTGTAAGGTGAGTGATCGGCACAAAGATACTCTTAACTCGCTGAAATCTTGACTGATTCACAAACGGTTGGTTTATTATAAACGTTATTAGCATGGCTATGATACAGGAGACAACAAGACATGTTGAACAAAGTTAATGATTATAATTATAAGTAGCCTATGCAGTATCATAACTACATCTTTGATGTTTATAACAAACCAAACCGTTTGAAAATTGGTTGAAAATTGAGCAATCTATGGTTCTTTCAATAGTGCACCATAGACATAATGTTATGAATGAGCGAGCTGCCTGTGGCAAGATGGCCGCCATGTGGCAACGTCGGTCTCCATTGGCCAGCAGCGCGGGTGAGTCATCTAGTGTTTATATATATCTATGGTCCCAGCAGCTTCTACTGAAGCCAGTCCCCAACTCCGGGGACTTCCGGCCGGGGACTTCGGGCGGCAGTATACGCCGTGAAGTGGTTTGCGGCCTGCCAGTAAACCCAAAGAAGAAGAAGAAGAAGAAGAAGAAGAAGAAGAAGAAGAAGAAGAAGAAGAAGAAGAAGAAGAAGAAGAAGAAGAAGAAGAAGAAGAAGAAGAAGAAGAAAGAAGAAGAAGAAGAAGAAGAAGAAGAGACGTCATCAGCTTAATTTAGACTAATCCCTCCCCCAGGGACTTATTCCGGTGTGAACGCGATATGCTCTTTAGTTCATCAGAACTAAAGAGTTCTGATGAACTAAGTACGCAAAGTACTTGAGTGTAACTAGCAATAAAATAAACAGAGTGTAGTAGAAGTAACGCTTTCAAATATTGTGACTTATAAATACTTAAGACAAGTTCCTGATGGAGCAAACATTCACTATAGACATACATGGAAGTCACTTATTTATTCATCTCTATGTTCTTCAGTGCAAACTTGCTGTTTCCAAGCACCATACTGTATACCCATTTATTATATCCCCATACAAACACAATGTTTAACCAGCGGTTGGTCTCCGGTATCGCTCTTCCCTCCTCACATTGTGCCTGTGGTTGTTTTCTCAGCGCTCTTGACGACTGGTGCTGACAGATGACAGACTGTCAAGGGCCTCTGATCACACAAACCGCTCCAGCAGCACACTTTCACTCACTGCCACTGTGACTCACGCTTTGTATCCACAGCCTGACTGACAGTCCTGCAGAACGGAAGAAGAACATGAAGATTATACTGAAATGTATGAAGAGGAAGGATCTTCAGGGTTAACGTGATCTCATGAGGAGGCATGTAAAGAGGTCGCGCCTTTTAAGGTCATGTGTCTTGAAGATGCATTTTAAGCTTTTCAATCAATACCTAACGTCTCGTTTTCAGTCCCAACTTTTGAATGTGTGTAGTAATTCACAGTTACGATACAATACGTTTTTATCCCTGTAAGGAAATGTGTTCTGGACTCTTTCCTGCAGTTCCACAAAAGATCAAAAATACATACTAAATAGTAGTACACAATAAAATACATTAACACGTGACTTAAGTACATTTACACAGACACATTTACTGACAATGGCGACCTATTGCACAACCCTCATGGCCACATTTAGTGTTGAGAAGCTTAATGGATATTGGCATTAAACATGTCAACTCTAAAGATGAAAGCTTAGTTACTGTTGTGAATTCAAACACAACCATTAAGTTAGTATTAGGTTCAATTAATGGCATAAGTTCAAATCTGTTACGGTCATTTGCATACGGCTTGAAAGGACTCGCACAATTACCATCATTGAAGGTATTTGGTGGTCCCATCAGATTTGTATTAGAAGTTTTGTTTCAGAAATTAATGTGTATTGTGGTAAAGCCTTTTCACATTTTCAAATTGTAGACCACACATGTTAAAGTAAAGTCAATTTAAATAAGTTTTGATGGGATTCATTATTATTAAGAGAAAACGTATCTGTCACACATTTTCAAAAGGAGAGAAGAGGTGGTCCTCGGGTTCAATCTTTAAATTTGACCTTTGAACTTGATGGTGTAGTTTTACATTTCAGGTTAATTGGTGCAGAGATGATGCCTGTGTGTGTGTGTGTGTGTGTGTGTGTGTGTGTGTGTGTGTGTGTGTGTGTGTGTGTGTGTGTGTGTGTGTGTGTGTGTGTGTGTGTGTGTGATCCTGTGAATGTGTCTGTCAGAGTTGGGGCTACGCCTGTATCTCTGTCCTCTCTCTCAGCCAGGTGCATGGCACTGCTGCAGAGCTTTTATCCCAGGCAGATCCCTGGGAATGTTGGGAATTTCTCCCAGACGCTCCTGGTCACAGTGCCCCGGCAGCTCCTACTCACCACACACAGATACACACTCACACACAGATACACACTCACACCTCCTCTGCCTCCCCCCCCCTCTAACCCCGACATCATTGACAGACACAGCCCAAAGAGCAGACACCTGGCTTCACACGCATGTACACACACACACACACACACACACACACACACACACACACACACACACACACACACACACCCTGGGGAAGTGCAGGGAAAGTCAGGGATCAGCAGAAACACTCTAGAGAAACAGGAGAAGACAGAAGGAACCAGATGCAAGATAGTACTCAACGAGATAGAGAGAAAGAGGGGGAGGGGAAAGAGGGGGCAAAAAAAGTGAGACTGAAACAAAAAATTAAAAGGTCAACGTGTCAAAACATTAAATCACATAAACAACGAACAAATATTGAAGAAATATACGGGGGGGTGCAGAGCCTTTTCCATAGCTGCCCATCCCTCTGGAAATCTCCCCCCCAAAAAACATCGAGACTGCAGAAAACTCTCATCACAAATCAAAACTCATCTTTCAAAACGGCTTGTTTGTGTGTAATTAGTGTTGTATTTTAAAGGGGCCCTATTATGTTCATTTTCAGGTTCATATCAGTATGTAGTGTCTCTACTTTAAAGAGTCCTCTCCTGCTGATGTTCAGGTGTATATCAGTATGTAGTGTCTCTACTTTAAAGAGTCCTCTCCTGCTGATGTTCAGGTGTATATCAGTATGTAGTGTCTCTACTTTAAAGAGTCCTCTCCCTGCTGATGTTCAGGTGTATATCAGTATGTAGTGTCTCTACTTTAAAGAGTCCTCTCCTGCTGATGTTCAGGTGTATATCAGTATGTAGTGTCTCTACATGTCTCCATGCTTTAATGTTCAAAAAGCTGCAGCACCTCTTTTCACCCTCTGTCTGAAACCAGAGCCCAGTCTGCTCTGATTGGTTAGCTGGCTGGCTCTGTTGTGATTGGTCAACCACTTAGAGAAGTCCCGTCCCCTTAGCCTATCACGTACAATGTGTTGGAGCACTAGCCAATAGAGGCGTTAATGATGTCACAATGTTCCAGAAGTAAACACAGGAGTCCAATGGAGGCTTTTTAGGCACAGTGTTCAAAACTTATATTGTGTTTTATATATTTTGGAATATTTATCTGGGTTTCAGTATCCAAGAATGTTTGCAGAATTTGGACATTTTGTAATTGGCTTGAAGTGTATTTCATTGCATATGATCACAGTCAAAGCTCTCCCAATGATTTTAATGATTCTGTCTAATTTGCAATTAATGTGTAATGTGGTAAAAGAAGACACATTTCCAAATTGTACACCACACATTTGAGTAAAGTCAATGTAAGTGTTTGTCTTTGATGATTTACCCTGGATATGTAAAGTGGTTTTGAGTACCTTAAAAGCGCTCAATAAATGAAATGCATTATTAGTAGTAGACTCAAACCAAAGATGTTTTAGAGAGTATATGCACTAAAGAGTTAACTACCCCTCTCTTCGCCTGTCAGTGAGGACTTAACACCACCTGAGAGTCCTGTCAGCTTCACTTCCTCTCCTTTTTACCGCCTGCCAATCAACCCGCCACACCGCGAAAACCACACAAGTGTGTATAGAAGAGTGTGTGTGTTGTGTTGTACTGGTGATGTGTGTGGGTTATGGGAATTTAAAATAAAGATACCGCAAGAATAACAAGAGTTTGGGCTTCAGTACAAGTCATGCCAATTAAGGGAGTGAAGTGATTTGGGAGGGAAAGTCGAGCAACGCTCATCAGATAATAACGAGGGAACCAAACAGAAACCTGTTGCTCCTCCTCTAGCAATGACTGGCATGTGAGATAATATCTTGTCTCAATTCACACGCTGAAAGAATGAAAATCATTTAGCTGCTGGGAAGAGAATCCACATGCTGCTTAACACACACACACACACACACACACACACACACACACACACACACACACACACACACACACACACACACACACACACACACACATTATCTAAACACTGCAGGGCATGGTTCTTCACTCCCCTCCTCTTCTCTCTTTCTTTCTGTCTGCACCTCTGAGGCCAAGGCAAACACTAGGTGTGTGTCTACTTCACTCATACTTTAACCCACACACACACACACACACACACACACACACACACACACACACACACACACACACACACACACACACACACACACACACACACACACATACCATGTATACATCACTTCAGGGGACATTACATTGACTTACATGCATTTCCTGGAGACTTATCCTAACCTTAACCATAACCAACACATGCCTAACCCTAATCCTAACCAAGTCTTCACCCTAAAATGAATGATTCCCCTCATGGGGACCTCCATTTTGTCCCCATGAGGGAGGCGAGTCCCCACACGTGACTATGTAAACAGATTTAGGTCCCCACAAGTATAGTAATGCTAGGCCACACACACGCACACACACACACACACACACAAATGCACGCAAGTACACACCTCTCCCTCCTCCCAATTTCCCAGAGGTATTAAGTCTTAAAGGCTATTGTTTGTTTGTTGTTTGTTTTGTTTGTTTGCGTGTGTGTGTGTGTGTGTGTGTGTGTGTGTTGGCCTCGTATCTACTGAAGCGGTCTTTTATCAAACTAAAGTCTCATTGCCGTAAGGAGCGTAACATCTTCATAGTGTCATGCTGTATGTGAGTCCAATTGATTATCTAGTAAAGAACACACTACTGGTTTGCAGACGCTGCCTCAAAAGAACAGCGTCTGTCCCTCGTTGTCTTCAGCGACCACTTCAAGTAGATTCAGCTGGAGAAACAAAGGAGACCGGGTTTAGGGACAGAAAATGGGTTTAAAAAGGCGGCGAGTGGAGGCTGTCAGAGTTCCTGCAGCCGTGCAGCTGTGCGGTGTCTCTGTCAGTCGGCTGGTCTCTGTTTCACACACAATTCCTCTGTGGCTCTCTAATAGGCTGACAGCCCCCCCAGCCTTACCATACTGACCTGCTATTGGTTCCCTGGGGGCCGTGGACCTCCCCCACACTCAGACAAATACAGACAGTGCACTTAAGAGTGTGTGGATGTGTGTCTGTGAAAGAGACAGAGTCAGGGTACACCTGTCTGTTGTTCTGCTGGGTGGAAACAATGTGTGCCTAAAAGGGAGTCTCTTATTAACAGCAGCTCAACACACTGACAACCTGAAGCAGAAATGAGGAAGTCAAAGGAGAAGGGGGGAGATCAAAGTGCTGGAGAATCTGTCCTACTTTATGCTGTGGTCACATCCTGTGGGAAAAATTCGTCTTTAAAAGGCAACAGTTTGGAAGTGATCCAACTTGCTTGAAAGCAACAACATGGAGTAATTGAAGTTTTGTGTTGACCTTGAATGCTCCCGCTCAGCTTTTGAACACTGAGAGACACTACGTTTGAGTTGTACAGATGGCAAACAATGTCCCCGTGTCCTGCCGGCAACATCACCTGGTTACCTCTTTTTAATCTAACTATTAACTACCTAATGGCATGAGGACAGACTTGAAAAATCATTGGCTTGTATAACTTTATCTCTTAACTTTATGGCCTCTAATGTGACATATGTACTTGCTTTATTGTTCAAAAAGGGTTGTTGTTTTGTGTCTCTAGTTGTAAACAGTGCCTTTAAATAAAACAACCTCGAAGAGATGATATACAATGGGATGTGTTGATATATTCTTGGACATGTAAATAAACTCTGTGCACACTGGGGAGTCATACTCATCAACCAACCACTAGTCATCACTGCACTTATAAGCTTGTGTATCTACAGATTTGGTTTCTTAGACCTGCACGTGTTATCATCTGCTAGTGACTTATCCGACCGACCCACTTCAGTACCGGCCCATCGGGATTCGTCCCAAACGTCTTCTTCTTTTCACCCTCTGTCTGATATCAGAGCACAGTCTGCTCTGCTTGGTTAGCTGGCCGGCTCTGTTGTGTTTGGTCAACCGCTTAGAGATGTCCCGCCCCTTATCACGTACAATGTGGTGGGGCGCTAGCCAATAGAAGCGGGAGTGTTACATAGGGATGTCACTCTGGTATAGAAGCCTCTTTGGAGGGAACACAGGGATTTAAAACATGTTTAGACCATTAGCATGCACAAAGACCTATTTAACACAGGAATGAGAAACACCCCAAAACATAACAGAAACTATATTCTATGTTGCATTGGTGGAGGAGCCAAGGACTTCTCAAACCACACTATTGTGCACATGACAATAATATAATGTCTTTCATGATAGAGGTCTGTTGATCTATACTTACCTTTACAGTCTTACCTGAGATTGTACTAACAAACGATGTGTGCGTCTAATCACTTGTTTTGGCTACAGGCTCAGCAGAGAGAGGAAGGACTGAAACAGTCTAACATCTGGGGCTGGGGCTGCACAGAAGTTCACGGGTCAGCCCCAGACTGAACCCCCACACTGTCAACAGGAGTTTTCCCCGGGTAAGAGTTTAACCCTCAACGCCATATTTCTTTACACCCTGAGCAGGATGCAGTGGATTACCTGAAGAAGAGAGGAACCTACTGGTCAAAGGCAGCAGGAGAGCTTTATTCTAAAGCCATTACTTCTGTCTGGCGATCAGTGGTGGAAAGTAAATAACTCATGTACTGTAATGTCCTTATGTAAAGAACTTTGAAATCAAACTTTCTCTCACTTATACTTCTACTACATTTCATAGGGAAATTGATTCATTTGACACGAGTACCTTATAAGTAACATATTTATGTTTAACATGTTTATATACTTCTGTCGACCTTACAGTGGTACACAAAGTATCCAACATTTGCTCACAAGACACACTCGTTGTGTGCTTTCAAAATATTATTTAAATTATCAAGTAGCTCTCCAACATCCCCTAAAATGCCATTTTTCTCTTGTCCCCGCTTCTTGGTGACCAACTAGCATGTCAAATATAACATTTTAAATAGGGATTTTATTTACTTTTGTTGGTATTATTCTATTGATGTCTCTTGTAATGGTAAAATCAATTTGCTAAATCATAAACACATTTTAAATAACAGTAATTTTGCACAGAAGGCGTGTCCCTCAACATGCGTTCAACCCTGTTACCCAAACCTTTTTAGATTGGCACAGGAAGTGAACAAACTGTAAGTCAGATGACACAGAGGAAGTGACATCAGCAAGCCATGTGCTAGTGCCATGGGTAGACCAAGTCCTCTCTTTTCTTTTTCATATGTTTACAATCTTTTCAGTCTTAAAAGAGTGTGGCACTCTGACCCACTCAACCCTGTTACTGATATTATCAGAATAAAGCAAATTCATTTCAAAGTTATCTTTCTTGCTTTAGATATCCAAGTGTGTCCTGGCCTTGAAAGTAGCATTACATGCTACATCTAGCATCCTGAGGTTAAAGCTCAAATTAGCGTTGAGCAGGTAATTCTTCATTGGAAAATATACATTTGATGCCTAGCTGGCAAATCACTTTTCTTGATGGTTTATTATCTGTTTTCCTAAATACATAAAAAAAAATTATAAAATAAAAGGTTAATTTTTCAAAAATGTTGGTGTCTAAATTGTCCTCCAATTCTGGAATGACCCTTGTATATTTGTAATATTATATAACATTACAACACCTTTAAAAGAGCAAATAATCCTATTCGGTATTAGGATTTAACTTTCTCATAATACTGTCAGTTCTTTTAGTCAAGATTTGTACTTGTAGCAGAAATGTTCGTGGGTAAATTAGATGGATTCGATTTGTTCATCTTGGTGTGTGAATTCCACACCTTCACACGACAATGTTTGCCTTCTGTGACGTCGCGTCATCATCAAGACGAGTTCACTTTTCTTTTTTCTTTTTTTCTCAACGTAAAAAAAATGCGGGGATTATGCGGCCTTTTGATAAATATGCGGCCTTTAAAAAATCTGCGCCATTTTGCTGATTATGCGATTTTCTGGAGGGTCTATCAAGAGCATTCCATGAAATATAACAAAAAGTGTTTCTGAAATAAATGACATCTTTAAGTAATCTCATTTAGTCACTTGTCAGCAAGCTCCGTTTTTCATGACATGTAAAAGCTTCCGATGTGTTCCAGTGCGGTATTGACTTACTGCATTTATATCGTAGAACAAAGCGTAAACCAGAAGTGGTAACTCATTTCCTACCGGAGCACTTTCAGCCACAGACTGAGATCACCGATAACCACCACACAGCGCCACAGGAGGTCTTTCCTCCCAGTGGCAATCAAACTCTTTAACTCCTCACCCCTAAGTAAAGGGCACTGAGAACTTCCACACCAACACTAGGTGCAATATACATATCAATATAATTAACATCATTGCAATACACTCGCTGGTATATATATATATATAACTATGTGCAATATTATATTATTATTAGTATTAGTAATATTATTAATAATGCTATGATAACGTGCAATTACATAACTGCCACTACGTTTTAATTTTTGCACTACTAACTACTAAATACTGCTAATAATGATTGCATTGATTGTGTGCCCATCTGTTTCTATGTTTCATGTCTCTGGATGTTTAACTCTATATAATAAGTTGGGTCGAATGCAGTGTCTAAGGTTCGCTCTGTGTGCAGTGCTGTCGGAGGATTTAAAGAGGTTTTTATTCGAATCCCTCATTTCTATTTCCATGTCAACAATCTGGCTAACCCATCTTTAAAAATGTGTACTGTTTCTCATTTACGTTGCGTTGTAAGTGTGACTTTTGTTCAAATGTGTTTAGGATTAACATGTTAACAAAGGCACAAAGTCCTTGATGGATCAAGCCTTGTTATTTTGCTCTGGAAGAACCCATCATTGTTTTTAAAGGGGCCAAATGTGTCCTTGTTCCCTGATATCGTGCAGCGCTGCTATACACAGACAGACTCTCTCTCACGAGTCATTCTGACACTAATGAACACAAACAGGAAA